>CAKOHE010000032.1:0-427514 GCA_934047225.1 Ypsolopha sequella | reverse complement strand
TAACAAGTATGTCTTAATTTGTAAGACAACAAAATTAGTCGTATTGATTCCTGCGCAAGCTTGCACTCGTAACTCAATCAGAGGCGACTAAAAGATTGGCGCGCACACGTATTTTTGGAAAATTGGGTTACTTTTCTTGACCCGAATAACGCGGTATTTGCATATTGAATAGATATCATTCACAATAATTTTATTTAAAAAAAAACCAATAAAATCGCGAAAGCGATACCTGAAACAAAATCGATAAGAAGTATAATTTAGAGGGTTACAAAAAAATTCATTGACAATACAAATATGAATCGATTAACGTGGTTTGTGGAAAATGAATACCTCAAAGTTCAACCGAAAATATATATTTTTTTATGGCTATACGTAACCTAATTATTGCAACAAAATCATCCGAAAGCTGACATTTTATTTTTGTTTGTATTTTTGTTCCCCTTAAGACTGCACATGAGTCTAGAGCAGCGGTTCCTAATTTGTTTGGGCTATGGAACCCTAAATAATCGCCCTTTTTTTGGCAGAACCCCAACTCCTATAATGAAAGTTAATTTTTTCTTATTCAAGAGTTCTTGAATAATCACACTGAGTCCACCACATACCCAATCTCACCACCCATCCATGGTCACATACATCGTCATAAGAGTATTATTTTTAATCCGACAGTTAGCAAGATGGTTTTTGGCCCTTTTTGCGAATGGGTTCTGCACCGGCGCGGCTTCGTCAGCTGCCTGGTTTCTGTGACAGCACGTATAATAGTAATGTTTTTTATCTTCACACATTACGCGGATCCACTATAGCCGCTCTACAGAACCCCCCTTCTAGTTTTTTTAATGTTATTAAAGTTTTATATTGTTAAATAAATTCCTTTAGATTAGATTAGATGATTAGATTTTCGTGGAATTAAGGTAAACAAAGGAACACAATTTTTCGAACCTTATGACTTTACCGTCAACCCAAACTTTACGGAAATCCTTTCAATAAAACTTAGAATTTTCAAGAAAACTTAGAATTTTCAAAAAAACTTAGAACGTATCTACTGGATAGACCTTTTTATAATTTGTCTGAGTATTATGCATGTAGGGAATAATTTTTTTAGTTATTAAAGTAAGTATAAGTATACCTTTTGATAATTTGTAATCTCTTAATTTAATAAATTTATTTATTATTTATTAATTTAATTTATTTTAAAGTTCTAAATAATATTCATTTTTCTTTTTTTTAATGTATTTCAATTAATCTTATTAATATTTTATTTTCAAATGATTAGTTTTAGTTTCTTTGTTATTTACCAATGTATTTTGCATGCCTTTGTACATAACTTTTGTATGGCTTTATTGCAAATAAATGATCTTATCTTATCTTATCTTATCTTACCTTAATTATCCATTTAAGATTTGCCGTCTCCACCTTCCAGTGTCATTGTCAGATTCTGGTCACCATGTACTACTAAAGAACTAATCAAGCCCAAACTCCTGGGGTCAGCTGTTGTCCGTTGAGGAGATCCCTTATCCATCCTGACCCTGAGACCCTGGTCAGCATGTTTTACAATAAGTCTTAGGTTAGGACAGACGGACAGGTGCTGTTTGCGCTAAGATTCTATCATATGAACCGACAAGACCGAAGCTTCAGATGATTCTTAAGGATACATACAGTGACTTTAAAGAGAGATGATATAAAATAAATATAAAGACATGTATGTCTGATTACTTATTTAGGTTATTTAGACATGGTTGTATGGGGTAAATTCCCTTTGCATTCCCATTTGGTAGAAGAATACAAATAAAACAATTTCTGAAAAGAGCTGTTATCTTTTCTCAGTCAGCAGTACACATTTAGTTGTGTGACTATTAAAATTTGCACTTTATAAATTTGTACAACTGAAAGTTAAATATGTCATCCAGTGATGGTGAAATAATACTGTTTTATTTCCTCGCAATCAAAGTGAAAAGAAGAGTGTTGAAGAGCCATACTACCTCGAACTATAGCTGCCTACGTCAAGGCTCAAGCAGCTAAATATCTCGGGTAATATGACTCGTTTTATGCACTCGTATAACAATCTACTATAATGTCGCAAAAGTCATAAAACAAAAGTTTATCTGTAAGTGGTTTAATTTTCTGAGCACGTCTTTAATACATTCTCTATATGTATAACTAGCTTTTGCCCGCGGCTTCGCCCGCGTTGATTTAGTTTTTGTGTACTAATTTTTATAGAACGTATTTAAATCTGGTTTGGAGTGTTTTTGGTACAATTATTTGATCTCCAGGTAAAGTCTCTTTGGCAGGGCCTATTACCTATTGGTTTTTTTAAATTCATACATGAAGTACCTCTTTATACATTAGAAATTCTGCCCTCAGCTGTTAACACGACCAGGCTGCTAGGTGAGCTCACTCTCGAGCAGGCTACGTGCAACTGGCCGTGCGAAAAGCAGTCCCCCCTAAGATTAATTCCTGCTGTTTTCAGTGACTGACCCTGAGACTTACTAATCGTCATTGCGAAAAGGAAAAAATGGAACCCTAATAGGATCAGAAACAAACATTATAAGTGCTCTCACTCCCTCTGGGAGTCAAGGTGAGTGCTCGGCCGAAAAACTCACATGCTCGTTATTCGGCCTCGCTAGAAACACACTAATCGGCCTTCGGCCTCGTGGAGCTTAGCTCGGCCTTCTGCCTCGCCAGAGTGCCAAAAAAAGGAACTCACCGATCAAAGTTTTTCCGAAAAAGTATCAAAATCCCTATCAGTTGTCAAAGAATGTCAAATTTGTATATGGCAGCGTAATCAGCGACCCCGAATGCCCCTTGATACCGAGTTTCATGTAAATCGGAATACTTTTTTGGACCTGTGAAAAAACTGTCAAAACCTGACAAATTAATTTTTTTTTGGTGGTGTAGCCCCAGCTTGACCGATCACTATAGTTAAAACCCGAACTCCCTACGCTTATCCGTTCGGGAGATATGGCCGATCAAAATTTTGTCAATTTTTTATTTTCGTTTTTTTTTTACCGGCGTCGTCGTCTAGATCTCGCCGAACCCTTTTCTTAGAGTATCATGAACATGGGAGATACGGGCCTGTAAAGTTTTGACACTTTCGGCAGACCGATCTCGTCGAGACATTTTCCTAGACACCCATCAACATGGGTTTAACTCCAGCCGTTCGGGATATACAGGCAGTCAAAGTTTTGAAATTTAAAAAAAAAAACTTTTTTTGGCACCCCATGGTCCAACCCACAGGGATGTACCACCTTCCGTTCCAAAGATATTTTGCTGGGATATAGATAGATAGATAGATAGATAGACAGACAGATAGATAGATAGATTTTGGATAGATAGTTTGATATATAGATACCTCAAAAGGAAAAAATGGAACCCTAATAGGATCACTTGTGTGGCTGTCTGTCTGTCCGTCTGTTACAGCCAATTTGCTCTGGCACACATACTTTCAAGAATTTTCAAACTTCAAAATCGATGCCATTTTCGTAATTAACGTCCAAAAAAACCATAAAAACGACACCCATATTGATATTTACACATTTCAAAATTTCAACCCCATCGTACCCCAACAGGAAATGATGTTATTTCACGTTCACTACGTTAGATTTAGAAATCGTTGTTGTTTTCCTAATCAGCGACCCGATAAACCATATAAACGATACCCATGTTGGTTTTCAGACTTGGTCACCCCATTTCTCCCTTTTAGGGGTTGAATTCTGGAAAAGCTCTTTTTCACGTCCACCACGTTGTATTTTAAAATCTTTGTTGTTTTTGTAATCAGCGACCCGATAAACCATACAAACGATACCCATGTTATATAACTTTAAACTCTCGCGTTTTGTACACATTATAATATATATAATCGGGTCTACCGCGATCAATTTTTACCTTTTTTACGAAAAGATAGATATTGCCAAGAATTTGAAACTGAAACCGAATGAGATTATGATAAGTTTCGATGTGGAATCCCTTTTCACTAACGTTCCAATCAAAGAGTGTCTTGATGTTATCAGACAAAAATTGAGGATGAACAATCTGTCAGAAGAATACATTGTTTTGCTACAGCGTTGCTTGGATGGCAACTACTTCCTTTACCAGGGTCAATATTTTCTCCAGATAGATGGTGTGGCGATGGGAAGTCCTGTGGCTCCGGTGCTCGCCAATATCTGGATGGAATATTTTGAGGAGGAGGCTTTACGTACCGGTCCCTCAACAATCAGACTCTGGAAGAGATATGTTGATGACGTATTTAGCATTCTCAAGGGGGGTAACGAGGAAGCAAAACAGTATGCAGATCATCTTAACTCCATCCATCCAAAAATAAACTTTACGTATGAGATGGAATGTGACAGAACTTTGGCATTTCTTGATGTCAAATTAATGGTGAGATCTGATGGTTCTCTGGCCCACACTGTATATCGAAAACCAACACACACAGATAGATACCTGCACGCCTCTTCACACCACCATCCTCGTCACATCCAATCCGTCATGACATCACTAACAAACAGAGCACATGATCTCTGTGACCCTGACCATCTTAAGGATGAGCTGTCACATGTTCAGGAGGTACTCAGACAAAACGGATATCAGATGAAGAGGCGACATCCAAGACCAAAAAAGGAAAAGTGCCCTGAGGTTAACAGAAAACCAGCGTTTATGCCCTATATCAAAGGTATTACGGATAAGATTGGAACAGCATTAAATAAATACTCCATTAAGACTGTATATACTCCGTTATCCAAAGTGGCAAGCCATTTACGCACACCAAAGGATGTGATTCCTTTTCAAAATCCAGGTGTCTATAAGATAAAATGCAGCTGCGGAAGTTCCTACATTGGCCAAACAAAACGTAGCGTACAGGAAAGGGTCAAGGAACACATAGCAGCTGTGAAAAACCGGCAGATGTACAAATCAGCGATAGCAGAACATCTTTTAGAATCCGGGACCAACCACTGGATAGAACTGCATAACCCGAAAATTCTCTCCACCGATCGCCATTACTACCCTAGAATTGTGCGTGAAGCGATTGAAATCAAGAAACATCCAAATAATTTCAATAGGGAAGATGGTTTCAAATTGTCTCCCACATGGAGTCCAGTCATCGGGAAATTTAAATCGCGGGTTTCTTCTCTTAGTGCATCTCCGGATACTGTGAGTGTTGTGTGCCGTGCGTGAATAAGATAACAATTAATTTTAAAGACTAAAGTGTTTTTGCGGGTACAAGGAAAATACTTCGGTCGTCACCTGCATCTCATCACTGCGCCTCGCCATACTTGCCAGTTTCCCGTAGACCACGAGACATGCAACTGTCTCGAAACGTCGGGCGTCCCCTTTTCGTAAAAAAGGTAAAAATTGATCGCGGTAGACCCGATTATATATATTATAATGTGATACCCATGTTGATTTTCAGACTTTGTCACCCCATTTCCCCCTTTTAGGGGTTGAATTCTGAAAAAACCTGAAACACGTGTTTACTCATTTATGAATAGGAGTACTCCTGTGAAGTCTCGAATAAAATAGTCTAACTAATCTTGTTTCCCCATACAAACTTTGGACCCCCGTTTCACCCCCTTAGGGGTAGAATTTCGAAAAACCCTTTCTTATTCCTTGTTTACATTACAAAGGGAAGCTTTGTGCAAAATTTCAGCTTTCTAGGTCGAAGGGTTTGGGCTGTGCGTTGATGAGTCAGTGAATGAGTCAGTGAATGAATCAGTCAGTCAGGACTTCTCTTTTTATATATATAGATTACTCCAGTGCCAAACAGCACGAAATTTTCGCCGACAATTCAATTAAAAAACCAAGCTGTCAGCGAAGATTTGATATTTGGTGACCATCACGTTTTAGTAATTATAAAAAGATGCAAGCAACTTTATTTACCACTTCTCTCGCAAGTTGTCCTCATCGAGTGATCAAAGGACGCAATTTAATAATAAATATACAGGTTGGAAAAAATTTAAGGGCCCTGGATGGGAACTACCTTAAATCCTTTAGTTAGCTCATTTTACTGAAAGGAAACATTACTTTATTTTTTAAAAGAAACAAAACTGCATTCAAAGATATTCTGAAATTTGCTTGTCTCACCCGGGAATCGAACCAACTCAAAATAAAAAAAAATAGACCCTCGCTATTTTATTATACAAATCGGTAGGATTATTTTTCAGAATAAAATTTGTCAATTGAACATTTGGTCTTTGAAATAAAAAAAAGTGAAAACTAATATTAATTTTAATTTAATTTAATTTAATTCAATACGAAGAACACATAAACATGAAACATTTTTTTGACGAAGACGGATATTAAGAAGAGAAAAGAATCCTGATAAGTTAAAGCAAAACAAAACAAAATTTGAAATTGGAACGAATACTTTTATCGATTTCAAAAATTTTGAAAGTTATCGTTCGAATTTCAAATTAGCAAGCTTGTACTTGATACGGCGTCGTTGGATGTTAGAGAGATAAGAAAATTATAACGTGTCATTTACTTGTTACAAGTGAACAGTACTAGGTATTTTTAATAAAGAACTTGTAATAAATATTCAATGTCATGGGTATCTCGTACAACAGATGAGTGTAAGACCAAATGTTTGTTAGACAAATTTTATCCTGAACAATAATCCTACTGATTCGTATAATAAAGTAGCGAGGGTTTTATTTATTTTATTTTTAGTTGATTTGATTTCCGGGTGAGACAAGCAAATTTTAGAAGATCTTTGAATGCAGTTTTGTTTCTTTTAAAAAATAAAGGAATTTTTCCTTTCAGTAAAATAAGCTAACTAAAGTAGCCGTCAATAGAAATTGTGGACTATGTAAACAAAGCGCCATGTTGTCTTTGTCTATGAATAGGTGAACTATCTAGAGATGGGTAAGTATGTGATTAAAATATGTTAGTTGCTTAATTAATTTTCTTTACTTGATTCATCGCTAAAATATTCTGATGAATCGCTAGACAAATCGCCCACGTTAATTACAAATGGTTCCGTCACAGCGTCGTTGGCCGTATCTATTATCCTATCCAGTTCTTTAATTTTTTCTTCTACTTTTAGGACATGAGCTACACATTTCTAGTGCCATAAAATCAGTAAGAGAAGCCAAGTCGTAAGAATACCGAAAACACAAAAGATTTTAGAGCAACGTTGGAACATCACACAGCTCTCGATAGAATCACACACACGTTTATGTCAAAGATTATGAAGTAACGCTGTCAAAAAAAAAATGACGGAATAAAATAGCATTACGAATAAAATAGGTTTATATTCAAATAGATTCGTACATCACCAATTTTCAAAGACTATACAGATTCGATGAGAAAAAAATATGACAGCAATCTCGACGCAGTACAGAATTGACTATTGATTCTATGTTTTTCCGTAATTGACTGGTGATTATTGAATATTTCATGATGAAATACAGTGAATGACTGGTAAGACTTGATGCTTCATGATTTGGAATAATGTTCAGTGAGACTCCGTGACAGAACCTTGAGAAAAATTGAGAAAACGGTTTGTTTACATAGTCCACAATTTCTATTGACGGCGACTTTAAAGGATTTAAGGTAGCTGCCCTCCAGGGCCCTTAAATTTTTTCCAACCTGTATATTAAAAACATTCTTATTTAATTGGATGTGATTTGAGATATTGATATCTGCCAAAACATCTTGAGATTTTGGTGCTTTAATTAAGAGCGACTTCGCAGCTTGGTTGTTTCGCAGCCGCCTTTTTTAAATTAATATCCAAAATTCAATCAAAAGTTATTCAAAAAAGCCTATGTATGTATTACGTACATAGTTTATAAGCGAAACTCATAGGTACTTGTCCACAAGAACAACAAGCGACCAAGCTCGAGCTATGGAGGTGAGCATAATGTAACTGCACTTTGTTACACAAGGGCAGCTCTACCACCTTACAATAATTATTTGATAATTTGAAAATTGTGCGTGTATGTATATAACTTGTAATTTATTGTATTTGTTTGTAAAAATTCTTGTGTGTTTGAAATGAAAGAAATTTACGAGAGAGACGCAGATGGAAAGTTTACCGGACATACAATTCATAGATTTTATTTTTGTTTAAAAACAAAAATAAAATAAATTGCAACATATTTTTTCGGGTTCCGTACCCAAAGGGCAAATCGGAGCCCTATAAATGTCACTCCGCTGTCCGTTTTTCTGTCTGTTCGTATGTCACGGGTCTCTAGCTCTTAGACGGAATGAAATTTTTGTAAGTTTTGTAAAATGTTGACCCTAAACCGAATTTAAATTTAAAATATAATCAAATAATTTTTCAGGGGGTGCCTCATACATGAAAATTGGGTTGAAAATTTTCTTTTTTCTTACTCCAGCAAGTGGAGTGTCATTGTCCAGAGCTCAGTATAAATATATTTTTGGTTTTTTTATATTAAAAAATAAAGAAATGTGTTGCTATCAAAGTTTCCATTTTTAGACCATTTTTATTATGGGGTCTATCTCAAAGGCCAAAGCAGTTATGAATTTAAAATTTCTGTATTATATCTTCCATTTATTACGTCATTTGAAAATAGGGGGGGAGTCTGGTCCGCGTGTGACGGTAATATCATGAGCGTAGATGGCAATAATGGGTGGTCTTGGCAACCCATACATCTTGGCTCCCATACAACAAGCATGTTCTTTTTACCGTTTTTATATATATATATATATTAAGATAATGGTACGGAACCCTTCGTGCGCGAGTCCGACTCGCACTTGGCGGGTTTTTTAGGTCTTAAAAACGAAAACTACGTGCTATATTTCGGACAGAATCGTATTAATCGTATAAAACTTAAAATAACTGTATCTATTGCCCAAACTACATGTCCTACTTAACTTGAAATTTTGGTTATACAATTTGTTTAAAAATTATAACCAATTATTCAAAAATCTTGTATTTTATTAATTTATTTATTTATTTATTTATTTATTTATTCACAAACATCTATCCTTACAGGCTAGCCTAATTCGATAGATATTTATATTTACAACCACAAATCTTACTTTCTACAACTTTTATAATTATACAATTTCAATAATTTTCAAAAACACCTTCTTGTAGCACAGCACAAACAACGCTGTTCTTGTAAACTCATTCCGAGCAACATGGAATATATCCTTTAAACTCAAAATATCAAAAATAGGCTTTTTTTAACGACTTTAATTTTCTAAATTTGGAAATAAATTGTATTTTTGGTAGTTCCTAAATATATGATAAATGCAGTTGTTTGGTTATTTGGTATGTTTAGCCTTAAAATTAATTAAAACACATAATAAAATTTAAGTAACTAATCAAACTTGTCTCCTAGACTATAATTAAAAAATTTTGCCATTTTAACCATATCAACTCCACTTTTAAAACGATCATAGTATGTTAAGGGCCTTACTATTGCCAAATGGGTACTTTCTTAAACCTACTCCTCGTTTATGGCCAAACCAAAAATAATGAAAAAATGTATTATAAATAATCAACTCTTAGACGACATATGCAACATTTTTCTTTTTCATACCACCAAAACTTCTACATGAATTTTTTTTTTAACTGAATGGTGTTTTTTGGCTTAAATTTCCTACTGCTCCTGAGTGGCTTGGCCGATTGAATTCATCTATGCTTTGATAAATAGATAAACTTGATAGCTATAAACATAACATAAGATTATTCAATCGAGTAATCACGTCCAAGTGAAAAGTATAACTTTCTCCTATTTCGCCCTATCAAGGACGCAGCGAGCGTCGTAACAGCCACTTTGCATTGCGCGCTGATATGAACGTTATTTCAATGTCGTTTCCGTTGATATTCGTAGTGACAAATATTGAGCTGTTAATTTGGCGAAGGAAATCGCCTTAAGAGGATGGCATACCCTTGCAACTTTTATTTATTACCCGTCCAGGATAATAAGTCTAATGGAAAATACCTTATTTATTTGCGTTTCATAGAGGCGATTATACGAGGGGCATGCCAAAAGAAGGTAGATACTCTTTACTCCTTTGATTGACACTGGTAAGTTATACATCATCTTAAAGGCTGGTTGTTTGTTGATATATCTGAAAATAGAACGCACATCATTTCTTTTTTTTTTATTTGGATAAGCATTATTTTTCCGAGCATCTGGCGGGAATTCGCTTGCAGCAATGGAGCTCAGTCGAAGTGATTGTCGCGCTATGATTTATTATGACTATAAAAAAGTTTTAAGCCTCAAGAATGTTTTGAACTTTTGGTTACTACTTTTGGTGAGTCTGGTTGCTCACGAACAACAATATTTAATTGGTTTGCTGAATTTAAAAGTGGACGGGGATGTCTCAAAGATGAAGCGAAGACAGGTCGGCTGCCAACCGCGGTCACAGAAGAAAACGTTCGTGCAGTCGAAAAACTTATTCGCGAAAACCAACGAATTATGTATGTAGAGCTGGAGCAAGAACAGGGAATTGGATCAGCAGCAATGCAAACCATAATTCACGACCACCTTTCTCTCCGTAAATATTGTTTGAGATGGGTGCCGCACAAACTTACCGATGAGCAGAAAGACCATCGGTTGGATTGGTGCCTATTCATGATAGATAAATTCGACGGTGGCGAGAAAAAAAACTGTGTATGATATACTGACTGGTGATGAAACATGGCTTTATAACTATGATCCCGAAACAAAGTGACATTCGACTGTATGGTGCTTTGAAGATGAGCCAACACCAACGAAATGTCGCCGTGCACGAAGCACACAGAAACAAATGGTCGCCTCGTTTTTCAGCAAAACGGATCATATTGCTACTGTAGTGCTAGAGAATCAAAGAACGATGAACTCCGAATGGTATGTGACAGTTTGTGCTCCAACAGTAATATCAGCTTGGTGTGACAAGCGACCGAAGTCAGGAATCCGACGCCTTCTCAGGCACCACGACAATGCGGCGTCGCACACGTCTGCCAAAACACTTGACTTTTTCGACTCAAAAAATGCGTCCAATCTCCCTCACTCACCATATTCCCCTGACCTAGCACCTTGTGATTTTACCTGTTTCCAAAAATCAAAGAAAAAATAAAGGGGAAGACGTTTGAAAGCAAAGAATATGCACTGGCTGCCTATATTTTCGAGGTTTCTGAGGTGTCTAAAGAAGAGTGGTCATTGGTATTTTCCAATTAGTTCAGACGTATGAAAAAGTGTATACGTGCTCAGGGTGAATACTTCGAAAAGATCGATACTTGTAATAAAGAATAAATTTTATAATTTTCGAGTATCTAATTTCTTTTGGCATGCCCCTCGTATGTTTGCTCTTTGGTCTCTTTTTCTTGGACGCGTAATACTAGTGATCACGCAGCGAAACAACAAATTGGTGTGTTTTTAGCTAATACTGAAATACTTTGTAGGGAAAAAATATTGGATTTAGGTAAAATCCCTTCATATTTCTATTGTCTATTTTATAAAAAAAAAATCAAGTTGATCTCTTAACCGCGTTTTTGAAACGAACGTTTGAAAACCAAAAAAACAGAGGGCGGAAAACATTTTTTTTTTGACAAAAGTATAAATCTTATACACCTTATACCTAAACTTATACTTTATACCTATAAAGGTGGAATCCCTAAACAAAAGATCGATAAATCAAGTATATTTTCTTCAATATGAGGAGAGACCTATGCTAATTATTATTACGTAACACACAATGTGCAGTTTCCCACTTTAGAAACTTCTTGGCTCAACTTAGCAATATTTTTAAATTTTATAGCTACAAAAAAATATTCGGTGGCTAAATATTTAATTTATATATTTTATTTACTTAGTCTAGCCACTTTTTATAAAATTAATAACCGTCATAACTTACCCCTTTAGCACGAGGCGATTCGTTCAAAGAATAATAAAATAACTGGTTAATTCGAGAGGGCGTCCGTCAAGATCACTTCGTACATTAATTTAACTTTAAAATTGCACCTATTACCTTGCAAATACCTGTTTTATGCTTTATTATTAAAATGAATAAAATTCAAAATGTAAATTTTATATTTTATTTCATTCTAGCCACTTTGCGACAATGCATTTTCCCAAATCTAGCACCTTTTTGGGGGTAGGTGGCAACACCGATGGCAAGGCAGTGGGAAGCTTGCTGTCGGCAACGGCGGGAACCCCCCACACCGCACCGCCCCCGCTCACGCACACTGCTTTAGGTTACGTAATTACGCAATACAAGTGCAGTTTTAAGGTAAACGCGCACTTATCCGCACCGCTTTAACCGCACGCACTGCAGCCATCAATATGGTCTCGTGCACCTATCTGGATCTTCTACATCGAATGCATCGCATCGCATCCACCATTTCATTTAGTATTAATCGTAAAACTGCAGATGACTTAATCAGAACAACGTCGTGTGCATCGATGCTGCTGCTGTTATCAGCTGCGGCTTTGGATAATACAGCTCGAATGGGTGTCGAATAGAACTTCATACTAAGAATTCAAACGCGGCGACTAGCTACTGTGGGTCCGACGCGGCGGCACGGTGCGGACAAGTACGCGTTTACCCTTACCACCGAACACGTGGCGGGAAAGCCGCGACGGCGCGCCGTCGAAGCATCGCCGTTGCCGGTGCCTTGCCGTTAAGTGGAAAAGGCGTGCATATAAATTCATACATTTTTGCCTCCACCTTCGCCGTGCCGTCGCCGTCGCCGTTGCCGTGCCGTCGGAAAACCGTTAAATGGAAAAACAGCCAATAGCAACAAAGTTTCCAATTTAGTCCGATCTGAAAGTTTTAGTGTCCGACCCTTATTATTTCGATGGTCCGACCACACAAAGCGCGTTTTGCGTTACAAACGATGAAAATTGAGTTTCTTTCAAATTCTCTATAGAAAACGGCAAATTATATGGGAAACAATGAGCCAACATTGAAATATCAGACCTAAAAGCCGTCTAAGTCGGTTTGATATGATCCAGCGTAAGCATCAGTGTTTGCCGTTGTTTGTAGAGATATAAATAAACGGTAACGTAGAGCCAATTAATTTATCCTGTTGTTACTTTATAATCCCCCGCAGAAACTTATCTAAGAACACTTCGATAAAGTCCACATCAATGTACAAGCATGTGACTTCTTACTGCTTCAACTCATAACCTTTTAGCGGATTTGGTAGAAAGTGAATGATAGAAATAAATTTCCATGTTTGAACACTTGGCGATTTATCCATTGCAAGGATCTATACCTAAATGATATAATGTTAATTTAGTGGAAAGTGATTTTGGATATTTTTTCTAAATGGTTTTAATCCGAATTCAAGCATTGGTGCTTTGAAAAATACCTCCAAACAAACGAACGTACAACGTTTGGAATTATGTGTGTTTGTTTGTCCACGCATATCATATTTTTTTTTTATTCTAGTGTAGGAACTGTGGAAAGTGAAAGTTAAAAATACAACGATTGCACTACGAAAAAGCAAATATCAGAAGATAGATGCAAAAAAAATGGGAAAATTAAAGCTACAAATGCAAAGTGAGCTAGGAGGTATTGAATGAAGAAAAAATCATCAAAACTGCATTCAAAGATTTTTGATAAATCACCTGCTTGAACCGGGACTCAAACTGGTAATATGTGAAAAAAATAGCCTGTGTTTTGATAGCCTGTGTGATACCGATCGAAGGGGCCAATCATTATTGGCCCTATCATATATGGCCAAAAGAAATAATATTTGACTTAAACTTATAAGTTGTCTAAAAATTTGAAATGAGGATAGTAGTAGAATTTCCACTTACAGAATTTGACTGAAAAGTTATTTATCGAAAATCTTTGAAAGTAGTTTGGCCTATTTTTGAAAATAAAGGAATATTTTCTTTCAGTAAAATTTGCTATCATCAATAATTCTGGCACTTTCTTCCAACCACCGTAATTTTTTTCCACCCAGTGATTAAAATTATTTAAAAGGTATTATTCTTACTTGACCAGCCAAAGTTATTTTCATAATGGAAAAAATCCTTTCTATTCTATTCCTTCCTTCCGCGTAGCTATGTATTCTCAAAAACACCTTTGATAATAAATAGCTACGCGGAAAGCTCTGCGCGATAAGATTGGACCAAGCCCAAGCTCGTGGCACGTCACGGCATCATAAATACCGGAGTCTTCGTGGCAAACCCCCATTTGCGTCGCGGATCCGCTAACAACCCAACAAGACGTTACGGCATCTGAACAAGGATCTTGGATGTGCAGATTTGTTTATTGAAGGCCAGGCCGGCGATTCCTATTTTATAAAAAAAAATCTTAGAATTTGTACAGATTTCCTCGATTAAAAACTTAAAGCCTTACATTGAGTAGTATTTATTTGACAAGGTTTAATCACTGGACTTTATACGGCATGGTATTTATCAATATACATACGTCAATATATCGAATACTTGTAATAAAAGAGTAGAACCCGATTTGTCTGTACATTGAAGAAAAGTAATAAAAATAGAAAGGGAGTGACTATAGAACAGTGACAGGACACATATCATCGATTTTTAGAATTCTTTTCTGTCTTTCTGTCTATCTGTCTTTCTGTCTGTCTGTCTGTTTGTTTGTTCACGCACATCTACAAAACTACTGAACGGATTTTCATGTAATTTTCACAGGTGCAGAGAACTTAGTTTGGCTTTCATTAAAATTGGAGGTTGGTAAAAAAAAGTTATCGTCATTTAAGAGCGATTACGCAGCCGGATTGTGAAAAGCCCACCTTTTTCGAATTAATCAAAACAGAACACTTAAATTTAAAAATTCACTGAACAGTTATTCAACAAAACCTTATTGCATACTGTGTATGCTGCCACTACAAAGTTTGTATTGGTATCTTTAAATTTTTTAAATTCAAAATTTTTGTATTTCTAATTGTTGGTTCGACATCATACTTGAGAAGAGCGTGTTTGATATTTGTGAATCTAGTTTTGTCAAAAGTGCCCTTGATTTCGATAAAGATACTTAGGGTTGACTCTTTTATATTTAGGGTACTCTCTCAAAGTGAACAGAATAGTGAACTACAAACATAATATTACGTTCACATTTCGTCATAAGTCTGTTACTGGAACTCTTTCACGAGAAAACGTCTTATTTTCTATTCGTTTAGTGAACTGTACACAAGCTAAAACCATCATACCCGTTGATTATTGACGGTGATACTGTTAGTTCAATATATGGTCGATTCTAGGCGCTTGCGCTGCCTCCATTACCGCGCGCGCCGCTTCCGGTGCACCGCAACTCCCGCGCAGATATTGAGAGATTTTAATATGATCAAACAACAAATTGTAAGGAGCTGTGGTATGCTTGGATACTGCAGTTTTTAAGGGGAAGAAAAAATTCGACTGGGAATGTATGTATATATATGATATTGGATTAATCAAATAGATTTTCCTTATGTTGATGCTTCAGATTGTCGGCACTTTAGTGGAAATTATCTTTGTTAAGATTAAAAACTTTATTTGTCTGCACAATTATAATTTCCCTCTTTATCGCAACGGCTATGCGAGCACGTACGCATCGATTAGATAAATTTGACAGATATAATCGATAAATTCTAAAGAATAACCCTTATTGCAACGAAATAAGAGTTACATTTTTATTTATCGAATCGATGTCGAGTAGATACCAAGTTCATGCTAGTACCCCGATTTCATTTATAAGCATTTCCAGGGGTATTTGAGCTAAAGTAAAAGTTGTAAATTACCGATAGATTGCTTACATATTACATTATTAGATGCGTTCAAAAATTAAAAAGATTATGAATGAGTAAAATTATAATTTTACGAAAAATAACAAATTTTACAAAGAAGGTTCCTATTTATCAAAATACGCAAAAACAATACCAAAATTAGAATAAATACAATAAGGCTTGCAATAAAGTATGTTAGTGAAAAAAGCCTGTGTGCAAGTAAAATACGCAAGGTATTTTTAGTTTTATTTATTTATTTACTTAAACATTGCAGCTATTATTACAGGTAATCCTAATACAATAGGGTAAGAAGTCAATTAACTTAATTTAACATAAATAAAAAAACTTAATAACAACTAATACATAAATTTTTCAGTTACATAAAACCCACATAGCAGCCCTTGCGAACTCGCTCAGAGAACAGTTGTTAAGGCCCTTACCTTTGCCAAATGGGTACTTTCTAAAGCCTACTCCTCGTTTATGGCCAAACCAAAAATAATGAAAAAATCTATTATGAATAATCAACTCTTAGACAACATATGCAAAAGTTTTCTTTTTCATACCACCAAAACTTCTACATGAATTTTTTTTTTACTGAATGGTGTTTTTTGACCTCAAATTCCCTACTGCTCCTGAGTTGCTTGGCCGATTGAATTCATCTATGTTTTGATAAATAGATAAACTTTATAGCTATAAACATAACATGAGATTATTCAATCGAGTAATTACGTCCAAGTGAAAAGTATAATTTTCCCCTGTTTCGCCCTCTCAAGGACGCAGCGAGCGTCGTAACAGCCACCATGCATTGCGCGCTGATATGAACGTTATTTCAATGTCGTTTCCGTTGATATTTGTAGTGACAAATATCGAGCTGCTAATTTGGCGATGGTAATCGCCTTAAGGTCAATTTTCTTCGCAACCAGATTTAGTGTGCGCAAGGTGCGCGTCAAAGGTTCTTAGTTAAGTAATAATAGTGATTAAAAACTCGTCTGTAAACAAATTTAATTAATCCTTTTTTATTTTTGCAGAATCACCTCTTATGATAAAAAAAACGAATTAACACTTTTAACAGAAGCCTTAAAAAAAAGGAACTTTCAAAACATGCTTAGTTTCGTCCAAAGTCCCCTTAAGGGGCTCCACTATGCTAAACATCAGTTTTGCAGTGGATTCAGTTCCGTCAAAGTACCTAGATGGTAAAAATTTGAAAAAAATATAGCGTGTTTTTTGACCCAAGACAATTGTTAATTACACTTTATAAATAAACAGACTTTCAATCTTCTTTTAATTATGTTACTTTTAAAAAGCACCAATTTCACGCAAATAGCGCTTCAGTTTCCATATTTCAAACCCGATTGAAACAAAACCAACACACGCAGATACTTATTAGAAAGAACCATCTTTATTACATAAAGAAATTATCGTTAATGTCCTAATGTAGCAGCGATTTCAAAATAACTGAAGTTTTGCGTGCGCGGCATCTGATTAGAGCAGGATAGACAGTTAAAACACAAAAGCATTTGAGCAAGACTGAATTTTAGCATTGTGCAGCCCCTTAACAACGCTCGTCTGCCCCAACAGCCAAGGCGTTAGCGTGATTGCAGCCCGCAAAGATGGCTGATAGCTGCGAAATAATTTCATTTGTGGTCGACACACTGCTATTAATCCGTGCTATCGATCCAAGAGGTCCCTCACGACTCTGGAATTACGGACCTCGACGCTGCTAACAAACTTGGCTGGCACTTGGGGTTAAATCGCTTTAGAACCATCGGTCACTGTTGGAATGTACATTATGGCAAGCTTACTGCAAGATTAGGCGCACGTTCTATTATGATTTTTCTAAACATATCACCCCATAAACAAAATTAATTTGTAAGCACATGATGAATAGATACACTTGCTCTCGTTTCACAGTTTATAATATTATTTAACTCGACCGGTTTCGGTATTACACCATCATCAAGGGTTTAGTTAGACTGCTTGGATGTTATTCCGTGCAATAAATTTGGACAAATAGACTCATTGTACACTATAAGATATCAGTTTTTAATAAACAATAAGCGCTGATTACGAATATTTTAATTAGGACGATTAGTATCGCCAAATTAGCAGCTCAATGTTTGTCCGTACGAATATCGACGGAAATGACATTGAAATAACTTTCATATCAGCGCGCAATACATAGTGGCTGTTACGACGCTCGCTGCGTCCTTGATAGGGTAAAATAGAAAAAAATAATACTTTTCGCATGGACGTGATTGTTCGATTGAATAATCCTAATTTATAGCTTTAAAGTTTCTCTATTACACAAAGTATACATTAATTACACCAACCAAGCCACATATGAGCAGTAGGGAGTTCAAAACAAAAAACAATATTCGGTTGAAATTTTTTCTCATATAGAAGTTTTGATGGTATGACAAAGAATTATGTTTCGTACATTTTGTTAGAGTTGATAATTCGTTACATTTTTTTCAATATTTTCGTTCAGCCATAAGCGAGGAGTAGGCTTTATAAACTACCCTTTGGCGATACCAAGCCCCTTAAACAAGGTTGACCTTTTCTCTCTCTCTGATGACGTAGCGTTAACGTTGCGGTGAAATGACCGAAAGCCAACGGCTCACGTGATAATAAGTCAATGCTAACGTTATCGCTTTTACAAGTTTTGAAATATTCAAAAATGTATTTAAGAAGAATGTTCTATTATTTATGTTCAAAAGTAGGTTACGCTAATTAATTAGTCATAAGGTCATATATACCCTGCGTTCCGAAATAGAATTATATTGCTAAAATCGATAACGAATGAAAGAGGTGAATGGCAAATAATCCATGAGTGAAGCGAATGCGTTCATTCATTCGTATGACTTTCGTGGCTCATGCGATGGAGGTGAGGCGATGTGAGCGTTGAACGGAATGGAATGTCAAAAATTGTTTTCGCTCCATTATTTCAGCAGTTCAGATCAGACAAACCATGGTATATATTTTATTTGGCCATGAGAGAAACAAATAAAATGTCTTGAATGTGAAGTCGTGTGGAACTCTTCGTCGAAATGGAAGAATTTATATTTGTAAATGTGTTTGTGGACTCCGTGGACTCGATAAAAAAATATATAAGTTTAAAATTAAATCAGAGTCAATATGATCGAGCTTTAAAGGGTAAGTTGCATTGTGCAAAAAGTGGTTAATGATGCGCTGATCAGCTTCTTCGTTGCTAGTGTTCGATTTGAATGTAGAGCTGTGCATCAGTTCGCCAAATTGGCTATCCTCGCTATCCGAGTTTACGTTGAAGAACAGTGCTACAAACTCTTCTTGTTCCATTACGAATCACGGCACTTTGACGAGATAAAATAAAATAATCGTATTGTATTCTGTGGTAAGAAGGTTATGGTTAAGATGTATCTTTTTTAATGCGGTCCGAATCATAAGCTATCTTTCACATCGTTTGCTAGCTCACAAATTACGGACCAGTCATCGCTCACACTTTAAATCATTCATAACTTTTAACGATGTAATTCTATTTCGGACCGCACGGATATGGTAACTTCTTGTCATTCACTATTAAAATTGTTCATTCATTCGACTGATGCCGGCCCGAAATTGGGTCGAAATATATTTCGAAAATACTTTAATTGTGATTTTTCTTTTGTTAACATATTTGAAAGACATTGATTCAAACTGATTATTTTCCTCATGTTTCCAGCTGATCGGTGGGCATGAAAATCTCTTGTCGCAAACGGGAAAAGCTTCACAGCAAGTGATCTCGCCTATATTTAAGTTTTGCTGATTTTGATCTCAATTTAAAAATGGGTGACTTTGAGAGGAAGGAAACGGGAAACCGTGCACTAACCTGATGGTGTCTGCTGCAATTAGCTACGATCCTTAGGTAGCATCCAAAATGACGGCTTCTTCTTCCCGTAATCAAGTCCTCACACACCACACACGGTTATCACAGGTTATATAGGGAGTTCATTTAGCGGATTAGCGAAATGTGAACCTGGTCATGAACTACAGCTGTACACTTTACATACGGTAATTACTTGTAGTAAGTACGACGCGTGTGTTAGAAGGTATCACAGCGCGGGCGGAAGAGCAACTGACTCCTTGTCAGATATTATTGTTCCATCATATTGGGAATCGATGATGCGCGCGCATGTATGCTGCGGCGCTGGTCGTGCGTCAAAGTAGTACACGGTGGAAAAGGTAGGGTACAATGATTTGAGATCGACAATATTTATTTTTATTTAGTTAGCGTTACCAGCAAGAGTGCAAGACCTACCTCTCGATAGAAACACGACAAATAATCTTCATTTTGCATCATTTAAAAATTACACGAGAAAAGCCTTTGCAGCCTATCGCTTAATGCAATTTTTTCCAGACAACCCTTTGGTGGAAATGAGGTCAAGGAGAGAAATCACGATCACAATTAATAAATACTTACTTTAACTCATCACAAAAATTTTTTTTTCCCCCTTTGCAGTCGACCGCATAAATATTTTTAAACACAAATGGGCCTGACAGGTCAAAAGTTTGGCCACCCTGCCCTAAACGATAATACTTTCATCACGCACAAGAAAGTAGACCAAGTGTTGCGTATTTTTGGTACATACAATATTAATACTAATACAATTGAAGATGAAGCAATATGTGTATTATTATTAGAGTGCATTGCCCACTAGAAATCAATTAGAAACAAATGTAAAAGCACAAATATTAAAAAAAAAATCCTCGGGCCATGATTTGAACCTGCGACCTCCTGCTTATACATGACAGGCGCGCTACCGAGGTTCGTATCTGGAACCACGAACTTTTCTACCATATCTATACACCGAATTTTTGTGATTACTTGATATATACCAGCTTGTAATGCACATACTGAACACTCACGAGGGCGTTATGTTATTTCACACATTGCTCATTCTGAACAGAAGTCCTGGCCCGAGGAATTTTGTCAAAATATTTGTGCTTTTAAATTTGTTTCTGATTGATTTCTAGTTTGTAATGCACTCAAATAATAATCGTAGTTTTTAAAGAGATGGATTTCGCAATAAAAAAATATAAACCCAATGTGTATATTGTAGGTATATATATTTATAATTTATTGCCAGTCAAACATAAAAATATATTGCGTAAGTTTATTTAGGTAGGAGTATATCAATACAAAATACTACAAGTAACTAGTTAGGCATTATATACAACGTGTAACAGAAAGGTGTTACCATATTTGAAGAGCTTATTCAGCCAATGGTATAGAACAACTTTTAGTATGGAGACAACCCTAAAATCTCAAAAAAAAGTCTGCCCTTCCAAACATTTCGGCCGAGCGGCATTGCATTTTCCTATGAAGCAAGTAATATTTTTTTCCGATATTCAGTATTTGTTCCATAGTAAAAGTTGTTCTAAACCATTGACTGAATAAGCTCTTTAAATATGGTAACACCTTTCTGTTACACGTTGTAAAATGGAACAAGAGCATGAAAAAATGCGTTCAAATTTTCCCCCCGGTTTGGGTCCCGGATTCAGAAAAGGACGATTTAAAATGATGTTATGTTTTAAATTCCTTAAAAGTAATTAAGTATGCAAATAAGTTGTGTGGTTTTAATGACATTTGTGATATCCCGTCTGGCAGGTAGAGTGCTACTTAATGCAAATGTATTTCGAAAAATTTTGGAGACAATCTTCTTACTAACGTGATTCCGGTTTAATAAGTCACAAGTTTGCTTTAGCATTTGGTTTTACCTGCATATGTGTTACACGTTGTATATTGACTTTATTGGTTTTGTTTTTTTATTTTAATATCCTACACATTACATAAAATAATACTTTCTTCACCATCCAGAGGTTGGCTGTAAGAAATCGCTTTAAGTGATAAGTCCGCCCTTGTACAATATTGTATGTTCAAAACTCTGTACTAAATAAAGTGTGTTTTCATTCATTCATTGGATATTTATTTATTTACCATACACAAAAATGAATGAAGGTTGACAAAAAAAATTGTAAAGCACACAAATAGAAGATAGATCCCGACCAGGCCGCGCTAGAAGCCGATCGAATCTGGTGACTTATTTGTGACAAACATACTATTTTTCTATAAAAACGCATGTTGGTGCATCTGATCAAAAGTTCTATACGAAATTTTAAGAGATACCTCTATGAAAAATGAGTACAAAATTAATCCGCAATAGTCACCTTCGTAATAATATATTTAAAATAAGTTACTGATTTCAAAATCAATTTGCTCCAGTAGCAACTTGCACCATCTTACACCAGGGATTCATTTATCTGCATACAAAGTTCTGAGCTTGTTAAATGACACAATTTGTAACATACAATTTATCCGGTGCGCTACCTCGGAAGGCATATTGATGTTCGACAGTCTGCGGCAAAATAACCGATTAATATTTTAAATGGTAACAATTTAATATCACTACCATTAGGGTTGCCAGGATTTTTGTATAAAACTCCTGTAATATGCTTTTTGAAGCTCGAAAAGATTAATTGAATATAAATAAAAATTACTTTATCTATCGTCCAACCAATGCGACCTGAAATATCTGGTAAACGTCATTTTTAGAAATACAACTAAGTACTCTGAAATCTGAAACCATTTTATGCTTCGAAACATGCCATTTTCACAAAGTTTTTCTTATATATCATTGTTTTTCCTTGAATTTGATAAACCTTTAATCATGTAGTAGTTCATAAATATTTGAAAAATGCAGTAGTTTGATATTAAGGATACATAATCGTAGTAAAATGTTACTTTCTAGCCTTAATGTAGAAAAAAAAGACAACTCAACGACTTTTCCAAGAAATTTTCTCGCGCCTATTCGACGCTTCTGGTGATCGGCAGGCTATGGCCTACCTCGGACAGTGGATTAGCCTCGCAATCCAACGGGGTAACGCCACCAGCTTGCTGGGGACCCTCCCCTGCAGCAGCGATTTAAACAATATTTTTTATTTAATGTAGTCTATTTTTAATGTTATATTCTTTGTAGTTAGTATATATTTTAAGCATTATTTATTATTTTGTATTATTTATGTTATTTAAGTTTCTTGTTAATAAAATTTTCCACTTAATGTCAATATCGTGTTGTAATTTTTCAATGTCTGACAGCCCTACTAGAAGTCCGAAGAAGCCAAGATGTTGGATCTAATAAATCGGTCTGACCTTTTGAGCACTGGCTGGTAGGAACGCAACTGGATGTCAGGATAATCTTAATCCATTGCTTTGGAACGTGGCGTTTTGCAAGAAGCTTAGTTGTACAAATACTGTGCTATGACTATAAATTTTATAATTTGGTCAGTAATAATATTAAGTGTTTATTTGTTTGTGTTAGTTTGCAATACATATAATCTGCCAAATGTGTCGTCTAATTTCAAACGCCCCTAAATCCATATAGGTTCATTTTACAGTAGCGGCATTTGCTTTTGGTATTAGTTATTTTACAGGGTCTTAGGAAATAAAATTAAATAAATATTTTGATAGTAAAAATATGCCACAAAATTTGCGAACTTACCGCATTAAAGTCGAGAAAACTACACATTTATGTATCTAAAAATAGGATTTGGCGGATTTTGATACTTAGTAACTTTTGGATTTGGTCTGGATATGGTGGGTTTTGAAAATCACAGTTAGGATGTAGTGGATTTTGTTACTCAAATGTATGCGTCGCCATCAATCGCCATGACAGTTTCGAGCTGAAATCTCTTCTCTGATTGGTCGGTCTGGATATAGCGGCATTTAAAATTACAACTATTGTGGATGTAGCGGAGTTTGAAACTGAATGCAGTTTTTGTACCAGATTTTCAGAGGATTTAAAGGAGTTTGGTTGGAAATCGATTTATAAGAACATAGAGCTCAAAACTGCCGTGTCCATAGACTAAAATGTTATTTATTTTTATTAATATATTTTTAATTCTATTTTCCACAAAGTGGGAAGGCAAAGGGAACTTAGCCCACACAGCCATTTCTGAGGTTTTATTATCTGTTTATAATCACTGTTTCCTCTCTTGAGGATCATCTGAAGGGTCTGTGCTGTGATAGTCACTGTCCTGTCACGTCAGTCAGTCAGTTCGTTCTAAAGTGATAGACCCATAGCACAAACATAACGTAGGGTTAGAAAAAACACACGAAAAGTCACAACCTGCACTTTTGTTCCATTGAATAACACACTACGCTCATTATGGCAATTTTAATTCACAATATTCTATCACAATTGTTGATCAAAACACCCAAAATGCAATATTTTTTCAATAAAACCAAAAAACGACGCCATCACATCTTCGCGCCTTTTTTCCAACCTTTTTTTTTTTAAGTGGATCTGGCGGCGTTTGAAATAAGACGACACAAATGAACCCATAATAATACGAAGGGTAAGGTGCTATCAAATCTTGCACTTTATTCTGCTGGGATTAAACTTGGCACGAATGAAGTAAATATTGCTCCCCGGCCGGCTTATTTTTTTGATTTACTTTTCCTATGGGCAAATGATCGCGTCCATGTGAAAAGTTGTATTTTTTTTTCCTTTTCTCTATCCGGATACCCAGCGACGACGTCGTCGTAATGCAATGCGCGCTGATTTGGACGTTATTTCAATACAGTTGCTGTCGATATTTGTACCGAAATGAAATGAAGTGAAATATGTTTATTTATGTAATGTAGGCATATCAGATACACTTATTACAGGTCGGTTTTAACGCAATATAATTAAATAATCTATGTCTATAGGTAATAGTTTTATATAATAAAATAATAATATGGGGAAATACACAAAGAAATAATAAAGGTTGGGTTTACTTAAATTTAATAAAAAATACATTTAAATTAAATTAATAATATAGGGATAAGGAATAAATAATATTATAAATATACTCAATACAATACATATAATAAATCCAAATATAATAAATGCCCGCTCGACTGACGATCTGAAGGACGTTGCGGGTAGCGGCTGGATGAGGATGACTGAGGACCGCCAAGAGTGGCGAAATATTGGGGAGGGCTATGTCCAGCAGTGGACGAATACGGGCTGATGGATGGATGAACATATAATAAATATAATTCAAAATATTTAAAATTCATATTTTTTTAAATTTAAAATTGTTGTAATTCTATTTTACGGAAGCCAGTGGAAACTTTGCGATAGCAACCAACATACACAATACTCGTACATAGGTATTAAGATTTTGTTGAGTAACTATTTATTATTTTATTTATTTATAACACTTAAAAGACAAAAGAAACAATTAAACACGGTGTACAAGGGCGGCACTTATTGTTACTAGCAATATCTTCCAGGCAACAATTGGTAGCTAACAGAAAGATTAACAAAATAACATGTGGAGGTGTAAATACTAAACAGAAAATAATAGGGAGATCAAGATTAAAATATAAACTAAATATCTAAGACATCAACTTATATATAAAAATACATAAACATACTGAAATAAATAAATACATACCTATAAAATATACACATACATATATAAATAATAAATAAACATACAAAAATTATAATAATATTGGATATTTGAGTTCTAAGATGGGAACTCTGTTGAGAAAAATCGTTTCACTTTTAATCCTGATAAAAACACTTGTACTGTTTCACAATCACTTTTTATTACTCCAACCGGTTTTGCCTTATGGCATTATCAAGGAACACTGTTAAATATAATAAACAATAAAGAAATGTGTAGTGGTTGTTTACATTGCAGATGGTGAATATGGTGATGGTTTCACTTTTATTTTAAAGTGATTTGTATTTTTCAATGCCTGAATTGACCCTGGTAAGCGATTCCAGAGTCTTGCAGCGTGTACCGAAAATGAGTCACTGGAAAATCCTGTTCTGTAGATAAATAAATAAATAGTTCATGCAAGTTCATCTCACAGTGTTTTCTTTCACCAAGTGAGTGAGAGCCACCTCCAGCAAGTGGTAATAATATTGTACCAGGTCGAATGAGGTTTTCATTGCCTCTGGTCCGGTAAAAAAAAATATTATAGTGATTTGGAGCTGCAGTATTGCAAAGGATTTGATTTGTTTCATTTTTAAACTAAATGGGGGGGGGGCGACACAGACGTTCCAATTAGGCGCCATGAAGTCTAGACAGGCTGTATCACGTGACCACATGTAGCGTCATTCCGATAGGGAAATTATTATGGAAATTTATTAGGCTGAGGTAGCTTGACGAGTTTATCTTTATAAAAGGAGGGTTCTGCAAATACTGATCTCAAGGGGAAATCTGAATGAATTGTATGAAACAATATTGTAACTCATTCATACTATCGCGACTTTTGTTCTCACCATTCGTCATTAAATACTACTTATTGTATAATGAAACAAACAAGACTGCGAGTTTGTGTTTATTAGAATATTTAACCAGGAGTTTAAGATGTAGGACAAACTAATAAATAGTAATAACATTTGTACATGATTTACAACTCTGGTTTACTTTAGATTCGTGTTTGTTTGAGAATTTTACCAATGATTAGTGACATTAAAAATAAAATAAAATAGTTAGATTACATTTAAACAAATTTACCTGGAAAGCCTTTTAAGGGTTTTCATTTTGTTTCTGAAAAATAGGTGTCTCAATTGATGGCGACACAAAGTCTAGACAGACGTTCGAATTAGGCGCCATGAAGTCTAGACAGATTTTGTCATGTGACCTCACGATAAGGAAACTATTATGAAGAATTTAATAGGGTGATGTAGCTTGACGAATTTATCTTTATAAATGGAGGGTTCTGTAAATGTTATTAGATATACCAGCTTGTAATGCACATACTGAACGCTCACCAGGATGTTATGTGATTTCACGTCTTGCTCTTTCTGAACAGAAGGCGCTGTAGTTCACAGTTCTCAAGATTATATGTTTTTATTGTAAAAAATAATCAAAAATTCGGTGCTTTTAAATTTGTTTCTGATTGATTTCTAGTTGGTAATGCACTCAAATAATAATAACAACAATTAATCTTATAAGTAACAATCTTGTAGAATATTTTTATTATTACGAAAATAAACATTGATGCGGATTTAATTATTTAAAGATGATGCCTTCCATCTTCTTGCGATCCATTCGTATACACTCCTTCACGCGAGTCTGTGAATCAGAGATAACTTTCCGAAAAGCTGCAGGGAAACGTTCCCGAAGAGTGCCAAACTTTGAAAAGTTACTAAGCTTCCGCTGTCCATGCGTCCATCCGTCCTGGTGGTTCCCATTGGTTCTATAGAACTGACGTCAGCAGGACAAAAATGGACAAATTTGTCTAATTTTTTCCATAGACCTATAGGTACATACAAGCGTTTTCACCCTAATTCACTCATTAATACGAAATATTTCCAAAAAAGTTCCATCCATGTAATGTTGACAATTCAATGGGAAGGGAAACTGCCAATCGCTCCCACTAGGTGTCGCATGATCGTTGGTCAAAATTCAAAATTCAAAAAGTTTATTTTGCAAAGTAGGTATATATAATACACGTTTCACAAGTCAAATTTTAATCTTATAAAAAAAAATGTAATACAATTATAAATGTACATGAACTATTTAGATTAAATGTTTATTTAATTTATGTAGCAATATATATCCGATTAAAATCTATATAAATAAAAATGAATTGCTGTTCGTTAGTCTCGCTAAAACTCGAGAACGGCTGAACCGATTTGGCTAATTTTAGTCTTGAAATATTCGTGGAAGTCTAGGAAAGGTTTAAGCGATGAGAAAATGTGGAAAAATTGCGTGGAAAATACTAAAAACGAAAATTTTATTTTCCCATACAAACTGTTCTTACCTGTCAAACATTTGATGTTCGCCCCGTCGCGTCGGTTCGGTATTTTAGGAATAAAAACATGTAGATCTAGATTAAATAAGGGTTTGGAATCGACAACATATATCCATAATAGTCTGATTATCGCGTTATTAGATTTTAAACATGTAAAATAATAACACTTTAATGACACTTGGTTGTTGTGTTGGGTGCGTTCAGAAATATACTTTGAAACAGTAAAGTTCGCTATACGATCTGAAATTGGGTACTTCCCTAAAAATCAAATCAGCGACTCTTTATCAAATGTCAAAACGCCCCGATACTATGAAATTTGTATGAGGTTTTACATTATGACGTCACAGTTTTCTGTGATCAAACTGCTTCCTTTTTTCTTAGTTTTTAGTAATTATAAAATTGTCAAACCCTCGACAAAATCCGTAAAAATGTTTTAACGATTATTTTAGAAGATCACATTGGATTGTGTCAGTTATTTTACTTTAACAGCAGTCAAGTTTCAGAATGCACGGAATTGCATTCAATTTATCTATTACCCGCACACATTATGTTTTTAACACCTGAAAAAAGATTCAAAACTTGATTTGTCATTCTGATACTGCTTACAATGCCGGGGAGAAAACGACCTAACATAGGTCGTCGAAGTCAATCGAATGTGCGACGAGCTACCTCACGCGCTAATTGCACTGATGACCAGCGAGAGACTGATAATTATAACAGTCGTATTGGTATGGCAGATTTGCATTCTAGAGTGAATTACAATGAAGTGGATAATAGGCATAGAATGGAACGAGTTCGGGCACATCGATCACAACAGAGCGAGCACGGGAAAATGAAATTGATCGATTCCACAGACGCAATGTTCCTGTGAACCTGGCACGAGGAGCATTCTCCTACGATCAAGAAATAGATTATAGTGCCGACAAATCTGTAACAATTGGGGAAATGTCAATCATTTGTCAACATTGTAAAGCTTTAAAATACAGCGGTGAATTTGCAGGATTATGTTGTGCTGGTGGTAAAGTAAAATTGCCACAGTTAGTCCCACCACCTGATCCATTAGACTCATTAGTTTTTGGGATGGTTGATTAATTGATTACAGGTGCTGAAACCAACAAAAAAGTCAGTGCTATGAATTTTTATTCAAACAGAATCCGTGAAGGTGAAGTAAATCACATTTTGATGTGTCAACGGCTTTTTCATCAGTTTGCAGTTGACATTTATGACAAAATTGAGACTGAACGATTGACGGACATCCGTCTAAACCAACAGCCGAAGTGGTTATATTGTCTTTGCCAACAGCAGCTTCGATCTGAAGAGTACATTCATCTTCGCGATGCTATTAATGCCGATGGCAATGCAAACAATGTGGGAAAATGTCAATTTTGCCGGCCACTTACATTGGAAGGCCGCGCCACCACGGTGTCGTGCATTTGGGTATATTTGTTGTTACTAATACATATATGTCTGAAATAATATTCAATTTGATATAATTCAAATATTTTTTATTAAAGACTATATAAATCAACCTTCACGGTAGGAATCATATTTTCTAAAATTTCCGCGATTGACACCTGAATCGGCAACATATCAATTAATCTAACAGCAAATGCGAACCAGGCTTGCTAAAGATGTCTTGACTTGCCTCGCCAGGACTTGACGGCGTGGCGGAAGGCCTCGGTAACTCGGAAAATTTTGATAGAACCAGAATATTGCCGATGTTGTGCTAATGACTTTCTTAAATCTCATCCAAATCCTTTAGTTCATCGGCAGTTAAATTAAGTTCTGAAAATGTTATTCCTTCAGATGATGACACAGATGATGATGATGGCATTGTTGAGACGAACTTCGGTTTTAATAACAGTTGTTGTTTCACTCGATTTTTTTGTTCCTTAGCCCTATTAATTCGTACTATTCGGCTCAAATTGTGACCGCAAATTATACAAAACTTGAAGGTATCAACGGTTATTGTGAAACATTCGTCGCATCTTTACAATTTTTTTGTGCAACAAGGACAGGTACTTCTGTTGTTCTGCCGTTCTATCCACTTTTTACAAAAGGGACAATGCATTGTTAAGAGTTAACTATAACTTCTGAAAAATAGTTTTCAATTCAATTCAATGCCATTTTATCTGGCTTCCGATAATATGGACTCCGCAAAAATAGCTTTGAAATATCAATTATATATTCTTGGAAACTTCGTTGACAGTGACACTGACAGTCAGTGTTGGCAGGTTACTATTACGTTTAGTAATGTGGCGTAATCGATACAGATAAACAAAATAGGCTGGTACCTTATTTGTTAATATAAGTGTCTATAATCTAATATAATGTCTCATGCAAAATAATTATGAACATTAAGCTGGACATGTGTGCGTGATTTGCCCACTCTTTTCGCCCACTATGTAGCCGATACTTAGACTATCTGATGATGCCTTTATAAAGCTGCCGGCTCTGAAATACATACATTTATGGTTTAAATTAATATGGTTCATATTAAGAGGTAAGTGATACGAAGTTCACCGGGTCAGCTAGTTATAGATAAAATATTATTATACAAGGTGAAATCCAATCAACCGCCCGAACCCATACCGGAGACCCGGCCAGGGACCAGGAACAGTTCAATGATCACCAACCGAGCCCCCAGCACGAATCCAGGCAGCCGACCAAATCCCATCCTATATACTACATAGTAATAGGTTACATATATAAATACATGCCTACCTCCGCCCATTCGATTAGTCTTGCTAAGAAGAACGGGCAAGAAACTTGGCAAGATCATGTCTTTTTTTTCAACATAAACTTATACTATACATCAAATTACTTATATCTACTTTAACCAAGGGATAAGAAAATACAAGACAGCAGGAATTCAGGTTAATGAAAAAAGAAAAAGATATATATCTTTGCCTACCTGTCTCATATAGTCTATTTCCTTTTACAGTCTGTAATTAATTAATGTTAACTCTTAAGAGGAATCAAAAGTTAGGAAATTATATTAATTAATTAAATTATTATTTACACAGGCAAAAAACCAGGAGACCCACCATACCTGGGACCGATGGATGGCGGTATATCCATCCCTAATAGCCAGGCTTTATATGGAACAGATTGGTGACGGGCAGCGGCGTAACTGATGCGAGGGTTCCGGCAACGCGCTCACCAACCCGCCTGCCCAGCGTGTGTGACTATGGGCAATTCTTCCAGGATGAACGCCGGGAGTGGCAAAGTCCTGGAAAGGCTTATGTCCAGCAGTGGACAAACTAGGCTGATGGATGGACTGTCGAAACAAACAGCATTTTAAACTTGTTTCCACAAAATCGTGACTAATTGTGCATTTAATTTCAAACGGTTGATTTATAAATCTAACTTATACTAAACTATTTGCGTGAATTGCCATAGACCAATATCTTTTTCAATTTTAACTTCTTAATAAGAAAAACAATTTTAAGTTGTGCTCTTTGTACTGAGCGACTGACGTTTAACCTTAAGAGGCTAATACACGCTTTTTAGGACATGCAGGTTTCCTTACGATGTTTTCCTTCACTGTTCAGCAAGTGGTAAGTAAGAACAAATACTATGTACATAAATTCCGAAAAACTCATTGCGTGCCCGACCGGGGATCGAACCTGGATCTCAAGATTGAGAGTACAGCGTTCTACCCTTAAGCTACCGCTGCTCTTTTATAAAGTGATAATAAAATACTGGGGTGCGTTCAGTTTGACCATCAGACAACACCCGCTCATAAATGAAGGTATACCTCATCCATCTTCTCTTTCGCAAGGGGGTCTTCGGCGGGCGCTTCTAGACCGAGTGGCTGCTCCCCCTCCGTGCCCAGTTTCTTGTGCACTTGTGCCGCCGCCTCTGTGGAGTACAGATAATAATAAAATAAAAGCCTTTATAGCCAAATTACAAATTCATAACACTATCCATCCATCCATCAGCCAAGTTCGTCCACTGCTGGACATAAGCCTTTCCACAACTTTGCCACTTCCGGCCGTCATCCTGGAAGAATTGCCCATACTCACACACGCTGGGCAGGCGGGTTGGTGAGCGCGGTGCCGGAACCCTCGTACCAGTGACGCCACTGCCTGTCACCAGTCTGTTCCATATAAGGACCGGCTATTAGGGATGGATATACCGCCATCCATCGGTCCCCGGCATGGTGGGCCTCCTGGTTTTTTGCCTGTGAGCTGTCCTCTTACTCTCCCCCGAATTACTTCGAGGGGGTCTCCAAGTAAGATGGTGGTACCTCCACAGTCGAGCCCGGCATCAGTTCTACCACCTGCTAAAACAGCCAAACTGCCAGATAATTATTAGAAAACGTAATCGTGATTCAATAAATATCCCGCATAAAGAAATCATTGTAATAAGTAAATGTTTGCAGCATCAGAAAGCGAGTCGTTGGAGTCTAGTAGCGAGATGACAGTCGGCGGACCAATCCGAAGGTCGAAGCGCACGCGCAAGCAGCCCGCCTTCGTTGAGATCGCGCCCAGGCAGACTAGGAACAGAGGTAGACGCTTTGTATGGTTATTTACATAGCCTCTTTTTTATTTATTATATTTTTTATTTTGATTTATTAACTCTTGTTAAAGATAGAAGAGGAGGTATTTTAGAAAAGAACCAACAGCCTTGGAATCGTATCAGACTCTTATATTATTTTTCAATGCATGTGCTCGTAAAGGCCCACTTTTTATGCATTAAAACCGAACAAAAAGTCGATTATTTTGCCCTAGGGCTTTATTATTATTTTTTTTTATTTATTTACAATGGTTGGCTAACCTGCAGCCTTTCCTGTGAACCATAAATGTTATACTTTTTTTCCCACTGTTTAACGGCTCTGGATACAGTCCTTTCGAGCCAATTATAATTTAAAGTTCACAAGATTAATTTTGTTTTATTTCCTCACACTATGCATTGAAAAACGTAGTATGATACACGGGCATAAGAGCAATAAATTACTCGGTTACGTTTAAAACACTCGCTACGCTCGTGTTTAAAATCGTCCTCGTGATTTATTCCTTTGCGCCCTTGTAGCATAAACTACTATTATACCATTGCATTTTGAAACATTGTTTAATGAATGTAGTATTTTTATGTCCCTAGTAGTAATAAGTAATTGATTGGAAATGTATGCGTGCAACGAAAACTTACAAATGCCAGGGTAAACTCATGATACGTGAAAAACATTATAGCAAAAAAGTTCATCTTTATTTTTAAACATAAACCTCTTTTATGTATGAGTTATGGTTGGTGGCAACTTTCAACTTTGACATCATTTTGTTTACTTATTGGATGTGTCAATGAAGTAAGGAATTATATGGGTATTTGTCAAATTAGATTTACGTAACGAAAAACTATGTCACAAATATTGTAACGAATAGTAAACATTAAGGTAAGTTTACCATGAGGCCCCATTGGTGTCGATTCGTTGTTACATATTTCACAGGACAGGACTAAACTTAATTTAACCAATCTGTCGTTGTCTCTTCGATACAGAACGAAAAGGACAGAACACTTAAATTAAATTTAGTACTGTCAAACATGTTACACCAATTCGACACCATTTTGTCTTTTTTTACTAATTAAACACGAAAAATAAAACTAGCTATTTTATCAAAAATTTTCAAATAATATTATAAAAACGAAATAGTTACCAGGTCTTAGGAGCCCAATATGTACGCAGCTTTATTTTGCAATCGCAAAATATTCTATAGAAACTTTTCGTGGCGTAACGAAACGTAACTAATACTCGTAGTAAGGGAAAAATAACCTAAAAAGTGTTCTCGGAACGCAGTGTTTCATTTAAACTTATTACAACGCATGTAGCTGTACAAACAATTGATCAATCTACACTAATTAAATTATGATTGTTAAATCAGAATGACTTACCGTGAAAAATGTGGTATCGCTTTTGTTATAAGGAAAAGTAAATTCACTCGAATGTCACACACACACCACTCGTTTTACTGGAAAAAACATGGCGGTGATAGCTAACCATCAGCCAATCAGAAAAATATTAGTGTTCATAGAGTTAAAAACCTACTAATGCGTTCAGTAATTAAAAAATGTACGGTTATTTACGTTACTCAAAGTAATGTAACGAAAAGTATTTTAGGCGTGACAAATGGTTTTCTGTGTTTTTTTTTTTTTTACTAGGGAACCTTGTATAAAATAACTTTATGTCATAAACTACATCACACAAGGTGCTGAATAGAAAAGCCGTAAATTTTAATAATTCGATTTAAGGCCATTACAAACGCGACAAACATTTGAGGAATAGGAGTGACATTTAATTTTTCATAGAACGAAAAATATAAATTTTGGGAAAAAAACTCCTTTCAGAGAAAATTAAAGGAATACTAGTATTTAATTAATATTATTCAAATAATAAATACATTTCCTTGAAATCAGCAACAAATTGATGATCAAAACACAATTAGAAAAAAAAATACTGTTGTTCAAACATTTGCGACATTTTTTTTTCTCCAAATGTACATCCAATTTGACAAATACCCATAAAATATTAACTATTATTTATTAATTATTCAAAACTTCAATGTGGTAAGGAAATGAAAAGTAAATCATCCGAATCTTTAACTTGTAAGTATTAATAGTAAATTTTTAATATCGGCATCTTTAATCATTGGTGTTGGCCCGCGGCATAACCTAAAAGACGAATGGGTCGATCGGCCCATCGAGCTGCAACGTATAAGATGATTTTGATGCCATCAAATTCATGCTGAAGTCTTGAAGCCGCTGGAGGGCGAGTGTGTCGTTCAGGTAACTCAACCGCGTACCTCGTTGTCGAAAGCTGCAAGCGTTTTAGATGGCATTGAAATAGGGCAGGATGTGACTACTGGGAGGTGTACGTGCCTACAGCTCCGGGTAAAATATCCCTGGGGACAGATGGAGCCAGCTTTTCCGGCGGGATTAAGGGAAGAGCGCAAGACTCCGCGGCCATACAAAACGATTTAGCTTCTCATTTGTACGCTAATGCATTAAATCAAATAAAACTTTGAGTTACTTCATCTTTTTCACAACCTACAAGTCCGATTTAAATTTAGATTTCAGATAAGTAATCAATACGCTTAGGAAATACAAGCACTTGGAAATGAATTTTTTAAGCTCCAAAATGTTCCATTTTTATGTTCGATTTTCTTAAGCATTTCTCAAGTAAAAACAATTTATATTGAATTTCGGACCCGTGGTAGTTCATAAATATTTGGAAAATGTAGTTATTTCATATGTAAAAAGTATAGGATTTCAGTAAATAGCTATGGGCTGGCATTCGACATCGCGGGCGCAAATTACATAAATATAGAATTTCATTCTGTCGCATCAGGGGTGGCGGAGGCGTGCGGGGGGAGAAGACGGGGGGAGCGATGGGTCACTCGTTTCAATCACCTTACTTGTTAAAACGGTGCATTATCAAAGAGTTTTGTACCAGTGTATGGTAATGGAGAAGTTATTGAGTATGGTGGACAGATTTTTCGTGCAAAAATGGGTGAGTAATATTTGTATTTTTTTACCTTATAAATGCAACATGCAATGAGAGGCCACGCCAAGTGTTCACTGTGGCGGCGCGGCGCTACGGCTTTTATCAAAGAAAACGCCGCTGCGCCGCCGCTTCAGTCACGTGTCGAGTAGTGGGTGGCGCTCCTGCATTTTAGTACATTCGATTTCGATATAAACAACTATAACTTCATATATTTGTTCTCTCCACACATCGTAAAAAGCTCCTCATGATGACAGACAGCAAGAAAATAACAGACAGATAGGCAACAAAGTGATCCTATAAGGGTTCCGTCTTTTTCATTCTGAGGCACGGAACCCTAAAAAGTATTTCATTTCAGTCTCTATTACAAAAACTGTTCATAACGACGATTAGTACCTATGTCTGTTTTAGGTTTGCAAAATAATTTGATCCTATACAGGAGTAAAAATAATTATGTAGGTAGTCCCTTTTTATTCTGAGAGATAATTCTATGAAACTAATAGATCACATAAAAAAGTGAACTGCGGAAATAAAGGTTATATTCAGATAACTACTACTCGGGCTAAATTTAATAACTATCTATTAAGGATGATCAGCAAAGTTCAAAAGCAGACTTTCGTTTATCTGCAAAGTTATTTGATATTTATATATTATATCGTTTATCTGATAAGTTTATCTGTTTTTTTATTAACTTTTTAAAAAAATATATTAATTATAATCAGAAGTATAGGATTATTAAATATAATAACAAACGAAAAATTTAAATATTAAATTTACTTAAGGACACAATATTATAATTTGACCCTATACAGGAGTTAAAATATTTATGCTGCCGCTCCTGAGAGATTTTTTCTGTTTAATCAAAAGATCATATACAAAACATTAAACAAAGAAAACATAAGTAAAATTCGGATAAATAATACTGGTACTTAATTTTATTACTATGAATTTCAGATGATTATATCGACGAGGTAAAAAAAGGAAAGGTACGTTTATCAGCAAAACGAAAAAAAATATGTAAAAAAGGGTTATAAACTTAACAAGTTAGTATAAATATGTATTGTTTATTGTAATAAGATAGGGTTTTAAAAAAAAACCTCCAAAGTTGTGAGCCTTTCGTCCTACCGATCAAGCTTTTGATGCGAAAACCTAAACATTTTTAACGCTCATCACATTAAATTTCAGGCTTATATCAAAAGAAAACAGAACACTCAGCAGTCAACCAAAGCACTGTAAGGCCGATGTTGAAACCTTAAGGTCAAAATTATACAGGTAAATATTTATTAGGAGAATACACAGATAAAATCGCGCCACCCATGACTTTGAAAAGTATACCGGTCTAAAGGTAGATCAAAGTGGTCATTTTCCGATCCTGTGGATGGTTTTCTGGCAGCTAGTCCGGATGGACTCATAGGAAATGAAGGACTTGTAGAAATAAAATGCCCATTTGTAGCCTCGGAAATGAGTCCTGCAGATGCAATTCAAAAGGGATTGATCACATTTTGTAAGGTGACGACTCAAGGCATGTAACTGAAAACAGAGCATAACTGTTATTATCAGGTCCAAGGTCATTTTCATGTGTCACAATGGGCTTATTGCTATTTTATTGTTTGGAGTTCGCATGGGTTGCTTTACCAAAAAATCAAAAGAAATGATACATTTTATCAAGAAAAAATGCAAACACCTCTAAGAAACTTTAACATGCACTGGAGTATCTAGAAATATGCCTGCAAGAGAATGTTTTATTATTAGGTAATTTAAAATAGAAATTATTGAAAAATCATCATAACATCATATTTTTCATTTATAATGTTATCCTCGTAAATTATTATCAGCACTTGTTAAAATTTACAAAAAATGGTTACTAAAAATACTGTATATCCCATAATTACGTTTCCTTAACTAAATATCCGCATAAAAAAATGTCAAGGGATTACATAAAATAGCAAAAAAAAAATATTCAACATTCCGATGTTATTATGTGCAATAACATCTGGATAATAAATAATTTTTATTCTATTTGTCTTTGAGCGAATCTAGCTTTTTAGAGTATTTTTAAAAATTATTCTAACGAAACCTATGTAGATTACAACGTAATTAATAAACTGAAAAATTACAACATCAATCAGCTCATTGTTACCTATTACACTTATTGATAAAAATAATATTTTATTAACTCTATGATGTCTTGATGATTGTTAAATTTAAAAAAAAACAGCCAAGTGCGAGTCAGGGTTTCGTATTATGGATGATAAATTTAATTTTGTAATTTTTTTCGGAAATTTCTCAACCGCTTTATTTTTCATGTAATCTTTACGTAAACATATATTACCATGATTTTTTCCATAAATGTTTTTCTATTAATTTCACTTTTCCTTCAGTCAAAACAAATTTTGGGAAGCACATAATTAAGTTTACGGCCTGTATAGTTATCTAGAGAAGAAGAGCACAAAATAAAGCGTAAAAATTGTTCGTTAGACGAGTATTACCACCAGTTTCCGTTTCCAAAACCAATTGAATTTCACAGTAAATATCCATTTAGTTACTCATATAACACAGTAATCGTCCAAAATATTTTACATACTATTATATTGTGTTCGTGAGATAAACAGGAACAGGAGATCATTCATTTTTTATTTTGCATGTTGTTTCTTTTGAATTAAATAACCAAAGGCACAAAAAACGAAAGTACGAAAGGATGTCCTGATCTGGATCTAACAGTAAGCTGTGAGTACAAAATGAACAAGTCGGAGCAGGGAGCGGGGCGCGGGGGGAGGGCGCGCTCGTGCCGGCCGCGAATGACCGAAACAGCTACAACAATTGTGAGAATCCAAATCTCGCGCGCGTAAGTTTTACCGTCTAGCCTTAATTAAATACCTAAATGCAGATACGTTTTGTGCAGGAGGGGCACAGATATGTTACTTGAACTCTTTTTGTAATTAATTCATACGTTCTAGATGCATTCTGGAATAAATTTTTTATCTGGCCTAGGTCTGTAAGGACTCATTAATAAAGCTTTTTTTCGGATATTTAATGACTTTTACTTACAAATTAATATAAAATAGAAGAGCTTATAATGAAACACATTCAATTTTTTATTTTAAAGCCCCTTTAAATTTACAGTTTTTATAATACCATATGCTGTAATTTTGCATAAGCTTTTATGTTTTTTTTTTTTAGGGCGAGATAATCTTATGTTATTTCGTTTTTTTTGTCTCCTGATTTTTAAAAAACGTGTTGGTGTGCCCTTTCTGCATTTAGTGATTCAATTAATTCGCCTATCGGCGAAGGGGCATACGCTTTCTGCTGCTTGGCGGTCTTGACTGCCTACACGGGTGCGATGCTGTGCTACGTGTGCTTGTTAGGTCTTGACTGCCTACACGGGTGCGATGCTGTGCTACGTGTGCTTGTTAGGTCTTGACTGCCTACACGGGTGCGATGCTGTGCTACGTGTGCTTGTTAGGTCTTGACTGCCTACACGGGTGCGATGCTGTGCTACGTGTGCTTGTTAGGTCTTGACTGCCTACACGGGTGCGATGCTGTGCTACGTGTGCTTGTTAGGTCTTGACTGCCTACACGGGTGCGATGCTGTGCTACGTGTGCTTGTTAGGTCTTGACTGCCTACACGGGTGCGATGCTGTGCTACGTGTGCTCGTTAGGTCTTGACTGCCTACACGGGTGCAATGCTGTGCTACGTGTGCTTGTTAGGTCTTGACTGCCTACACGGGTGCGATGCTGTGCTACGTGTGCTTGTTAGGTCTTGACTGCCTACACGGGTGCGATGCTGTGCTACGTGTGCTTGTTAGGTCTTGACTGCCTACACGGGTTCGATGCTGTGCTACGTGTGCTTGTTAGGTCTTGACTGCCTACACGGGTGCGATGCTGTGCTACGTGTGCTCGTTAGGTCTTGACTGCCTACACGGGTGCGATGCTGTGCTACGTGTGCTTGTTAGGTCTTGACTGCCTACACGGGTGCGATGCTGTGCTACGTGTGCTTGTTAGGTCTTGACTGCCTACACGGGTGCGATGCTGTGCTACGTGTGCTTGTTAGGTCTTGACTGCCTATACGGGTGCGATGCTGTGCTACGTGTGCTCGTTAGGTCTTGACTGCCTACACGGGTGCGATGCTGTGCTACGTGTGCTTGTTAGGTCTTGACTGCCTACACGGGTGCGATGCTGTGCTACGTGTGCTTGTTAGGTCTTGACTGCCTACACGGGTGCGATGCTGTGCTACGTGTGCTTGTTAGGTCTTGACTGCCTACACGGGTGCGATGCTGTGCTACGTGTGCTTGTTAGGTCTTGACTGCCTACACGGGTGCGATGCTGTGCTACGTGTGCTTGTTAGGTCTTGACTGCCTACACGGGTGCGATGCTGTGCTACGTGTGCTTGTTAGGTCTTGACTGCCTACACGGGTGCGATGCTGTGCTACGTGTGCTTGTTAGGTCTTGACTGCCTACACGGGTGCGATGCTGTGCTACGTGTGCTCGTTAGGTCTTGACTGCCTACACGGGTGCAATGCTGTGCTACGTGTGCTTGTTAGGTCTTGACTGCCTACACGGGTGCGATGCTGTGCTACGTGTGCTTGTTAGGTCTTGACTGCCTACACGGGTGCGATGCTGTGCTACGTGTGCTTGTTAGGTCTTGACTGCCTACACGGGTTCGATGCTGTGCTACGTGTGCTTGTTAGGTCTTGACTGCCTACACGGGTGCGATGCTGTGCTACGTGTGCTCGTTAGGTCTTGACTGCCTACACGGGTGCGATGCTGTGCTACGTGTGCTTGTTAGGTCTTGACTGCCTACACGGGTGCGATGCTGTGCTACGTGTGCTTGTTAGGTCTTGACTGCCTACACGGGTGCGATGCTGTGCTACGTGTGCTTGTTAGGTCTTGACTGCCTATACGGGTGCGATGCTGTGCTACGTGTGCTCGTTAGGTCTTGACTGCCTACACGGGTGCGATGCTGTGCTACGTGTGCTTGTTAGGTCTTGACTGCCTACACGGGTGCGATGCTGTGCTACGTGTGCTTGTTAGGTCTTGACTGCCTACACGGGTGCGATGCTGTGCTACGTGTGCTTGTTAGGTCTTGACTGCCTACACGGGTGCGATGCTGTGCTACGTGTGCTTGTTAGGTCTTGACTGCCTACACGGGTGCGATGCTGTGCTACGTGTGCTTGACTGCCTACACGGGTGCGATGCTGTGCTACGTGTGCTTGTTAGGGTAAAGTTAATTGACTATAAGTACCGTTAGACGTACACGAACTCGATTTTGTTATGTCAGGTATTCTAACATGTGTACTATCCGTCAGTGGCGTGCACAGAGTTTTTACACAGGGTAGACAACAAAACCGGTCAAGTGCGAGTCAGACTCGCGTACCTAAGGTTCCGTATCGTGGATGAAAAATTTAATTTTGTTTTCGTGAATTTCTAAACCGCTATATTATTCCTGTAATCTTTACGTAAGCACATATTACCATGATTTTTTTTTACTTTTCATCAACCAATTTTAGAGATAAGTTGAGGGACATCAATTTTTTTTTGTAGTTTTTCGAGGATTTCCCAAAATAGACGCAAGTAAATATAGCTAAGCTGTATATGTATTTTATGCGCATCTGTAACCGGCATCGTTCCAAACAGTTTGGTTATTTGAACATAACAAGCAGAAGAAACAAAACAATCGATTAGTAAGTTTACAACCTGTCAGCCAGTTAAATGTTTCATATTGTTTTGGATTGAATTTTCTAGTTGCTTTACCTTTTATTTGAATCCGGTACGAAGCGGCCTTTCTCGATTACTTCTTTTTTTTCCGCAAAACACAGTTTTCAAAACGTACCATTTCTTAATTTTTGCACACACACATTCCCAGCACAACTTTCACAGTAGTTACTACCACCACTAGTAATTTTTTGCAATTTTTAGACCCAATTTTATTTTATTTATACTGCTTGTCATCAATTTGCGTAACGAACGAACGAAAAACAATAATGGATGGCGCTGGCTAAGCCGCTAAGGCGGCTTCGTAAGACTTCGGTAATTTTCGGTGAATGTCGTAAAACTAAAAAGCCGTCGGCTTTTTGCAGAGTTTTCGCCTACACCTCGCACGCAAACAAGCAAAAGCTTTTGCATTTGTGTGCCATTACTTACAGTAACGCACACAACAAAGATACTGTTGAAATAATGACCCAACACATATAAACCGGCAGCCACCATTCCGCGATGACTGGTCCGAAATTAAATTACAACGAATCATAAGCCATTCACTTCATAGTCTTTCGTAATCGATTTTAGCGATGTAATTCTATTTCGGAATGCTCGAGTGAGCGAGCGACTCGCAGCTGTGAACTGAGACTCGCAGTTCTCGCCAATGACAATACATGGCGGTCGGTGTCGCTACACTTTAGCAGATTTTTTTTTACGATACGAGTAAAAATGCGTAAATGATGCGTATTTGTCAGGGTAGACAGTGGTATCGATTCGAATGTGCACAAATACGACTTAACTTAACTTAAATTAAGTTAAGATGTGTCAAATTACTTTTGCTATTCGGTAAAACACAACCTAACCTATTTTGACAGGAGCAAACTAATTTTAGTTAGTTTGAATTAAATTAAGACCAAAACATAATTTTGCAATTCGAAGTGACCATCTAACTGTCAAATTTTAGAAACGTCAAACTAAAAATGGACAAATTTTAGTTGAGACGTATTTCGTGACGATTAAATTTTAACAAGTTCATTTAGAATGTTTTCTGATCGTTTTTGAGGTAAGAATGGAGGAAAATGTCGTGTTGACCTTAGCAGATGCAGAAAAAAGGTAAATGGTACTGTTAAAACTAGCATTTTCCGCCCAGAGTTTACCAAAGGCGGCACTAAAAATTATATGTCTTGTCTTGTTTTTTCTAAGTGGCTTTGTACTGTTTGTACACCCCAATCTATTTTTCCTAAATAAATCAAGATACTAATTATTCTAATTAAATTGTTTCCTATAAGTAGGTAGGTATATGTTTATGGCGTTTGCAAACTTATTTTCAAAATACTTATTCCAGGAGACAAGAGGTACCTGCTGCTACCACCCCTTATGAAATAAAAAACCGAAGCAGAGTAGAACTACAATTCAAGTCATGCTTTTGCATGTAACATAGCGAAGATGACTTTCAGATGTCTTGCAATAAATGGTGACGCCTACATAAACACCGGATACTGCACTATGAACAAGACAAAGCTGGGCTGTTTTTGAATGCTTCTCCTGATGGCCTGCTGGTCAACCGAGAAGTTACTGAAGTGAAATGTCCACATGTTGCAAAAAAGTCTGAAACTACTCCTGTAATGGTACCATACCCTAAGAAAGTGAATGTCGAAAAGGAATCATAGTCATTAATTACTACCAAATGACCGCCTGTGGTCTAATGTGGTTTGAGCACTCGGTCGTGTCTGCACATTAAGGTGTGGGTCCATTTTGTGCCTGAAGTACAGCAATAGAGCTCACCAATCATCACGCTGGGACATACTAATCATTGGTAAAACATGGATGTACGAGTGTGGACTTCACAGTTTATACTCGAAAACACATCTGACACCCTCTGGGGGATTCATATCGTTGTACTGCTTTTGATTTGATGTTTTTTATTCTTCTCATTTAGAAAAAGATGTAAAAAGTTTATGGCAAATTAAAACAATAGGTATGTATTACAAATGTTATTTTATTTTTACATTATGTTCTCCTAAAAATAGCAATATATATAATAAACAAAAAATATTTTAGACAGCTAGTAAAATATGGAGTAAGTTTTTAATAGCCAAAACATGTGTTCTAAATGAACTCTCTAACTAGCTAGCTTATGATCTAACCTTGCACCACAGGGAATTTGAGATTTTAGAAATGTAGGCTGTTATATCTAATATGCGTTGCGTTTCTAAACATCCGGGTAAATGTAAAAATTAACTGTCAAAGAGAATTTTACATTTCTGACAAGGTTTATTGAACAACTTCGTGCTTTTCGTTTTCACTCGGGTGGTTGTGGAACGGGTGACAGTTCATTTTTACCTTTACCCCGGTATTTAGGAACGCTACCTTAATGCAGATACTTAAAATATAATGTAAATAAATCTAAAATGTTGAATCCCTGATCTGCCCATATACTACCAGGTTAAACGTTGACAGGAACCCTAAACGCTTCTGAAAAATAGGACACCAAACTCTTATGAGTAGTAAGTAATCATTAGAGCTATAACGTGAGGAAAATTAACAATGCCCTCACTCAATTGTGCTCACTTCATTTCATTATATACACTGTCAACATCTGCTTGGCGTTTCAATGGATGATTAAGTTTTCTTTGACTACTGTTCTCGAAGCGAGCTTGTTGTTCCTTAGCCAATGGTAACTCTTCAAAAATATAGGTACTTGGATACGTGTGAAAAACTTTGCAAATGGTTTATTTTCTGAAACAACAAAAAGATGTATAAATACTTTGTTGTAATATTTTATTACTTGAAACAAATATTTAGGTTCATTCAAGACATCATAGTGGATAAGTAACTAACCTGTAAGCCTGTAAGCACTTTTTTCATCTGATTTGATCAGAACATAACCTCGACAATTTTTTCTTTTATGCGACTTCTACAACAATTTTATCCGCATTTATTAGCTTTTCTTCCACTCCATGGCTTTTTTTAGTTATTTCTTTGATTGCTCTCCTATTTATTCTGAACTTGGTTGCTTTTTCGTTCGACTGCAAAGTTGTTGTCTTTTCGACTCACAACACAATCACAAAATTCTAGGTTATAAAGGGCTGCGTTCAGTTTAATCGTCAAACGACGCGACGTCGGACGGACTACATGCCATCTCTTTTGCACGCGTTGTAATTGAACATGCTAACCTGCTGTCAGTGTTAGGCGGGCTTCGCCCGACTTCAAACTAAACGCAGCAATTATCCCACTAATATTATAAATGCGAAAGTTTGGATGGATGTATGGATTTTTGTTACTCCTTCACGCCGTAACTACCAAACCGATTGGTCTGAAAATTTGCACAAATGTAGTTCTGGACCTGGAATAGCACATAGGCTACTTTTTATCCCATAAATCAGTTCCCATGGGATGGCAATGGGGTGTCAAATTTCTTTAGAAAAGTGATGTTTTGCTCCTTCACTCCCCGTACCTACCGATTGGGCTCAAACTTGGCACAAATGTAGTTCTAGACCTGAAATAGGACATAGGCTACTTTTTATCCCATATATCAGTTCCCATGGGATGGCAATGGGGTGACAAATTTCTTTAGAAAAGTGAAGTGTTTTACACAAGCTCAAGCACAAGCTCCTTTAAATTTGCACAAGCGCAAAGTACAAAAAAATGGTACCAAATAAAAAGAAAAACGGTCAAGTGCGAGTCAGACTCGCAAGTCGTCCGTAATTCGACAGTTTTGCGAATAGAAAATTTAATTTTGACCTTTTTTGAACTTTAACGGTGAGATTCCGTTGTCCATCCATCCGTATGTCACAGCCTCATAACTTTAGCACTGTTAAAGACAAAGACTTAGAATTTTGCACAAAAGAAGAAAAAAAAAATATTCCTAAAACCACAATATGGGTATCGAATTATAAGTATTAAGGAGCTGATTATAAAATTATATAATTTGGCTATATTAACTTGCACCTTTTTCAAGAAATCGTCGAAATACCATAAAAAAAATGTATGTACCCACCCCGATTATAGGTCATAACTGGCCAATTACAGGATAATTATAGCGTGTTTTTTTTTAATACAAATGAAAAATAAAAATAAAGTTAAATAAATTTATACATATTTTTTTAATACAATATAGGTATTAAAAAGTCGATTGTAAAAATATATAGTTTTGATAATATACTTGCATCTATTTCGATAAATCCTCAGAAAACCACAAAAAATGTATGTCCCTTCCCTTATCTTCAAAACTGGTGAACCGAAAAATGTAAAAAAAAAAACCACGGCAATAAGTGCTTACGTAAAGATTACAGAAAAAAAATTGAGAAATTCACGAAAAAAAAGACCAAATAAAATTTTCTGTTCCCAAAACTGTCGAATTACGAAACCTAGGTACGCGAGTCTGATTCGCACTTGACCGGTTTTTCGTCAAATATAACAGGAATAATTAGCGTACTTACGGCTACAATCTACTACGCGGACTCAATGCGGAACTTATTGAAAATAATTTTTGAATTAGTAAACGTGCGACAACAAATTTTATAAGCAATCGTGCTTTTTCCGTTTAGAAACGCTGATACGCCTTCGACCTCGCCAAAGACACTTTATCTGGGGATAAAATATCTAGCCATCCATCAGCCTGTGTTCGTTTACTGCTGGAAATAGGCCTTTCTAAAATTTTGCCACTCTTGGCGCTCCTCCGTCATGCTCATCCAGCCGCTACCCGCGAAGTCCGCCGGGCCAGCAGGCACGAGGTCGGTCTAGGCTACGCTTTGCTGCACGTGGTGTCAATTCTAGGCCTTTTGGCTCCAACGGCAATCACGTCGGCGACAAATATGGGCCTACCCACTGCCACTTCAACTTACTGATTCGGCAGATTATGTCGATGACTTTCCGCAGTGCTTAAAGGCAAAAGTATTTAATTACAGTCAGTAGGAAGCTTACACTCAGTAGGAAGCTTACACTCAGTAGGAAGCTTACACTCAGTAGGAAGCTTACACTCAGTAGGAAGCTTACACTCAGTAGGAAGCTTACACTCAGTAGGAAGCTTACAGTCAGTAGGAAGCTTACACTCAGTAGGAAGCTTACACTCAGTAGGAAGCTTACACTCAGTAGGAAGCTTACAGTCAGTACGAAGCTTACAGTCAGTAGGAAGCTTACAGTCAGTAGGAAGCTTACAGTCAGTAGGAAGCTTACACTCAGTAGGAAGCTTACAGTCAGTAGGAAGCTTACAGTCAGTAGGAAGCTTACAGTCAGTAGGAAGCTTACACTGAGTATTAAGCTTACACTCAGTAGGAAGCTTACAGTCAGTAGGAAGCTTACAGTCAGTAGGAAGCTTACACTCAGTAGGAAGCTTACACTGAGTAGGAAGCTTACACTCAGTAGGAAGCTTACACTCAGTAGGAAGCTTACAGTCAGTAGGAAGCTTACACTCAGTAGGAAGCTTACACTCAGTAGGAAGCTTACACTCAGTAGGAAGCTTACAGTCAGTACGAAGCTTACAGTCAGTAGGAAGCTTACACTCAGTAGGAAGCTTACACTCAGTAGGAAGCTTACACTCAGTAGGAAGCTTACAGTCAGTAGGAAGCTTACACTCAGTAGGAAGCTTACACTCAGTAGGAAGCTTACACTCAGTAGGAAGCTTACAGTCAGTACGAAGCTTACAGTCAGTAGGAAGCTTACAGTCAGTAGGAAGCTTACAGTCAGTAGGAAGCTTACACTCAGTAGGAAGCTTACAGTCAGTAGGAAGCTTACAGTCAGTAGGAAGCTTACAGTCAGTAGGAAGCTTACACTGAGTATTAAGCTTACACTTAGTAGGAAGCTTACAGTCAGTAGGAAGCTTACAGTCAGTAGGAAGCTTACAGTCAGTAGGAAGCTTACACTCAGTAGGAAGCTTACACTCAGTAGGAAGCTTACACTCAGTAGGAAGCTTACACTCAGTAGGAAGCTTACACTCAGTAGGAAGCTTACACTCAGTAGGAAGCTTACACTGAGTAGGAAGCTTACACTCAGTAGGAAGCTTACACTCAGTAGAAAGCTTACACTCAGTAGGAAGCTTACACTCAGTAGGAAGCTTACAGTCAGTAGGAAGCTTACACTCAGTAGGAAGCTTACACTCAGTAGAAAGCTTACACTCAGTAGGAAGCTTACACTCAGTAGGAAGCTTACACTCAGTAGGAAGCTTACACTCAGTAGAAAGCTTACACTCAGTAGGAAGCTTACAGTCAGTAGGAAGCTTACACTCAGTAGGAAGCTTACACTCAGTAGAAAGCTTACAGTCAGTAGGAAGCTTACACTCAGTAGGAAGCTTACACTCAGTAGAAAGCTTACACTCAGTAGGAAGCTTACACTCAGTAGGAAGCTTACACTCAGTAGGAAGCTTACACTCAGTAGGAAGCTTACACTCAGTAGGAAGCTTACACTCAGTAGGAAGCTTCCACTCAGTAGGAAGCTTACAGTCAGTAGGAAGCTTACACTCAGTAGAAAGCTTACACTCAGTAGGAAGCTTACACTCAGTAGGAAGCTTACACTCAGTAGGAAGCTTACAGTCAGTAGGAAGCTTACACTCAGTAGGAAGCTTACACTCAGTAGGAAGCTTACACTCAGTAGGAAGCTTACACTCAGTAGGAAGCTTACACTCAGTAGGAAGCTTACAGTCAGTAGGAAGCTTACAGTCAGTAGGAAGCTTACAGTCAGTAGGAAGCTTACAGTCAGTAGGAAGCTTACACTCAGTAGGAAGCTTACACTCAGTAGGAAGCTTACACTCAGTAGGAAGCTTACACTCAGTAGGAAGCTTCCACTCAGTAGGAAGCTTACACTCAGTAGGAAGCTTACACTCAGTAGGAAGCTTACACTCAGTAGGAAGCTTACACTCAGTAGGAAGCTTACACTCAGTAGGAAGCTTACACTCAGTAGGAAGCTTACACTCAGTAGGAAGCTTACACTCAGTAGGAAGCTTCCACTCAGTAGGAAGCTTACACTCAGTAGGAAGCTTACACTCAGTAGGAAGCTTACACTCAGTAGGAAGCTTACACTCAGTAGGAAGCTTACACTCAGTAGGAAGCTTACAGTCAGTAGGAAGCTTACACTCAGTAGGAAGCTTACACTCAGTAGGAAGCTTACACTCAGTAGGAAGCTTACACTCAGTAGGAAGCTTACAGTCAGTAGGAAGCTTACACTCAGTAGGAAGCTTACACTCAGTAGGAAGCTTACACTCAGTAGGAAGCTTACACTCAGTAGGAAGCTTACAGTCAGTAGGAAGCTTACACTCAGTAGGAAGCTTACACTCAGTAGGAAGCTTACACTCAGTAGGAAGCTTACAGTCAGTAGGAAGCTTACAGTCAGTAGGAAGCTTACACTCAGTAGGAAGCTTACACTCAGTAGGAAGCTTACAGTCAGTAGGAAGCTTACAGTCAGTAGGAAGCTTACACTCAGTAGGAAGCTTACACTCAGTAGGAAGCTTACACTCAGTAGGAAGCTTACACTCAGTAGGAAGCTTACACTCAGTAGGAAGCTTACAGTCAGTAGGAAGCTTACAGTCAGTAGGAAGCTTACAGTCAGTAGGAAGCTTACACTCAGTAGGAAGCTTACACTCAGTAGGAAGCTTACACTCAGTAGGAAGCTTACACTCAGTAGGAAGCTTACACTCAGTAGGAAGCTTACACTCAGTAGGAAGCTTACACTCAGTAGGAAGCTTACACTCAGTAGGAAGCTTACACTCAGTAGGAAGCTTACACTCAGTAGGAAGCTTACACTCATTACAACAAGTTAGCCGGAAGATGTTTGCCTCTGCAGGATCCTTGAGAAGGCTCAGAAATCTCCTCCCGACAGCTACCAAAATTGCGCTTGCTACATCCCTTCTTTTGCCCATCCTTGATTATGCAGACGTTTGTTATCTAGATTTAACTTCGGAACAGCTGAATAAGCTTGAACGCCTCCAAAACTTCGCCATAAGGTTCATTTTCGGTCTTCGTAAGTTTGACCACATTTCTGATTTTAGGTTACAACTTCAGTGGCTCCCAATTCGCCTTCGGCGTGACGCCCACATTCTCTCTCTTCTTTATTCTGTACTGTTCAATCCTTCAACTCCATCATATCTTAAAGATTGCTTTAAATTCCTGCACTCTACCCATGACCGTACTCTACGGTCCTCCGAAAATTTGCGTTTGGCAATTCCATCTCACACTACAACTTTTTATGGAAATTCTTTTGCTGTTAAAGCTGTCACATTGTGGAATAACTTGCCTATCGCTATTAAACGTGCTCCCTCGTTGCCTGTTTTCAAAAGATTACTTAAAAATCATTTTCTTTCTTTGTAAATGTTAGTTAAATCCCTACTTCTGCCACTAATATTTATTTACTTTTGGTTTACGTATTATAGTATTTATTTTTGTTATATATTAGTATATATATTTATCGTATTATATGTATTTGTATGTACAATGTTATACTTGTGTATTTATTTTAGGTATTTTGCTATCCATTTGATTATTATTATTTATTTTGTGCACCACCTTCGCGTTATTTTTTCCAACGATTAATTTCCACCCAAAGGTTGTCTGGAAGAAATCGCTATAAGTGATAAGGCCGCCATTTGTTACCTTCTCTCATAAGTTTGTTCTTTTACCTTATTTTATTAACTTTGGTGTACAATAAAGAGTATTTGTCTTGTCTTGTCTTGTCTTGACCAATCAGAGCTCTTGTCATGAAACCGCATGAACTAGCCTCTACGCTCAACGCTAACAAAACTGTGTCTTTTTATAAATCATCATCTTGGTAATTACAATAATCATGATTCAATTTACTGACAATTCAATTCAATATTTTAAACAGTCATTAGAAACAATAGAAACTATTATTTAATTAATCTATTCCTACTAGTAATAAAGAAATTACGGAACGATTGAAACTACGGCGTAAAACGGATGAACAGAAAAGATTTGCAGATCGAACTTAGATTAATTCATTGTGATGTGAATAATCAGACAATAGAAAGCCTCAAAACTTAATGATTATCAACAAGAAACATTACTAGATTAATATTGAATTAATGAACCCTAAATTTAGCCTACACTGTACATAAAATACTGAGCAGCGAGTAGCGACATCTTGAGGACAAGTTTTACAACAGTTCGTTCTCCGGGCTCGCTCCCATCGAAGATTGCGGCAAATGAACGCAACAGCAAAGTCGCGCCGATAGATATAAAATAGCCTATTTATTTTAAAAACCCATTCTTCTCATTCCAAAACAATTAAGATAAACACTTGGAAATCGCGATATTTCTAAGTGGCTCGCTTCCACTGAGCAGGATAGACAAGTGTGAAATAAAAACGTTGGAGCAGGACCGATTTCTTCGGATACCCTCTCCTTATTAATATTTGTTCGTAGACCAAGCAATGTTAACATAATTTATTGAGTTTTGTTCTTAAATTCTCAAGTTAAAGTTCTTGATAATGCTGTTAGAGCGAAACTGGTTAGGCCGAGTAGACCAAGTACAATTAGAAAATTTGTTGAAAAGTACAAGTGTTTCTTCATAATGCCTGATAAGTTCTGCCAAGTGCCAACAATCACAACAATCAACTTGCTTAATGTAAGACTTTCCCCAAGTTTATGATTTAAGAAAATCTCGCTAACCGATACTGCAGCTACTGTTGGGCCAATCACAGCGCTGCATTTTATACTTAAGCATCGCTTAATTTGAAATGCTCAACTGTGAAATCAGGGTTTAATCAATTGGATGTATTTTGATGAAGGTGTTTCAACAAAAACAAGCCTTTCAGTTCAATCGACTCAGCCGTTCTTCAGTTTCAGACGAGGAGGAGTGTAAGGAATTTATCCTTTTTGGCGAAATCCAAAATCATCTTAGTTCCCCGTCTCCGAAAAAGGGAACACCAAAAATGTTTTCTATATAATATTAATAACAAATGTTGATGGATGAAAAATGCGCAAGAAAAGCGAGAGTGACAAATACAAATTGTCTGCTAAATTACTGCCTTCTGGAAACCCTACGCTCGTCCTGTCGACACACGATGTACACGTCGTCGCAACACGACATTCATCAATCAACTGCGAAGACTTGTCTTCGAAATTCCTGACTTTGCGCATACCCTACTATTAGCTAATAAATGGTAGGGAAATATTTTGTCAAGCAAGCGAATGTTGTTATAGGCCTTGGGCTAATATTGACGAGTATACGTGCTACATTTGTCCTGAAAATTCAGTGGTCGATTTCTACATATAGAACGGAGGGTATAAGCTAGTAGTGTTAAATTAAAACACCTAGTTAATGAATAATGAAATTGATATGTTCAATATACCTAAAGACCTTTATATAAATAAATGTACCTATTTTGTCGTAAAATTTTTAATTTTTAACCCCCGTGACGTCGAAAAACGAAGGAGTGCCGTAACTTATTAGTTTGACGCCTATGCCTGTCACAGGCTATGCTCATAGCGGTCATTCACCCCTTTTGTGCTATCATACTCAGGTAGCGGCCATATTGGGCGGCCATATTGGCGCCGCTACTATAGTACGCTTAGAGACAGTACTTTCGCACGTTACGCGGAACATATAAAAGTATCGCTACCGCAAAAACGAGTACAGTGGTAGAAAAGGGTGAATGAACGCTACCGCCATACTAACGCGCACTTACTGTTGTTTAATTGGAATGATTCTTAGCTGTATTTGATAAAAATTTGTAACGGGCTCTTTTCCGAGTCGGTACATAAATTTTATATACATTAATGGAATATTTATGTCTTTTACTCCTTCTCCTCCTTTGTGATTCCGATGATGGATAGTGGTAATCTGGACCTGACGCTGCTACCAGGATTGTCTGCGCCTTGAAAATTTATTTTAGATATATCGTGTTTAGGCTCATTTAATCGGTCTTGATGAGTAGTTGGGTACACGAGTACAATTTAAATAAAAAAAAAGTTGATGTTTAAAACAATCACTTAAAAAGTAAACATTAGATGTAGTATCAAATTATTGTTGACCCAGAAATGCGTTGGGAGACCGCTAAGTAAACAAAATAAGTAATTTGACCCTTGAGTGCTAAACGGGTCCGTATAGACCCGAGCGCAAACTGACTTTAGTTAATAACTCATACATCTAATTAGCTACCACCTTGCTCTCCTCTCTATACCTTCCTAACTCGTTGATGCCAAGCAAACAGTAATACGAGAAGCACGGCTATTTTAATTGTTTCTGAGAATTACGCAAACTCGGGTTCGTACGGAACCAGAAAAGTAATAGTGGGTGTAAATAATAAAGGTATTTTTTTCTGACATAACTAACAATAATATAACATTTGTTTTGCACACAAGTACTTATGACTAGTACTTATTACACAGGTACATATTACTTCTGTTTTGTTGATATGTCATTTGAGGTCATGTAACTTTTTTCTTGCGTTGTTGGGATTTTTGCTTCGGTTATGGTTTTCTTAGGTACAAATTTTACCAACATATTTTTATTTTATTTTTAGATTTACCATTAAAAGTTTTAATTCTGTTTAAATCTAGTCTTTAAGGATTTGGGCAAATAAGTTAAATTTTCTAATGAAATGAAATAGGTCATAGAGACGTTAGTGCAACGAACATTTTTGATCATGATTTATCCTAAGAATTTTGAGTCAGCGTACTATTTTACGCTTACAAATAATTCATAGACAGAAGTAACGGTAAAATAAAACTGAAATAACACTAAAAACTTAACTGTTTCATGAAAAGTGACATGATGAAAATTACGGGTCCGTACGGACCGAGAATAGTAAGAGTGTAGTATGAAAATGGTATTGTACTTAAGGGTTAAATTTGCGCACCTGAAACAAAATAAGTAACCGCAACAAAACTAACGTTTACTGTGAGTACATATGTGGCAATTCCAAAATAAGCTAAAATTTTAGCACTAGGCAACAGAAAGGTTTATAAATATTAAAGCGTTCAAGATCGAATCCTTAATATAATATTTATCTTTCCTTGAAAAAATAGTACAGTATTATCGTAGAAACAAAATTATAATAATACTGCTACATATTCGTTACAAATGATAAATCTTTTTTTGTCTCTTCTCAAAATAATACAGATATAAATATATATTATCATTTTTCTTACTTTCCCACCAAAAATAATGAAAACGTTGTTAGATGATACATATATTGTCGATTGATTGATTAGAAAACTTTTTGTTTTAAGAGTGAAATTGAGTTATAAAAGTTGCGTCCGAAAAAACAATTCTCTTTTTTCTGACACGTCGGAATACTGGCACGTTTATTAGCTTTATTTTTTGTTTATATTTGTTAAAGAGAGAATTTATAAGTGTTTTCCCCTTTCATCGCCTTCAGCCTTTTGATTTCTGATATAATTGGATTGTTTTGTTTTTCAATAAAGGTATATTTATATTTTTCATGCAAGTTTTTCGCAAGGGCTTAATTGATCAAGTGAGTGACAAAGCGATTGAAGTTCTCTGAGTCTACTTGAACAATTTGTATGTATGTATAAATGTTTGTCCCACGATAACTCGAGTATCGGTGATCGGAACGTCATGGCTAGGCGAGTAAATGAGACAAAAAGAATTTTCAAGATCGAACATGAGCTGAATCGGTCAAGATCAAATCACAAGTTCACAGTTCGGAGCAAACTACTAGATATTGTTAAATATACAAACCTTTTATGTAAAGTTAGGAATTAGGGAGGCACTATAAAATGCTTAAAATGACTGTCTATTAAGGTGACTATCCCTGTAAAAATGTGAAATGTGACATTTTAGAATGTCGAAAACGTCGAATCCAGTCGATTTAGGAAATTAAACTCTGTTTAAACGTACCTTGATTCTTAATTCAATCTCTAGAGATCATTTTAAACCTATTAAGCTATTGGCCTAACTACAAATTAAAAAAAAAAACTGTTTCTTAGGGCTGCCACAATACTGCAGCGCATCAGGAATGTTCGCGGAGGCACAGACTGATAGCTTCACAGCAATAGTCCGAAAACGTGTGCCTTCCCTTATGAGTCGTTTAAGGGGCAGCTCCAACAGCATCTTGGAGGGCATTTTTGATCGTTGGAACAGTCTTGTTCTGGGATTCTGGAACAGGGTTCACTTGGAGTCACAGTGCTTCACCAGGAGGACATTGTTGTAGGCATCACTCAATTTAATTGTGTGATGTCTGCAACAGCGACTTCTGGTAACTTTTCTGTGTTCTCGTTTTGTCTTTTTTGTTTTTGTGTTTAGATTAAGATACTAACATAGTTTTTAAGCATATATTGTTACTAACTAAGATATGGATTTGTCTGAAATAAATATTTTCTTTCTTTCTTTCTTACCCAATTTTCAACAAATACGGGATAAAATGCAGAATTTATGACATATGCAGTTGTGCTTTATTAAAACATAATATGTCATAATACGCAAGATGTATTTAATATCTCATTTCTTACTATTTGAATTGGAATATTGGAGTTAGTAAGGAGCTTTGACTCTAATGAGTCGCGATCACGTAAAGCTGTAGAAAAAAAAATTGGCGAAACATTTCGTTATTTCAATGCGATTTTCCCGCCAAAACCGCCGCGCTAGTCTTTTTATGACGGTGACAGTAAAAATACGAACAAAAAAAAAATTTTTTTTTGGAATTTTTAGAAACGTATGACATTTGCTTTTGTAATATATCCAAATCTAACCCTCATCTGTTTAGTATTAAGCAAAAAGGAATTTAACAAACAAGTTTTTAACAGTTACGGCGAGTGTCCGGTATGAATTTGGCTGTAGAAATTAAAGTTACCTCAAACGAAAAAAGCGTGTTAAAAAATCTGTTATTCACACTCCATAGAAAATCTACCCAAGGATTCATTGTACTTAATCTTATTTAACTTCTCCAAAAGATAAATAACGAAGGCCCCCAAATTAAATTATTAAGGTTTCATTTCAAAACTGGAGAAATGAAAAAGGTAAACAACCCTGATCCCACACGATCCAGGCTTAAACAATAAATCTAGAGACGGTTTCATTATCATCAAAACAAATACATACTGTCGCACCGCGGTACTACCATAAGGAGGTAGCTTTAAACAAGCATGACGAATGCCATAGGCATAATTGGTTGCTCGTTTTTGCCCATTGCCGGTTATAAAATCTCATATTTTGATTTCATTCGAGTTTTACGAGTAATTACGATGTCACCTCTTGGTCATCATTCTGTAAGGGATTCATCATTTTCTTGGGCCCAAGGCTTGGATTCGTCCTAGACCCAAGGGCTATTTCCCCAACTTATTAGTATATGATTTTTCTTTTTAATTTCTGATTTCATATTGAGAAAATAACAAAAAGAAAGAAAAAAAATGCGATATATGACTGTTATTCGACGATAAATTTTCCTAAATATTATCCATATACAAATTATAATAATTAAAGGCCATATACTTATAAAAAAAATGTATTTGCTGTTTAATTTCAACATTTTTTTCTCACAGGCAAAGACAACGCTTTTCACGTGAAAATTAAGAAGATGGCATACTCTAGCAACTTTTTTTATTATCCGTCCAGCACAATAAGTCTAATGGCAAAGACTTTATACGCTTTTCATAGAGGCGATTATATGTTGGCTCTTTGGCCTCTTTTTTTTAGACGCGTAATACTAGTGATCACGCAGCGAAACAACAAATTGGTGTGTTTTTAGCTAATACTGAAATATTTTGTAGGGAAAAAAATATTGAATTTAGGTGATATACCTTCATATTTGTATTACCTATTTTATGAAAAAATATTAAGTTGATTTCTTAACCGCGTTCTTCAAGCGAACGTTTGAAAACCAAAAAAAAAGAGGTTGCAAAACATTTTTCTTTGACAAAAGTATAAGCCTTAGTACATTGTTTATACGTAAGATCCCTAGAGAAAAGATTAGTAAACCAAATATATTTTTTTCAATAGAAGGAGAGTCCGAATTTCTTCAAACGAATCCTAGATAGACTGGAGTTGGTCATGCTCTAGGCTCAGGTACAGTCTTAAGTATACCTACTAGTATTTGCGTAATGAAATTCATATACACAAGCAGCTGATCGCAACAAGGTTCACGTTCAATTTATATAGGCATCACGTTGTAAAGTTTGCTACTTACAGCGACTTTAGGGAACTACGTATTTTCTCGTTAAACTTTAGTCTAACGGGTAAGCACGGGGTTCAGACAATCTAAAATCGTATAATCCCCGAATCGGGGTTCCGAATAAGCCACGGATCGTTATCAATTCACCGGGTTCTTCATTACGCGTTTATCTCGGGAACTACTCTAACACCTTTTATTCGCTTATCTGTTATACTATTGTTTCATGAGATTCCGCTTATGGTATGCGTTTAGACAGCTTCTTTTGTCCCAGATTTATGAGTTCCTTCTCTCAGTCTTACAACGCCCTTGTTTATAAGGTTTTACTTTCAGGCGTTTTGTAAAAAAAATCATACATTGTGTCTGCCGCAGCTACATTCCCAAGTAGCATTCGGGGTTCTATATAAGATGTCTAGTCGTTCACATGTACTCCACAAGCTGTGTAAGTCAGCTGTATAAGAGCTGTATAGCTTGCTATAATGCTCTTATAGAACCAGTTTGGGCACAAATTAGACAGCCTTAAGTTCACTATGGCTGTACATTAGCAGTATAATAGCATTATAATAGCAGTTTAAGTAGTAACATGTGGACTTAAGGCTGACTTACGGCACTATATGGGACGCAGTGTGAACCATACAACATACATGAGTGTAATAAAGAGTAACAAGTGGCTAAATACACAGCCTCAAATTCACATGTGTCCTATTATTTCTTTATTTTATTATTAATTTCCTCATTGGTTTGGTTTTGTGTGTGCCATCAGAAACATTAACTCCGGCTGATCAAGGATAAAAATTTATGATAACACGCGGTATACTTAATAATGTTAATGCCATGGGAATGCAACTTTATCGTGAAATGTATACATATTTACAGCTAAAATATTCACGCGCCTCTGAAAAAACGCGATATTCATTTTAAAATATTTAAAACTGGCTGAGAGGAAATCTAGAATTTTCAGTTTTTGATATTATATTGGCATTATAATTATACTACAGTAATTAATTATAACATGAAACCAAAACTCAATCGCTCTATCTGCGTATTTTGTGATAAATCTGCATGATAATTTTGGAGATTTATTTGGTAAATATTTTAGGTTACGTAGAACAACATGGTGGAAATGAAAAACGGCTATGTGAACTGTTATAAGTCCAATTTAATGCGGTGAGCATTTAATAGGTTCACATGTGACCTTATGTAGAGCTTTAAGATGTATTTCAGGTCAATTGTGTATCATCGTTTAATTCTTTCAATATACTAAAACTTTAGAGATCCACAATAATAATTATTGTCCGTTAAATCGCCTAGCCCATGTACTAAGACAAGTATGAGTACCTAAAGTACAAATTTTGTAACAAACTAACAAAAATCACTTTTTGTTTTCGTGTGAGATACCAGTGGGATAAGTGTAATAGAATATCACATTCACATTCATGTTCAGCTTACAGCAAATAAGAGTAGTACTTGTGGACAAATAAACTGCTATTGATGTTAATGGACAACACATGTAGTCCTTTTAACAGCCTACAGTGCACATGTGAACCATTTAAACACTTCTGTACAGATAGTAAAAAAAGGTTATTTTAATGATCACAAATAAGTCCTACTACAGCTACTAGCTGTATAACAGTCTAAAACAAGTAAACATAACAGCCTTTGGCTTTATAAATGACCACATGTGTTCTATTAAAATGCTAGCTCCATAACATCGTACAAGTAGGCCGTTAAACAGCGGTTGCCGTATCTCTACCCTCCTATAATGCTCTTAGTCAGACGGCTGACTAAAGGATAGTTGTTAGAGTATTATTACACCAACAATCGTATAAGAGTGTAACTCTACACTTCTATAAGTCCCTTAGACAGGTGTAGGTGTTATTAATCGCAATAATGCAGCTTCTACATCACGAGTGAACTGTAATAATGCTTCAAGTACACATGGCAACTAAATGTGTACTCTTAAATGGAGTAAAATGCTACTTGGGTTGTCATATCCGTTTTATCATAATAACGCTGTCAAAATTATAAAAATACGATACGATTTATCTGTAATCATATCATATTTTTCACAAATTCGCTAGAAAGTTTCGGCGTTATAAAACCTCTAATTTCGATAGACACAAACATACATTGTAGTAACGTATTAAGTTACTACAATGTATGTTACTACAATGTATGTTACTACAATGCTAGTGGTATTAAGTAATAGTTGAGCGGGGTGTGAGGAAGTGGGGTACATCAGTGCATAAACGCATTGATTGGCCAATTTTTTTCATTTGCTCGCCATTCAGTCACCTGTGTCATCATAGAATTATTAAATAATAACTTTTAGGATCGGATTGTCTCAAATAAATTTCGTTACTTGTGTTTTGTGAAATTTATGACGATATTCAATCAAAAGTCAAAATAAGTGTGATCATAATTTCGGAAGACGAGCAAAGCGAATTTTATTTTTGTCACTATCACTCAAAGCGAAAAATCGCGCAGTGTGAAAGGGGCGGTTACAGAGCGAAAGCAAAAAATGTTAGTTTTATAATTTTTATAAAAAAACTAAAATAGGTAGCAAAATTTCAAATATCAAATCTCTAGATATTGATGTATCACACCTTATAAAATATGTTTGAGTTCTGTATATGGTTCCTATTAGTCAAACGAGGAGAAAAACTGTGTTTGAAGTTTTCATTTCAACAATTATTTCTATCGAGGAAAATTTATCCAAACATGTTTTCCAATTTCAAATCCCTAGATTATATAGTCAAGATGCATATACCAGAAATTTATTATAATTTTCCGTTTATTTCATGAAATACACAGAACAGAAACACCCGTATTTTTTTTCGCATATCGCCATCTAGGAGGAAAACTGAGAGTGGTATTCTTTACACTTCCACTTCCCTGTAATTCATGCGACAAGATGCTACAAAAACATGTCTTATAGTTCCTAACTCTATGATTCAAATAACAAAAGTAACTCTTTACAAGTTAACTAACAGTGACCAGCAAAATTGCAAATTTTACATAAATCAGTCAGTCAGTTATATTGTGAGAAATATGACCGATAAATTGTTCTTAGGGTTTCGTATTCAAAGAGCAAAACGGAGTCCTTTTAATGTCACTCTGCTGTCTGTCTGTCCGTCAGTATGTTCCGGGTCTGTAGCTTAGACGGAACGTGGTAAAGACTTGCAATTTTGGTATGTTGCGTAGAATGTTTACGCAAAACTGGAGATGAAATTAAAAACTAAATTTAATTATTTTCAAGTCCCGTATATGAAAAAGGAGCCGACAAAAATATATCATAAGAAGACGAAAACAATTTTAATTTTTTTTAAGTCACTACGTCATCGTTTAGTAACATCGTCTGTAATTCATGTTTCGTATGAAAACGTTTTCTTTACTCACTTATTGAATTTTCCAAGAGACGGCACCCTTATTTGAAGAAGCCCCTGCATAAATAAAACTGTAAGTTGTAAATCTGGGGGCACGGCAGTGCCCCCGCAAAGTCTCGCAGAAAAAACGCGGAACGGCCGTACCATCCTTTTCTCGAAGCAACTCACGGCACTTTCAACCCCCCTGTATCTTCGTTGTGGGTGAAGCTAGAAGTCTGAAATTTCAGGAACCAAGAGTACTTACTGATCCTACTTCTGACCCCAAATTACAACTTTGTACCTATATTTGATTACGAAATATCTCAAGTCAAAGTTCCCTTATTTTGTCACTGACTGACTGACACACCATCAAAAGTCTAAAGGTGTTCTAGCAGGCCTACAAAATTGAAATTTTGCATGCAGTTAGTGTTAAGTGTACATTGCAACAAAATAATATAAAAATGTTATTTGCGGTTGGTAATTTAATATTTCCATACAAAGTCTATACAAAATGTATGTTTCCAGCTGCATCTATAAATTTGTATGACACTAGATGACGTTGGTGGTATGCTGCTTTGCATTAAAGACGCCTAAAACGAAAAATTCTACGTTAAAGTTAAAGTGCGAAAACTAAAAAATAAAACCGGTTAAGTGCGAATCTGACTCGTGCATAAAGAGTTCCGTACTCCTACACAATAAGGGTACGGAACCCTAAAAGTAAATAACAACAATAAAGATGCCATAGCAACATTAAGGCGACAAAAAACAAAAAAGCGATAAAACGGTAGCGCCTGACAAACAATTCGGTACCTTTTTAGTACGGAACCCAAATTTTCATTATTTTACTTTAAAGTATTTACTACAGACTGCCCAAAGTTTAAACTTTTACTTGTATGTTGTATTACCGTTCTAAAGATAGAGCCTTTGTTATAATAATCTGTTCCTTGGGTAAGGCACCCTAAAAAGGATGGTTTATAATGTTCCACACATTCACAATATTAGTCTATTTAAGAAGAAAATATCAACATTTCGTAATTAAGTCACTAAAAAAACGGTAGTTTGCGAATCCGACTCGTGCATAAAGGGTTCCGTACCCCTACACAATACGGGTATGGAACCCTAAAAGTAAATTGCAACAACATAGATGCCATAGCACCATCAAGGCGACAAAAAACGAAGCAATAAAACGGTAGCGTCTGACAAACAATTCGTAATTCGTAATTTTTATTATTTTACTTTATAGTAGTCTGCCTAAATTTTCAACTTGTATGTATAACCGTTCTAACGATAGAGCCTTTGTTATAATAATTTGTGCTTTGGGTAAGGAACCCTAAAACACATTTAGTCTATTTAAGAAGATAAATATCAACTTTTCTTAATTAAGTCGCTATTAAACCGGCTAAGTGCAAGTCAGACTCGCTCACGAAGGGTTCCGTACTACCATCACAAAATATGGGTACGAAACCCCAAATCATTATGGTAAATACCAACAATAAAGATGACATAGCAACATCAAGGCGACAAAAAACAAGGCGCTAAAATGGTAGCGCCTGACAAACAAATCAGCACCTTTTGAATACGGAACTCTAATATTTATATGCCCAAAATTGTTGTTTTATAAAGATAGAGCTGAAACAAATAACATCGAATAATTGGACCCCCCTTGGATTTCCATTTATTGAACTTTTTATGCTGTGATAGGGGCCACATTATTATTTGCCGTGATAGAGGACAATGTAACATACATTATGTGAAAATATTTACGCGCTACCTATAACGGCTGAAGCTGTAGACCCATGTGATAGATGGATAGACAGCGGAGGATTAGTAATAGGGTCACGGAACCTAATGATACGGAACCTTAAAAATCAAGGTAAAAGGTTATTTATCAAGTAAAGCTTTAAATATATTAAAGGAAAAATAAAGCGGCTAATGTTGTTTTATTTGTATATGCATCCTCTATGATGTAGGTATATTGAAATGTCTATGTACTCGTGTGTCATTCAAAAAAGACCAGGTTTAGCTCATTATTCTGAGAGGTTTAGACATAATAATGTACTCTGTGGTTTAGACTGACAAGCCTGCCTTCCACTTCATGGTCAATAGAAATTTTAACCTGCCTGTTGCATCTAATTGTGGATAATAGTAATAATAACTTACAGTAAAAATTAATATTGCAATGGAACCTGAAATATTGTACATAAATGAAAATCCTTGTCCACACCTAGTTGTCCCTATACCTGGAGATGGAACATGTTTGTTCCATTCTTTGTTATTCTCTATGTATGGGAACATTGAGTCGTCATATGACATTAGGTGTGCGGTAGTCGAGTATGTGGTAGCGCATTGGGATGAAATGCAACTTTATACGTGTGACGAGCGTGGAGACACATGTACTCGACAGCAATGATGAAAACTACCACCTACGGTTCCGTATCCGAACTTATGGCAGCCACCGCTTTGTATCCATTTACGTTCGAGGTTTACGAAAATGGCCGTTTGAGAGGATCATTCGGTGGCGATCCTGGGATGCCAGTGAAACGTTTACGATTCTCTGGTAGTTTCTTAGGTGGTCATTATGAAATGCTCCTTCCCGATACTAGTTTCTCAGGAGTATGTCCTAATGATCAGTTAAAGGGAGTGGGTTTTAAGAAAATCCGCAGCAGACGTGCAAGAAATATTACCCGAGAAGAAAAAAAGGAGGACTACCTACAAAAAGAAATGAGATCCCATCAAAAACATAAAATGTACAAAAATGGCAAGTCTCGCAACGCAATCCTTCCACCGTAAAAAGTTGTGAGATCTTATGTAAAGCCAAGTCTGCTATTTTAGTTTTTATGGAAGCACCTTTTCATTTAAGTTAGTATGGGAGCACCTATTTACCAAATTTATCATAAATTGTTTCCTATTTAGTTACCTACCAACATTAAGTGACTGTATTAATATTAGTCATCTTTATTTCCTAATAAAATATGGTGACTTTGCAATCGCAGAGCACAAATAAAGCACTGATGCGTAGAAATATCTTCTCAAATCGCTAATAAATTGGTATTAGGTAGCTGATATGTTGTATATGTTGCTGTGCGATTGCGAAGTCACAAATAAAATAACACTGAAAAAAAAGTTTGTATGACGCCAGGGTAGGTACTGCCTACCATAGAGTGAAAATTTTGATACAAACGTTCTTTTTCTGGAAAAAAGTTCTGTGCACGCCACCTGATCCACTCTAATGCCCATCTTTCTCCGCTATGCTCATTTACTGCTACGGCGTAGCGCGTTGACAGGTCTACGGAATTTTGCGGCTGCTACGACGCATAGCGGAAGCCAACACCGTATTGATTTGATCGAGTACTTACATTACAATTGATTGTACAAAATTAACGCAACAAGTATAGTAAAAGAAAATATAAAGTATCAATAATACAATGATAAATATGTACATATAATGACCGAACTAATAGTAGTTTATGCTACAAGGGCGAGAAGGAATAAATTATGAGGACGATTTAACCGAGTAATTTATTGCTCTTACGCCCGTGTATCATACTACGTTTTTCAATGCATAGTGTAAGGAAATAAAACAAATATAATGTTGTGAACTTTAAATTATGATTGGCTCAAAAGGACCGTATCCAGAGCCGTTAAACAGTGGAAAAAAGGATAACATTTATGGTACACAGGAAAGGCAGCAGGTTAGCCAACCATTGTAAATAAATAAAAAATAATAATAATAATAAAGCCCTAGGGCAAATTAATCGACTTTCTGTTCGGTATTGATGCATAAAAAGTGGGCCTTTACGAACACTTGCATTGAAAAATAAAAAAGATACCTGAACAGAACATGCATTATGGGTACTTGCGCAAAGTCGTTGATAACTTTTTATTATCATATTGAGCAAATTATTTTCATTGATAGGTACAAAACCATTAATCAATATAAAATATCAGCGAAGCCTATCTTTTAAAAAATTCAAGTATTTTGACCGGACTCTAATGTAATATTTCTTCTTTTGTTAATTTTTAAAAATGAGTTTTGAAGACATGTATCCCACAATTATTGTTATTGAATCCATGAATCTTAGAGATTGTACTACAAATTAGCTCCAGGGGCTCTACCGCGTAATTCTCATTTGTATCAACTTCAAGCAAATGCATGCGAAATTGAACGCGTGCAAAAGAGATGGCATGTTAGGCGGGCGTCGTCGCACGCACGACAAATTTCAATCTCAAGTTGATGTTGATGAAAATGAGAATTACGCGGTAGACCCACAGTTTACATTGGTCATTGCTACTCATAGAGAAAGTATATGTTGCTACCCCACAGAACATCGAAGCACTGTTTATCAATAAAACTGTTAGAATAGAGCATAAATCAATAATCCTGTTTCACGTGACGCAGGCATCTTTTCCTATCTGATCATCTGGCTGACGCCTGTTATCTGAAGAAGGTGTGCGTTAGTAGTTTTTAAGGTTTGCTTTAAACTTGATTACTCAATAACTTTGGCTTAAAACATCTGACATTACGTATTGATAGACTTACAGAAAAAATTAAGCGGTTCCTAACTACTAGTTAAATTTCAAAAAAAAAGAAAACTTATATTTGTAACACTAAAATACATCACTATATTTTTCTGTGGGTGAGTTCCACTCGCATTAACCGTTTTTTTAAATAAAGATTATTTTTAGAATGTGTAATAAATTATTGGCTAAAAAAAAGATATGATCTTGCTAAGTTTTTTGCCCTTCTTCTTACCAAGACAAATCGTATGGGCGAAGGTAGGCATGTATTTATATATGTAACCTATTAGTATTTAGTATATTGGATGTGATTTGGTCGACCGTTCGGGCGGTTGATTAGATTTCACCTTGTATAATTATAAATTTGACTTTTCATTTGAATCGTACATATATTTTGCTGCATATATTAAATAAACCTTTAATTCAGTTCATGTAAGTTTATTATTTTATTAAATATATTTTTATAAGATTAAATTTGACACGTAAAAAGTGTATTATGTATACCTACTTTAAAAAATAAACTATTTGATTTTAAATTGATATTAAAATGATATTACGATTTAGTTTCGATTTTAATTATTAATTTGGTTTTAGTCGTTTTAAATAGTTAACTATTTTATTTTGTCTTTTAATTATATTTTGGACGAATGTGCTTAAAAATATGTTTTTCTTACATTATTGCGACTGATGCCGTAACCGAAAAGCTTGGAATAAATTTCATACCATATTATTTCTTGTGTTTTTAAAGTAGAATTATACAAAATCATATGAAAGTATGTATAAAGTATTTTTATTTGTATCGTAGGATATTATAACTTTTTATTTCATAGTATAAATTTTTTTCACTGATCTAAATTTCTAATATAATTTTTTTTTTATGTTTTCCCAAGGTTGTTATAGGAATAAGTCCACCCTTGTTTTCTATCTGTTCTTTGTATGTATCTTATTTTCTTATTTTTGTACAATAAAGTGTTCATTTATTCATTCATTCTATAAAAGGCATGATGACTAAGAAATTGGAATTAGGCCGTCAGTTAGATTATCAGAAAATATTGGACACGTATTTTTTCTTTTGTCAGTTAAACAAAAAATGATGAAGATATAGCCCGCTAAAGTTCCGCGTGACGTCACGCCTAAGTACACTTTTTACCTAGGCGTGACGTCACCAGCCCCCACTCCCAAACTTTGACGCGTTTTATCTCTGTCATTTTTGGTTGATTGACAAAAGAAAAAAATGCGTGTCCAATATTTTTTGATAATCTAAATGACGGCCTATTTAAAATTTAAATTAAAATTTTGTTTACCCTGTCATCTCCTCTATTCCTTTATAATACAAGTATTGGACAGACAAAATGATAAAGTGGAGGTACTGTCATGATCAGAGCGTGTCCGACTGCCCCTCGCAACTAAGTCAAACAAGGAGCAGGATTCCAATAACTCCCCGATAATGGTTCGTGCGACTTAGGCTTTTATTCTCATAACGGGGAAATAACCGAGCAGTTGGGGCAGTTATTCATTGTAATGTTTTCTGTGGCGAGAGATACGAATATCGAAACTCAGTGAGGTGGAAAGGACGCTCGTAAACTTAAGACACGGTTCTGTAATGTTTTGAGTGTTTTTGATAAGTTTTATGATTATCCTTCGAGTGTGGAGTTTTGGACCGTTTCCGTGTATTTTTGTCTTGTTAAAACAGCTGGATTTAACAGTGGAATTAGATAAGCACAGGAACGTATAGAATAATCTATATATATAAAAAGAGAAGTCCTGACTGACTGACTGATTCATTCACCGACTCATTCACTGACTCATCAACGCACAGCCCAAACCCTTCGACCTAGAAAGCTGAAATTTTGCACAAAGCTTCCCTTTGTAATGTAAACAAGGAATAAGAAAGGGTTTTTCGAAATTCTACCCCTAAGGGGGTGAAACGGGGGTCCAAAGTTTGTATGGGGAAACAAGATTAGTTAGACTATTTTATTCGAGACTTCACAGGAGTACTCCTATTCATAAATGAGTAAACACGTGTTTCAGGTTTTTTCAGAATTCAACCCCTAAAAGGGGGAAATGGGGTGACAAAGTCTGAAAATCAACATGGGTATCGTTTGTATGGTTTATCGGGTCGCTGATTACGAAAACAAGAACGATTTCTAAATCCAACGTAGTGAACGTGAAATAACATCATTTCCTGTTGGGGTGCGATGGGGTTGAAATTTTGAAATGTGTAAATATCAATATGGGTGTCGTTTTTATGGTTTTCTTGGACATTAATTACGAAAATTGCATCGATTTTGACATTTAATATAGTGGACATGAAAATGTATGTGTGTCAGAGCAAATCGGCTGTTGTTGACGGACAGACAGACAGCCACATAAGTGATCCTATTAGGGTTCCATTTTTTCCTTTTGAGGTCAATCTATATATCTATCTAATACCTATGTGTCTATCTATCTATCTATCTATCTGTCTATATCTATCTATATTCCAGCAAAATATCTTTGGAACGGAAGATGGTATATCCCTAGGGATATACTTGGACCACGGTGTGCCAAAAAAGTTTTTCTTTTTTAATGTCAAAACTTTGACGGCCTGTATCTCCCAAACGGCTGGAGTTAGGCCCATGTTGATGGGTGTCTAACTGCCGAAAGTGTCAAAACTTTACAGACCCTTATCTCCCAAACGGCTGATGCTAGACCCATGTTCATGGTACTCTAAGAAAAGGGCTCGGTGAGATCTAGACGACGGTAAAAAAAAAAACGAAAAGAAGAAAAATTTACAGAATTTTGATCGGCCATATCTCCCGAACGGCTAATCGTAGGGAGTTTTGGTTTCAACTATAGTGATCAGTCAAGGTAGGGCTACATGACAAAAAAAAATAATTTTACAGGTTTTGACAGTTTTTGACAGGTCACACGAAACTCGGTATCGAAGGGCATTCAAGGTTGCCGATTACGCTGCCGTATTCAAATTTGTCATTTTTTTAAAACTTTGATCGGTGAGTCCCTGTGGGAGTGAGAGCTCTTATAAAGGTACTTTAAATATGAATAAAAAAAAACTAATAGGTAATAGGCCCCGTCAAAGAGACTTTACCTGGAGATCAAAGAATTGCACCAAAAACACTCCAAACCAGATTTAAATATGTTGTGTAAAAAGTACTACACAAAAACTAAATCAACGCGGGCGAAGCCGCGGGCAAAAGCTATCAATAATAAAGTAAGTGGTAGAGCTGATGCCCGGCTCGACTGTGGAGGTACCACTATCTTACTCGCCAACACCGTAAGAGGACAGCTCCGAAAAACGCACAACCAGGTGGCCCACCATACCTGGGACCAACTGATAGCGGTATGTCTATCTCCAATTGTCAGCCTTTATGTAAAACAGGCTAGAGACGGGCAGCGGCATCACTGGTGCGATAATTTCGGCACCACGCTCACCAACCCACCTGCCCGCCGTGTGTGAGTATGGGCATCTCTTCCAGGAGGACCACCAAGAGTGGCGAAGTCTTGGGAAGGCTTATGTCCAGTAGTAGATGAACCAAGCTGATGGATGGATGGCTGGATACAAAATGGCCTAGCCCCGTACACACATACACACGTTACAAGGTTTGTGGTTTGTGTGGGACATTTCGAGTACTAGCTCTCGTGTGTGGGGCACGGTTCCACACAAATTTTAAGACTTGTGCCCAATGATATAAAAAAAGTGTAGATAGGTTACCTACATAAGATATGAACTTCTAAAACGGCACACAACATAATTGACTTCAGTAAATTACGTAGTATTGCATCACATTGACACGTGGAAGTCATAATTATCGTGAGCGAAAAAGTGACGTGACAAGACCTACATGTTGTTGTGCGTCGTCCCATGCGACGTCCGTCATGCGCTGACGCCGACGCGATACTGAGTTCAGGTTGGCAAGTTAGCCAAGTTTTAACGTGCCACTCGCGGATCGCCTGTAACCTATCTACACTTTCTTCGTTGCTTGTGACTTTGAAGGCACATTGTCTTATTCACTTGCATGTGTGAACTATGAAGTTTTGCAAAAGAATGTTAGCAAGTGTGGAGACAATTACCTTTTTCTGTTCAGCTAACGTGTTAAAAATGAGATCAGCAGTACGCAGACACGGACTGGCATGTTGATAATGATGATTAACTCTGATTGAGACAAAGGATTTTTCTTAAAGTCTGACTAATTATGGTTATTCACAGACTTTAATAAATCTTTGAGAATTATTTGCTTTTATTGATTGGACAATTTTTTGTAAGAATAGTTTTGAATCTTGCAAAATACTAACTAAATATAGTTATTTATTATTTATTTATTTATTATTTACATTTATACTACACAATCTTTACAGGATAACCTAATGCGATTGGTAACAAATTATATTTAAAGCAGTTTTTGTGAACTCCGTCAAAGAACAACTAAACAAATCGGTCCCAGTAAGGTTGTCGATTCTGTTGAAAAGATGGAGTGCCTTTACAACAGGTGACTCTTTAAGAACATTAGTGCGCGCGTGCTGCACGCAAAACAACTTATGATTTCTCGCGCGAAGATAGTTATCCGGCACAAACAGCTTCAAGGACGCTAGCAACCGCGGATTGAACAATATACCTCGCAAAACTTTAAAAAGATAAATTAGTAGCGCCAGGTCTCTCCTCACTTCCAACTTATTATATCCAACCATACCTATAACAAATAGGGTTGGATACATAAGTGGATAGTATGGATAAACACCATAATTTTTTAAATACAGCCAGCGAACAAACTTGTTTTGAATCTTTTCCACCATGTGACTATATTTAATCTCATGGGGATTCCAGATTATTGCACTACTTTCTAAATTACTGCGTACTAAGGCATTATAAAGAGCTTTTACGCCTAGCATGCTATTAAAACTCCTAGCCTGCCTCAGTATGAAGCCCAACTTCTTAAAAGCTTTTTTACAGATAGCCACAATGTGATCACGAAACGTTAGCTCGGCATTCATCACCACACCCAGGTCCTTGACGCTATCGCCTCGCGCTAGCGCAGTCCCCTCCATCTGGTAAAAGTGCTGGCGTGGCTCTCGCGCACGACTATATAACATCACCACACACTTTGACACATTGAAGTGAAGATTGTTGTGCTGGCTCCATTCTACTACCCTCCGAATGTCCTGCTGCAGTCTCTCAGAATCAGTCTCATCTTCAATCTTCAAGACTAATTTGAGGTCATCCGCAAATAAGAGACAGATGGCGCTCCTGATGACGTTTGGAAGGTCGTTAATCATAAGCAAAAACTCGAGGGACCCGAGATTGCTGCCCTGACTTACACCAGAATAAGTGAAATACGGAGCTGATGTTGCACCCCGGTAATCCACATATTGTCGCCTATCTCGCAAGTAACTGCTAAAAAAATTAAGCAACTGGGGAGTGAATCCAGCTGCCGCAAGCTTCATCAAAAGGATGTCATTATCAACCGTGTCGAAAGCTTTCCTAAAGTCGAAGTACGCAGCGTCAATTTGCTTACGTTTGTCAAGCTCTGGGGCTACATACGTCATAAAGCACAACAAGTTACTTCCGGTGCTACGTCCTGGCCTAAAGCCATGTTGAGCATCCGAAAGCTGGCAATCCACTTGTTTTAAAATATAACGATGTAAAATTGACTCAAAGACCTTCGCAAACGTCACCAGGACCGCCACCGGTCTAAAGTCGCCCACATCCGATCCCAAACCCCCCTTTGGCACTGGAATAACACGTGACATCTTCCACGCTTCAGGGTCAGTTCCAGTAGCCAAACAAAGATTAAAAAGGAATGCCAGCGGTTTATCCAGTACCATCCGGCAGTCCTTTACCATGTAGGACGGTATATACCGTCGGGCCCGGCCGAGTGCTTTGGCTTGAGGCGGGCGAGCGCGGCCTGCACGGTGACGCACGGCACATGCACGCGCGCCCCCCCCACCACCGCTGCCGCTGCACCCGGCTGCGCGTACGGCCTCGTCAACGTATAGTCGCGGTGGAGTTGAACTATATACCGAATGAAAATATTCAGCAAATTCCTTAGCACATTCTTCATCCGGCAATGAATTTCCATTCTTAGTAATGCACGAACCACTATTACGAGTTCCCCTTTTACTTTTCATTAAGTTCCAAAAAGATTTGGGATCTTCCTTCAGTTGCGACTGTATTCTATCCTGATATTGAGAATACACCGCAGCCGTCTTCGCTTTAACTGATGATCTATACCGAGCAAACGCCTCGTAATCCCGTTGTGACTTACTGGCCTTATATCTCTTATGTAATTCAGCTTTTAACCGTATGTCGCGTTTTAAGTCGGGCGTGAACCATTCAGGGTAATTATACCGAGTATTCACGTCAAAACGCTTTTTTCTGGGAGCACAATTATCTATAATTTTATAAATAATATCATAAAAATAACTAATAGCGTCATTAACATTTCCTATACCATACAAAGAAGACCAGTCTACCCTCATTAAAGATGAATAAAATAAATAAAAATCAGCCTTACGAAAATTCCATTCTTTGCGGTTGCTAGCAACGTTGGCGTCTGCCTGTGCCGGCGCAGCGTGCGCTAATGCACATGATGATGCACCACGCGCAGGAGCGAGGGCGGTCGGTTTATCTACCGGTACTAGCGATACCGATTCGAGCTCGACACTCACTTCGTCGTCCGCGAGAGTTGTAAGCACCAGATCCAATTGACGCCCGTTTATATTAGGTATGAAGTTTCTCTGACGGAGTTCGCAAAAAGATACAAAGTATTCATAATAGTTGTGAGATTCTACTGACGCCGAGTACAAGTTAAAATCTCCTAAAACTAACACTTTATTATATTTCACACAAAGTTGTTCTAATAAGTTAAACATTTGTAAATATTCATTTACTGAACTTTTAGGTGCAATATATACCACTACACACATGAACAAAAATTTTTGTTGATGGTTGTGCACCGTGGCAGCAACAATTTCGAATGCGGTCTTGTCCAAGCTAACATTTCCCGGTAGGAGAATCCTTCTTAATTCATAGCGCGGCGAGGCGGCTAACAGCGCCCCTCCATGCTTCCGTCCGTCTGTCCTGTCACAACGTAGCAGGGAGCATCCCTGAGGAACCAGCTCACCGTCATGAGTTGACTCGTCTACTCCCGACTCCGTTATTGCAAACAAATCCGCATTTGATGCCGCGATACTTGTAAAAAAAAGTTTCCAATTTTGTCCGTAAACCACGAGTATTTTGGTAAAAAACCTCTATACTTTTCTTAGTTATCGAATGGTTGTCCTGCCGTTCTTCGAAACCACACCCATTCACTAAACTCGGCGTTCAGGGGCCAGGAATCCGTTTGGTATATTTTGGGGAATAATTTTTCCGGCACCCCTACTAAAAATGAAGCATAATCCCTTTTACTTTTTGGAGTAATTTTATCAACCTTGATGTCCTCCGAACCTGTAACATTCTTAACATGCTTGAGTATTTTATCTTTAGCGGTTTCCGGGTGCAGATACCACACATGAAGATATTTTTTGCGCTCAATAGCTTGAAAATCACAGCTAGCATTGCCACCCTTTTTCACTTCATTTAACAACGACTTCCTCTCCACTTTCTTATGAGAAACAGAAGTCCATCCATCCTTTAATTCAGAGTTCTCTACTTGCGGCTGCTTATCATTCGTTTTATTGGAATCAGCTACTGCAGGAGAACCACAGTTCCAATCCACAGGATTGCTGTATTTCGCCTGCTTTCTCCTTTCCTCTCGCGGCGGCGCCGGCGGTCGATGATGATGTCAATTGTCCCGCTCGCACAGCTTGTCTTCGCTGTTCGGTTCGTAGAGCGCGTTCGGAGACAGTCGGCTGGTCTCGCGCATCGCTTTTCGGCTGCGCTCGGCTGATGTTCGGCTGTTCTCGAGTCTCAGTCGGCTCCGCACTAGAGTCGTTTTTAGCACACATAGACGCAACCAGTGTCTTCACTTGCGACGAAATGCTTACGTAGAATAAATAGATATAAAAAATACACACTCAGTAAATACATATATAATGATACATTATATAGATATGCCTAAGAACGAGCTGGGCGCGTTCGTAGTCCGACCATACGAGTTTTTCGGCCTCGCTAGCTTTGTTTGGAATATTGTCAGTTTTTGTATGCAATTGAGAGGGAATGAAAGTGCTTAAATGTTTGTTTCTGACAAAAAATAATGTTATTTGTTTCCTGTAGGCCACGAGGGCGAAACCACGGGCAGAAGCTAGGATACAGTAAAGACTTTGCTTTCTGTTACGGAGCCCTAAAATGCGTGTGGAAGTGATTCTTTCGCATACTCATTTTATCTAACATATGCCTTTGAATATTACCTTTTCGATGTGTTACATCAGGGTTACTGATCTTTATCGAGAAAACGTGTTATATCTAGTTATATTTTTACATACTTATTGATTTAAATTGAAAATATTTTTATTTCTCACAATTTATAATAATTTGTACACATTACACAGGTGGTACAGCTGATACCGGGCTCGACTGTGGAGGTACCACCATCTTACTTGGAGACGTTATACTGATTGTGATGTGTAATTGCTTCAAGTGCTTAAAAAACAATGGTCTCTGTTTGTCTACTCATCTGTCATATCAGCAAATTATTATAAATTTATCTTGATAGCCATTTCTCAAGTGACGTCACACGAAGGCAAATGGAAGTTGCAGCTTTTTCGTAACAATATTCATCATCATGAGGTTTTTAGAATACGGCAAATTAAACCAAAATCTCGAAACGGTTTTCGAATTAACATACCTTAACATAATTTAATCTATGCGAATTAAACAATAGCTCATTCAGTCTTAATCTTCTATTAAGCCCTTATTACTGTCTTAAATAAGAGTCATCTAGACTTACCACTGATAAGTGTCACAACAACCTGACTGTTAGAATCCCGATTAAGACTTAAATAAGAGTCATCTAGACTTACCACTGATAAGTGTCACAACAACCTGACTGTTAGAATCCTGATTAAGACTTAAATAAGAGTCATCTAGACTTACCACTGATAAGTGTCACAACAACCTGACTGTTAGAATCCTGATTAAGACTTAAATAAGAGTCATCTAGACTTACCACTGATAAGTGTCACAACAACCTGACTGTTAGAATCCTGATTAAGACTTAAATAAGAGTCATCTAGACTTACCACTGATAAGTGTCACAACAACCTGACTGTTAGAATCCTGATTAAGACTTAAATAAGAGTCATCTAGACTTACCACTGATAAGTGTCACAACAACCTGACTGTTAGAATCCTGATTAAGACTTAAATAAGAGTCATCTAGACTTACCACTGATAAGTGTCACAACAACCTGACTGTTAGAATCCTGATTAAGACTTACTGAGACTGACAAGATTGATCTAAGATTTAATATGAACGCAAAAACACGCAGAGTGTATTTTAAGGTTATTTTAATATAATATACAACGTGTAACAGAAAGGTGTGACCATATTTAAAGGGCTTATTCAGTCTATTGTATAGAACAACTTTTACTATGGAACCAACCCTGAAATCTCGAAAAAAAATCTGCCCTTCCATATATATCGGCCGAGCGGCATTGCATTTTGCTATGAAACAGTAATTTTTTTTTTTGAGATACAGGATTCGTTCTATAGTAAAAGTTGTTCTATACTATGGCGGCACGTCTACACGTTTGCCGCATTCCTTTTAGATATCAATAATCACGTATAATTAAGTATAAATAAGGATTCATCTTTCGTCAATATATATTACATACTTTGCCGTCAATCAAGCAGTAACTATTTTATTTTATACCTCAACTAATTTGGTGACGCCGACGTGATTATTGATATCTAAAAGGAATGCGGCAAACGTGTAGACGTGCCGCCATAATTGCCATTGACTGAATATGTGGGCCCCTTCGCTGACCCACAACTAATTACTGAGCGAATGCTGGTTCAGGGATTGAATAGAAAGACAGGTTTCCTTGGAAAGCCAGTTGAGGTCTGCTAGTATTGCTGATGTTGCTTGTTAGAAGATCAGAACGGGTATGAGTTCCGCTCGGAACCACGCTTATATTTATACTGAGCGATTGCTAAGGAATCCGCAGATATTTATAGTGTGCGAGAGAAAGGGAAGATGTGCGAGCGAGCAGCAGTCGGGTGTAGTGAAAGAAAAGATGTGCGAGCGAGATAGACTGCTTTTGAACCCACTAACAAAGCAACACCGTGCAGAGCTCACCTGAGCTATTATTTATTATCAAAACATATTTTATTTACAATAACTGCAAATAACTAATTATCTATTATACCTATACCTATGTATTTTATATATTTGGATTAAGTAAAATACTCTGAAGCTGAAACTTTAATTAAATCACATACAGCTCTTAAAATAAACTTAGAAAACTATTTACAAAATAACTATCTCCTTACTTAAAATAAACGTGACTGATCCTAGTATGTACATCAATAGGTAGCTATAGTCGCGAACATATTCTCCCGCCGCAGCTCTCGTAGCTGAAGATTATCTCGTGTTCGCCGACTCATAGTGTAGACTATTTTTCTTCTGGCGTGACCGGCAGAATTACGAGCTTCTTTGTTGGTCTTCGGAGTATCCCCTTGTTGGTCCTTACGTCGACTGCGCGTACTTCTCCATCTGGGCCGGGGTAGGTGGCTACGATGATGCCGCGCGGCCATGAGTTGCGTGGGAGTGTTCCGTCTGCTATCAGGACGAGGTCATTCAACTGGATGTCTCCTCGGGCGTTCGGCTCCCGCCGGTGTTGTAACTCCGGTAGGTATTCTCGTACCCAGCGCGCCCAGTACATGTCGGCGAGTCGCTGACTGATCCTCCACTCTTTGCGACCGGCGGTGTCTTGCTCCGTGAAGATGCCAGGTTGAGGTACTCTTGACGGTCCACCAAGTATGAAGTGGTTTGGCGTGAGGGCGTCTTCATCTTCGGCGTCAGTGGATACGTGCGTGAGTGGGCGGCTATTCACGATGTTTTCGACTTCTACTAGTAGTGTAGCGAGTACTTCTTCCTTGGGGGCTCGCTCATGCAGTATGACTCGAAGTGATGTCTTCACACTCCTCACCAGACGTTCCCAGGCCCCAGCCATGAATGGAGCACTCGGGGGCACGTAGCGCCACCGGATAAAACGTATCGACGCCTCCTCTCGCATGGCCTCCTCTGCTGCTCGTTGCATCTCTAGATCGGCGCCGCGTAGGTTCGTTCCCTGGTCCGAGCAGAGTTCGGTCGGACAGCCTCGGCGGTTGATGAAGCGTCTCAGAGCCATGATAGCGGAGTCAGTCGTCAGGCTTCCGGCGATTTCTAGGTGTATTGCTCGAGTTGTTAGACATGTAAACAACACACCATAGCGCTTCTGTCGTGTACGTCCGACGGTTACTTGTAGAGGGCCAAAATAGTCTAGTCCCGTGTATGTAAATGGCCTCTGGTGGTGTGCCACACGGCTGTGTGGGTGATTGCCTGTCGATGGCTGCGCTGGCTTCGCTCTTCGTATGCGGCAGTATTGACATTTTTTCAGCTCGTTGCGGACAGCGTGACGTAACCGTAGTACCCAGTAGTGCTGACGTACTTCGTTCGCAGTTGTTTCAAAACCGCCGTGGTGAAGCTGTGTGTGTGTCCAGTTTATGTACAGACGAGCCCACGGGTGGTTCCCGTCGATGATGGCCGGCTCGCGTTGTGAAGGCGTAATGTTGTCGGCTGCCGCTACTCTCGATTTCAGCCGTATGACGCCGTCGCTGTCGAGTTTGATAGACAACTGTGTTAATCGACTGTCGGAGGGGAGGGGGTTCCCTTTTTGTAGTGCGTTGACCTCTTGACCGAAGACGTCTTGTTGCTGAGAGCGCTCCCATAATTGTCCTGCGCGATGTAGGTCGCTTGCTTCGATAGATATGAGTTTTCTATCGTTTCGTATGGTGCTCGTAGCAGTCGGTGTTGTTGGCGTGCTCGACTTTGGCTTCGTCTTGTTCCAAGTGGGGTCGTTCTCTTCTGATTTCTTTGTTCGTTTGCGTGTAGTCGTGCATTTTTGTGTAACACGTATCTTGTCGATAAATTGTAGTACTCGCGCTGTGGCGCGCATGACTCGTAACCAACTTGAGAAGCGAGTCGGGTCGGGTAGCGCCTCGGACAAGCGTGTATGTGTGATTGTAGTGTGCACGCGCTCTTCACCGGTGATCTCGACCGTGGCAGTATTTTCTTCGCGGGGCCAGTCTTCTTCAAGTAGGTACAAGAAATCGGGTCCACGAAACCATCGGTGCTCTGTAGTGAAGTTTTGTGGCGTGTCGCGGGTGGCGTCGTCCGCTACATTCATCTTAGTCGGTACCCATTTCCATTCATTTGTTTTGGTGTTCTCTGTGATCTCTGCTACTCGATGAGCGACGTAAGGCTTGTATGTTCGAGGGCCGGTGCGTAGCCATGTGAGAACTGTGCGTGAGTCTGACCAATAAAATCGTCTTGAAGGTTTCAGATCATGTTCTTCAATGGAGGTTTGTGCTAGGCGGCAGCCCAAAACGGCAGCTTGCAGCTCAAGTTTTGGGATGGAGATCATCTTTAATGGTGCGACTCTTCCCTTTCCAGCAATGAGAGAGACGTATATTTTGCCGTATTCGTCGACTACTCTCCAGTAGATGGCCGCAGCATATGCAGATGAGCTTGCATCCACAAAGACATGGATTTGTATATCATGTGCGCGCGCAAGATGATTGTGACAGCGCGGCACGGCTAGCTGCGGCAGTTGTTTGACTCGTTCTATCCATCTCCTCCAGGCATCTGCTTCAGCAGGCTGTAGTTTTGTGTCCCAGTCGATACCCGAGCGCCATGTCTCTTGCATAATTCGTTTGGCTTGAATAGTAACGGGTGTGGCGATGCCCAGCGGATCATATATTGACATTACTGTCCGCAGCGCCTCTCTTTTCGTAGGTGTTTTCTCTCCTTCCAAGATGTACTCAGGAATCTTGTGGCGGTTGATGTTAAATGTCAGCGTGTCGGTCTCGGTATTCCACACCATTCCCAGTATTTTCTCGGGGTCAAGTTGGACCACGTCTTCTCTTTGACTGGGTGCTAGTTCAGCGCGCACTCGTCTGGAGTTGGAGGCCCATCGTTGTAAGTGGAAGTTCCCTTGACTGTGTATGTAAAGCACCAGCTTGCGGTCATGTGTAGAATTCTTCGGGGAGATATTGATGCTCCAGATCTGCATGGTAAGCTGTGTCGATTTTTCACTCCCACTAATTATCTTCGCGGCCGTAAGCACAGGTTTTTCGCTGTGCCGTCGTGTCGCACAAAGGCGCGATCTAACTCACCCATACCGCGTACTCTTCTCTCCCTCAACGCTCTTCTAAACGCCAATCAGGACTGTGATCTGTTTGCTGATGGATGGCAGAAAATATTGTCAGAGTGTTTGTGTTTTTGTGAGAAGGCCTGTTTCTGACTTTACGTGTTACTCTTATTTATTTTACTTGATTGTACCATTTTATGTTTGTGTTACTATCTTTAATTATTGTAATTGGTTTGTCCGTTTTAATTAAAGTAAATAAATAAATAAATAAATAAATAAATAAATGTAGGCGACTTGTGACGATATTTGAATAGCCTCTTCTTCTGTGTTGAAGCTTGATAGGTAGTCGTCGACATAATGATTCTTGATTATCGCTGTTGCCGCCTCAGGATATGTGTCTTGGAAGTCTTCTGCATTTTTATTTTTGACGTATATCGCCGTACATGGTGACGATGTGGCTCCGAAGATGACGCTCTTCATTCGGTATTCAGTAGGAGTACCGTCGCGGCGATCGTCTCTCCATAGGAATCGTTGCATATCTCGGTCCTCTTCTCTAATGGTGACCTTCAAAAACATGTCTTTGATGTCGGCAGTCACTGCTACCGGGCTTTGACGAAATCGCATGAGTACTCCCGGTAGTGATTGGAGTAGGTCAGGTCCTGCAAGCAGCATGTCGTTAAGACTGGAACCTTTGGTGCGGGCCGCTGCATCATGAACAATTCTCAGCTTTTCTGGCTTCTGTGGATTGATAACTGCGAAGTGTGGCAGGTACCAAACTTTAGCTGGCTTCGTAGTAGGTGCGAGTTCGGCGAAGTCATTGTCAATTAGCGTTTGCATCTGACTCTTGTATCTTTTCTTCATGTTCTCATTACGGTCGAGTTTTTTCTCTACGAGTTCGAGTCTTTTTATAGCTGTATCGTAGTTGTTCGGCGGCAACAGGTCATCTTTTCGCCACAGTAGTCCTGTCTCGAAACCTCCTGCCGGTAATCGCCGTGTTTTCTCGTGTAATATTTGTAGAGCTCGTTTTTCTTCGTTATTGAACGAGCGTTTGGCTTCCACACCGATAGATTCGAGTGCAAAATGTTGCTTCATCATATCTTCCATAGAGCGTTCGCTTTCTGTTGAAATGGTCACGTGGTTGACTCTGTGTATCTGCTGTCTCGCTCTAACTTCTTGCACGCCGTGTAGTACCCAGCCGAGGTCGGTAAGAGAGGCGACCGGTTGAGATCTATCGCCTCGTCGCACGTCGTGTGTGAGAAGTAGGTGCCAGTTATCTTGTCCAAGTAGTACAGTCGGAGTTGCGTCTTCATAAACCAGCTGGTCTTCAATTTCTTGTAAGTGTGAACTGGCTTGAATGATGTCACGTGATACAGTCTGTGGCGATAGTTGAAGGCTCTCCATGGTGCGGGCTGATATATCGTAGCTTTCTGAGTAGCGCCCCTTGATGCGCTGACACGTCTTGCTTGAAGGGCGTCGATTTTTGTGCCGGCTACTCCCTCTATGTAAAATGGTGCTGGTGGTCCAGTAGCGCCGATCTTGTCTGCTATTGCAGTTTCAATTAGGGTACATGTAGAGCCGTCGTCCATGAGCGCAAAGGTATCGTAAGAGCCTTTTGGACCGGCTACTTGTATCGGAAGTATCTTCAGAAGTGCCGTCGTCGTGACTTTCTCTTTAGCTGAGGCGATAGTGGCTAAATCAGTGGTATTGGCGGTCTTCTCTGGCTTGGGTCGTGTTGGATAGACACTGTGTAGTAGCGGGTGATGTGTGTACTCGCATCCGCTGATGTTGCACTTCTTAGACTTGCAGGTGTGTCGAAACTTGCGGACTCTCAGGCAACGGAAGCATAGTTTGTGTTCTTTAGCTAACTCCCATCTCGCAGTTAAGTCTGCAGTCTTGAAAGTGTTGCATTCAGGAGCTCGATGATTGCCGTTGCAAACTGGACATGACACCGCTAGTGTGATAGTGGGTGTCGGTTCTTCAACATGATAGGTGCGTATTTGCTTCTTCATTGGTCCGTGCTCCCGCCGGTCTGTGTTTGTAATTAACTCGGCGGGCGCAAATGCACCGCAACGGTCGGCAGTGCGTTCCAGAAACTTAGAGAGTGTGATAAGGTCTGGCTGATCTTCTGGTTCTTCAGCAGCGTAGTCGTAGTAGCAATAACGAAGCGCTGATGGTAGCTTGTCGACGACGTTACGTACTACCTCTGTATTGTATAGGTAGTGGGGTTTGTTCAGTGCTTGAATCGTTGCGGTGATATTCAGGACTTTCGACGTGAAGATGCAGATATCTTTTGGGTTTTCTGTTAGTCGTGGAAGTGTGCGCAGGTTGTTAATCTCTGCCATGACTAAAGCATCTGGACGTCCGAATCTTGATTGTAAAAGTTTCATAACTTTCTCTGACGTAGTAGAACCGACGAACAAACATTGAGCGGTTTCTCGTGCGACTCCTTTCAGGCTTCTGCGTAGTCTTGCTAGGTTTTCTTGTTCAGTGAGATGACTAGCAGACTCTTCAAAGGCTGTTTTGAATGGCAGCCAATCGCTTGACGAACCGTTGAAGTATGGTAACTCTTGATTACGCCACGAAGTACTGGGATTAACCGCGCGTGCTGCGAGTGTGAAAGCATTCGCGAGTTCTTGGTAATTAAAGTTGTTTCTTGCTTGCTGTTCAGAGTATCACGCCGGCGGCTGTGTGATGTATGCCCCGGGCGCGTGTGTCTCTTTTCTGCGTGTATTCGCGTCGTGTGGCGGGCGCGTCGACGGTGGATGCACGTTTGTTCGCTGGTTAGCAGTATCAATCTGTTCGACGTTGTACGTGGTTTCCGCTCCCTGCCTGATGGCGCCACTGGACTGTAGTGGCGCCCTCTCTCGTTCATTTGGCTGCAGAATGGTTAGACCCTCCCGCGTGCATGTGACGTCATCTTGTTTATGTGGCTCCATCGTCGGCTCTAATGTATTTCGTTGAACCCATTCTGACGTGTTTTTCTCTCGGATCGTGATGTCGTCAAAGATTTCTTCATCTGAGGATTCTTCTAGGGCAGCGACGCGTGCGGCGGCCAACTCCACTTGTTTGAGTAGAAGTTCTTCTCGAGCTTTTGCTAATTCTTTGCGACGGCTTCGTGAGGCGCTGGAGTGTGAAGCGATGGAACGCGGAGCGCTGGGCAGACGTGTGAGGGGCCGACGTGTGTAAGAGTCGTCTGCGACCTGATCGTCGTCTTTCTCCGTCGGGTTTGCCTTAGAAGCGTCGTACGTGGCGGTGGTGTCAGTGACGTTGGTAGTGCCGCTGTTGTCTAAAGTATTCGTGTCTTGCCGCCGCTTGTGGCCGTAGTATCTGTAGACTCGGAGTTAGTCGGCATTATGCTGGCAGACTTCTTGCTTCGGGTTTCCATTATTCAATAGCGTGGAGCGCTGTGCGGACGTGTGAGCAGCTAACGTGTGCAGGAGTCGTCGGCGGCCTGGTCGTCGCGCTGTGCCTTTCTCCAGTACTTCGGTGTCTTTCAAATCCAGTATCCTCGGGTAGAAGGACCATAAATGTGGGCCCCTTCGCTGACCCACAACTAATTACTGAGCGAATGCTGGTTCAGGGATTGGATAGAAAGACAGGTTTCCTTGGAAAGCCAGTTGAGGTCTGCTAGTATTGCTGATGTTGCTTGTTAGAAGATCAGAACGGGTATGAGTTCCGCATTTGTTGGTTTTCACACAAACCCCTTTCTGGGGCGTGGGTACTCAGTGTCGGGGCGGGTGCCCCCTGACTGAGGACTCTTCCGATGCCCATAGCTATGGGCATGTCCTTTGGTGCGTGGCTCTACTCCGGAGGAGCATGGCTCGACCCTAAGGAGAGCACGGCTCGACTCACGGAGGAGCCACGGATGTCGTGTTTAGGTCGGCGTGGGCGCAGAAGGTGCAGGCGCGCGGGTCGCAGGCGCGCGTGCCGAAGGCGCGCGTGCCGAAGGCGCGCGCGACGTTGGTGTCGCGGGTGCGGGTGCTGGTGGCGCGGGTGGCGCGGGTGTGTCGGTCGTGTCAGGCGGCATTGTGGTCTCGTCCGGTGGTTGGAGAAGGTCCCGTGGGAGGCGGCGGCGGTCGGGGGGACGCGCGTGGTGCGGCGCCAGCTCCCGGAGGTGTGGGAACGGCGCATGCTTTGCGCGCGTAAACATCCCCGTCGTGAGCCGCTTGACGAAGTCGTCCAGGCGTTCGATCTCTAAGTCCCTCGCGATCGCGTCGTTCCTCACGTAGCGAGGCGCGCCGACGATTGCGCGAAGTGCTTGGTTTTCTTGAGCTCGGAGACGTTTCTTGTTCGTCTCCGAGACAAGGGCGTACCACGCCGGCGCAGCGTTTGTGAGGCGGGATCTCAAGTAGGTCTTGTAGATCCCGAGTTTCGCACGCAGAGGGAGGCTTGAAGATAGGAGCGGTCGCAGTTTTGCTCGCGCTCCTTTCACCTGGGCGACGACGTTGTCCACGTGTTTCCGCATTGAGAGTCTCCGGTCAATGGTGACTCCCAGGTACTTCACGTGGGGCTGCCACGGGACCTCTGCTCCGTGGAGTTTGAGTGGTGGTGGAAGGAAGTTGGAGTTCCCGGTAACGAGGGCCTGCGTTTTCCCGACATTGACTGACAGTCGCCATTTGGACAGCCAGTCTGGGAGCAGATCCAGGGTGCGCTGCATCTTCACCGCAGCGTGGTACTCCTTGTACGACGACACGAAGTAGGCCGCGTCGTCGGCGAAGAGAGCGAGTTGGGTTTCCGCTCCCAGAGGGATGTCGTCAGTGTTCCGGGAGTAGCAGACCGGAGACAGGCAGCTTCCTTGGGGAACGCCGGCTTTGATAGGGCGCTCCTCGGAGGTGGCGTCCTCCACCACCACTCTAAAGCGGCGGTCCTTCAGGAAGGATTCCACGACCCTTACCAGGCGCCGTGGGGCTGGAGAGGTCGACAGTTTATACAGCAGTCCCTCGTGCCATACTCTGTCGAAGGCCTTCTCCATGTCCAGGAGTACTGCAACGGTGTACTCCTTCTTGTTGAGGCCTACCGACATGTGGTGCAGTACTCTGGTCAGCTGGAGGGTCGTGGAGTGGTCGGCTCTGAAGCCGTACTGTTCCGGGCGGGGTGTGATGTGGGGCGTCAGTTTTCCGAGCAGGAGTTTTTCAAACACCTTTGAGACGTTGCTGAGCAGGGTGATAGGTCGGTTGTTTTCCGGCCGTCTGGAGTCCTTGCCTGGCTTTGGTAGCATGATGACATGGCCAACCTTCCATTGAGTAGGGAAGTGCCCCGTACGCATGATTCCATTGAAGAGGCGCGTCACTGCAGCGACTACTCGAGGGGGTAGGTGCCGGAGCGCCAGGTTGGTGATGGAATCAGCTCCCGGGGCCTTGCGGGGTTTGGTGCGGTTGATCACCCGCTTCACCAGGCCAGGCGAGAAGACGATGGGGTCTTCCTCAGCGGCTGTCGGCTCAGCAAAGTAGTCTCGCAGGTGGGACTCGACTGCTCTGACGTGCTCCACATCATGGGTCGGGTTCGGAGTGAATTGGCCTTCGAGGCATTCGGCGAATATCTCGGCTCGATCTTGGGCTCGGAATCTTGGGTGGCCGTCGCTGCCCAGCAGCGGTCGGACTGGAGTTGGAGTTGTGGACAGCTGCCGGCATAGGCGATGCACAGAAGGAATGTGGTCGCCTATGGACTCGACATGGCGTTCCCAAGATTCAGTGGCGTTGGCGTCGAGTTCTTCCTTCACCTTTTCCGTGAGGGCGTTGAGGCGAGTCTTGAGCATAGGGCAGCGGGTGTGCTGCCACTGCCTCCGGATCTGCCGCTTCTCGCGAATGAGGTCCTGGATCCGAGCGGGGAGAGGTTGTAGTCTTCTCGTGCTCGGAACCGTGTGCGAAGATGACTCAAGCGCGTCCCGGATGCAGTTGGTAAGCTCAGACGTCAGCCTCTCCACATCTTCGGAGTTGGTGACAGGGCGAGATATTTGTGCCTCCTGGAGAGAAGCCTCGAAGGCGGGCCAGTTGTAGCGTCGACGTGGTGCTGGTGGCGAGACTCGGGTGGGCATGTCCTCCAATATGAGAAGGACTGGCCTGTGGTCTGATGGAAGGTCAGTGAAGACTTCTTGGCTTGGCGGTGTTCTCAGATCTTTGTACACCACTATATCCAGGACGTCTCCAAGCCCCGTTTGCGGGCAGTAGTGGGTAGGCTCGCCGGGGCCGATGACGTCATAGTGGTGCGAGATCGAGTCCTGGAGGAGTCGGAGTCCTTGAGCGTTCACCGTCGCGGAGTTCCACGCTGGATGCTTGGAGTTCAGGTCGCCAGCTATGATGGTTGGGTGCGGCGCGCTGAGGATGTCGTGCAGATCCCTGAAGTCAAGGCGACGACTGGGGGCCTTATAGGTGGCGTAAAGTCGCAGGGTATCACCGGCGACCTGGATTTCGACTCCAAGAGCGTAGAGAGATGTGTACTCCTTGACGGCGATTGGCTGGTGGATGATCCTCCTCTTGACTAGAACCGCCAAGCCTCTCCAGACTCGGCCAGTCTCGGGGGAGTGCTCATCCTTTCTGTAGACATGGTAATTGGGGACGTGGAACTTATCCTTGTCTGACAGGTGGGTCTCGCTGATTAGCATCACGTCGACGTTTTGCTCTTTTAGGAAGAGTATGAGCAGTCGCCTCTTTCTAGAGAGCGACTGGGCGTTCCAGTGCACTATTCTCAGTGACTGGAGCTCTGTAGTGGCTGGGATGCTGCTAGTCTCTGGAAGGCGGGTAGGCTCAGGAGGCTCTTGATGGCTTGCCTCACATCATCCTCTTCCTTTTCCGCTGTGGCTGGGACTGGAGCTGTAGTCGTCACAGTCGTGGGGTCGGGCTGCTTTTTCGCAGCCTTATTCTTCTTCCCAGACCGCTTGCGCCGAGGTTTGACGGCGTCTGTCTTGGATGGGGGCGGGTTCGCCTCAGCCATGAGAGAGGCGGGCGCCGTCTTTTCTTGGGCAAGTGTCGCTGGTTGGGAAGTTGGCTGCGGTTTGGTTTTTGGTCCGCTGGCTGCTGTCAGGGCAACGGTTCCGGCCTTCTTGTTCCGGGTTTCATTCCGGAACACGGGGCAGGAGGTGTTGTTGGCCGCGTGCGGGCCCCCGCAGTTTGCACACGTGGCGGGTTCATCCTTGGGGCGTGGGCAGTCCTTGGCCGAGTGCTCCTCGCCGCAGCGCACACACGCCTGGGTACGGTGGCAGTTGTGTGAGGAGTGGCGAAACTGCTGGCACCTGTGGCATTGTGCCGGTCCTTGTTTGCCCCTCCAGGCTTCTACCTTGACGCCAGGCATGTACATAAGCTCGGTTATCTCATATACCGCCGGCGTCAGGTTAGGCGTCTTCTTAAATTGGGCGAAAAAGATGCATCCCGGTCGTCCTGCTCGCGCCCGGATGGGCTTACAGTATTCCGGTTCGAAGCCCATCTCCGTCAGGGCGTCCATGAGCTCCTCCGGTTGGGTGTTGGCCGGAAGTCCTCGGATGGCCGTCTTGAGGCTTCTCTCGGCTGGCAGTGAGTAGGAGAACCACTTCACGTCCTCCTCCTTGGCGAGACGTACTAGATACGATTGTACGTATCGGAATTCGTCTGGATCGGTGGGAGAGAAGCGTACGCCTTTTTGGTAGGCGCGCGCGCTCGGAGTACGTCCAATGTGTTGCGCTATCTGCTGGATGTGGTAGCGCCAGTTGGGCAGTACCTCCACTATCATCGGCGGATAGCGCTGCTTCTTCGTGGGGGCAACCGGTGCTGATGCGGGCGGCACGTCGGTGCGAGATGTGGCAGTAGGCTGCGCGCAGGCGGGTGGTGTGATGGTGGGTAGCGTGGCGGCGGGCGGCGCGACATCAAGTGTCGGTGCGTCTGTAGGCGTCGCGACAGAGGGCGTCGCGACGGTAGGCGTCGTTATCATGGGGGAAGGCGCTGCAACGGCGGGTACCGCGGTTGAGGGCAGCGCGGCAGGCTGGTTCACGGGTGGGCACGACACAGGCGGTGCTGTGGTGCGAGGTGTGGTCGCACGTGGTGCAGCAGTGCGAGGGGCGGTGGCGCGTGGTGCGGTGGCGCGTGGCGCGGTGGCGCGTGGCGCGGTGGCGCGTGGCGCGGAGGCGCGTGGCGCAGTGGCGCGTGGTGTGGTGGCGCGCGGCGCGGAGGCACGTGGCGCGGCGGGGCGTGGCGCAGCAGCGCGTGGTGCAGTGGCGCGTGGTGTTGGGTACCCAAGGGGAGGGTGGTCTGGCCGAGCTCTTTGTGCGACTGGAAGTCGAGACTGCACAGGTGCACTCAGTGGCAGCGGGCATTGCTGCGGTGGGCTGGCTGCGGCGGCGGCGTATGAGATATTCACGGGAGAAGGCACGTCACAGACTCGCTTCTCCGTGTTCTCATTTCTTGGGCTGCTTGTGTCGAGCGCTCTCTTCGTCCTTTGGGGGAGGGGAGGCAGGGTCAGCGGCAGTGATGACGCCAATGCTGCATCTGTCGTTGGCGAGCCTGGAACGTCGAGTTCTAGGCGGCGTTGCCGGAGGTATTCCTCCATTATCGTGAGGAGCTCCTCCGTTAGATAGTTTCCACGGCGTAGGCGGGCCGTCACGATCTCGTCGAGTTCGAGGCCGCGGCGTGGAGACCCTGGCTGCTCGAGTGCGAACGGCATGGCGTACTCGGTACTCGCGCTGTTTCCTCCCCACTGGAAGTCGTGGAGCGAGTGCGCGCGACGAGTGGGGGTGGAATCCGGCGTTGATGATCCCCGGGGTAGGCTCAGGAAAGCTGGGTCTACTTCCTGGAACGGCGGCTGGGTAGCGGCGTGATGGTGGTGGGAGCCCTGAGAAGGGCTGTTTGAACGCGAGCCCTGAGAAGGGCTGTTGTTGCCGCTCATTGTGAGTGAGCGGCGGCTGCGGGGGGGCAAGTACGATGTGCGACCTACGAGACACAGCTCGCGCCAGTCCCCATACCCCTTCCCCCGGGGGATTCCGCTGGTGGAAAGCCGGGTTCAGAAGTAAAGGGAGGGCACCGTGTCTCGGGCGCTCTTAGAAGAAGTATTCCCCTCCGCGCAGCTGAAGCGCGGGCGCAACTCAAGGTAAATATTATGAGATAATATTTATCGAGTTCGCAACTATAGATAGGTCCGTGCACAGCGAGCGTACAGGCAGTCCTCATGAGTTCCGCTCGGAACCACGCTTATATTTATACTGAGCGATTGCTAAGGAATCCGCAGATATTTATAGTGTGCGAGAGAAAGGGAAAATGTGCGAGCGAGCAGCAGTCGGGTGTAGTGAAAGAAAAGATGTGCGAGCGAGATAGACTGCTTTTGAACCCACTAACAAAGCAACACCGTGCAGAGCTCACCTGAGCTATTATTTATTATCAAAACATATTTTATTTACAATAACTGCAAATAACTAATTATCTATTATACCTATACCTATGTATTTTATATATTTGGATTAAGTAAAATACTCTGAAGCTGAAACTTTAATTAAATCACATACAGCTCTTAAAATAAGCTTAGAAAACTATTTACAAAATAACTATCTCCTTACTTAAAATAAACGTGACTGATCCTAGTATGTACATCAATAGGTAGCTATAGTCGCGAACAGAATAAGCTCTTCAAATATGTTAACATTTTTCTGTTACGTTGTATATTATTATATTTGGTGGAGGTAGTAGAAATAAAAATAAAATGATGTACTAATTTTATAAAAAGGTTTTTCATTGTTTAAACCGTGTGTTTTTATGTACATATTTTATGTATATCAAATTCCCCAAAATAAAACCAAGCAAAATCGTCTTAAAAATTCCCAATGTAAATCTGTTTCGTTTTTATAATATTTTTCCCAGGAAAGTAGGCTTTAATGTTTAGAAAATTATTTAGTGTACCATTTAAAATTATTGAGTGTACCATGTAAAAATTCATTGTTGTGATGGTTATTTACCTACTTTTTAAGCTTTAATATTAACATTATATTTTGCACTAGCTTTGGCCCGCGGCTTCGCTCGCGCTGATATCCTTAGCATTTTCCCACAAATTATTTCTATACAAAAAATTACGTCGCTGCGTTGCTCCGTTGCTGAAAGAAGGACAAACCAACAGACACATTTTTGGATTTATAATTTAGGGGGACGTTTCCTTTTTGTTTAAAATAGCGCTCTCTCAACCGTGATTGTTACGACCACCTTACACGCGTTCACGATAAACTTAATTTTTATTTAATAACTCAACTTTTATAGATTATATTATTAACATATTCTAAAACATTTGCTCACTTATTTTAAATATAAATTTCAAGGCTCTACGATTTAAAGAAAGCCCTTTAATAGCTGAAAAACATAGACCTTAGAGGTGATTTCGTTTTTTTTTTTCTAATGTGTGAATTTTTGCGTTTTTGCTAAAAACGTGCGGATCAGCAGTCATAGCATAGTCTTTAATCGTGCGTGGCGCAACTTAGTTGAATCACAAGTGCGAGGAGCATGACACGATGTTTTTGCGATTAAACGGTACGTCAAGCTCCTTCCACTTGTGATTCAAATAGTGGCGTCGCGCGCGATTAAACACCGTGCTCCACCGCCTGAAGTAATAGTCTACTACCTGTGTAATTTTTATAAAAAAGAGGATATACTCTAGCTAGACATTCGCTGATCTGAAAACGTAACTTAGTTATCTTCGTTGAATAGAAAAAAAACTCAAAGAAAGGTCCTCAAATTGCGAATAAATGTGTTTATAGCAAAGTTGTTCAACTGAGAGAATTGAAACTGCTCCTGAATTTCTTTACACATAATAAAGATATTTGTCGACCCTTTTTATTTATTTCTCAATACTTTTTCAGAAACTCTTTTACGAGATGCGTGCCCGCACGAAGCGAGCTTTCTAATCTATAGGTAGTCTATACATATTTACATAGTTACCGACCAAACACAATTTTAGGATAAACTTGTTAGGCCTATGCTGGTAAAATATACTTAGATTTAGATTTAAAGATAATTTATTCTCAATAAAGACATTGTCACTTAGACGAGAAAAAATCTCAATTAATTACATAAAAGTGTCGTCCATCCGCACAGAGCAGAAGTAGGCCCAATAATAAAGTTCACAGTTTACTAAGTACTTGAATCCTAACTAAAACCACCTCTCTAACACAATTTATTAGTTATGTAATGTTGTGCCAATTTTCGCTTGAAGTCATTCGGGAGTTCGGTATTTTTAATTTCGTTTATACTTGAGTTCCAAATTACTTAATAAGATTGTTGTGTCCCATGGGCAGGGCTAAAAGGTGCGCCATCCCGTTCAGCTACCATATAAATGCGTTAGGTGTTTGTAACGTCCTGATGGCTTTGATCTCAATGGGAAAGAAAACCAAAAGCTTTTACGGTAGAGGGCGCTGAGTGTTTGTGTCTTGTCGCTGTGCTGATAGATGTTATTTTTGGTAGTAATTTGGTGAATAATGTAAATAATAATTAAAATATGGGTATATTATTTTTCATTACGAGTGCGGAAAGCCTGTCATTGCAAAGAGTTCCGACAAATGTCTACCCGAGCCGAGGCGCAGCCGAAGGTGAGGGTTGACAGTCGGAACAAGTTGCAATGACGGTTCCGCACGTGTACTGAACAACTATTTTAATACAGTTGCGAAAAAATGAAGCAATTTAATAAAATAATAAAAACACAATAAACTCAACTAACTAATACTCCACGCAATAAATTCTTCGTATGTAGATATGTAGCGACTTTTTGACTTTTCCGGTAAAATGTTCTCCGAAGTATTTTGTGCAATTATACTGAGTTCCGGTGGTGTTAATTCAAATAAAATATCGTCGAAATTTCTCATTTTGTGCAACAAACAACTAAACCCGCAAAGAAAATTTTTGGAAAATGGCACCAACCGTAAAAGAATATAAGCAGAGATTTTTTTTTGTTTTCTTCACCCATTCTGGGTAGGCAAAGGGAACTTTGCCCATACAGCCAAGTCTTTAGTAGAATTTTTTTATTGATATGAAATTTAATGAGATGAAATGAAATGAAACCTAACCTAACTCATTGAATCAAATCATTAAATCTGATATTGAAACAAATTAGTACCTTCTTTTTAGAAATATTTGCATGAGTCATAAAAATTTTTTTTTGTAAAACTTCGTGGTTTGTTTTTTCTTTTTAATAGACATTATTTTGGCAGTTGGGAAAGAGAACGCACGAGTTCGGAAAAGGTAAAGAAAAAGCTCGAGTATGTAATAGCCTACATCCCGAACGCTATACGTCCCTGCAATACGCCACTTTTTGAGCAACTGTATTAAAAAGATATTTACGAAACACAATGTTTCTTGTTTCTTGTTGTACCTGTTGTCTTTGAAGTTGTTTCAAAATCAGTTTCTTTAAAATGATTGGCACATAACCTAGAATAACTAGATTTATAGTTCAGTATCCTTAATTCCCTATCCCACTTTTTTTTCAACTTTACATAACTAGGAAATTTTAAAGTTCCCTTTAAAGTTTTAAAGTTTGCTTAAACTTTTCAATGAAAATAGGAAATTATTCAATTATTTGTATGTGAACTGACAAGCTAACAGGCACAAACAGACAGTGCCCTCTATGCGGAACTAATTTGACAATAAGCATCCCCATTAAACTTTGCACACATCTTTATATATGTTTATAGCACACCGTGCGTAAAATGACCACTTTACGCACGCTGCGCGTGCGTAAAGTCGGCATTTTCCGCACTTGTACTATAAAAAATTATACGAAACTCGTGCGAGAAACTTTTTCTCGACTCGTGTGATTGCAGCACTCGCCTTCGGCTCGTGCCGCAAACTCACACTCGTCAGAAAACGTTTCATCGCTCTCGTATCGTAATGTACTATTCCCTTCACCCCACACCGCACTCTGACCCATCTCTCATCAAGAGGTGCATGATGGTGAGATGTTAAAAAAAACGCCGAATTTGTGAAACGGTTTCAGGTAAAAACTGTTTTCTATGAAACTGTAACTGTTTATTTATTGAAAAATGTATAAACGTAGTCTTCTTTACTTAATATTTCTTAAGTATATATACTTAGTTTCATTAGTATTTCTCTCTTTTTTTATTTCCAGTGTAGACAAAAATTATGCACCATGCAACTTTGCGTAAAACGAGGCAATATTCATGTAATCCACACACCTATTTATGATGGTGTTTCATCAAATTTTGCTTTTTGGGCTAAGTAGAGACGTGGTTAGACGCCGCTAGATGATACTTATGAAAAAAAAAAATATGAAGAAAATAAGCTGTGGACTTCACTTGTTGATTTATGTATGATGTTTACTGAAAACGGCTTAATATCAGAGCCTCTTACAGCGAAATTCGGCAAAACGGCTTTTAAACTAAGGTAGATTGTGCCTAAAATAACAAATATATAGAAAAATTGGTTCACTTGTTCGATTTGATTTGGAACGGTATTTTAGAAAGAAAGAAAGAAAAGAGCTTTATTATAACATGCATTTTTAAAAATGATATTCCAGTCCTTTCATTTCTTGAAAACACCGCAAAAGGTCGAAGGATATTTTCAAAATTTCATATAAGAGGCCTCTTAAGTCAACCGTAAAAATATAATTAGCGTAGTCAACGAAAATCGTTGAGCGTAGTAGAATTAAATGAAACATGATTAGCCGACCTGTTTCAATAGGACACGAGCTGACACGACCTGCTGAAATAGGTCGGGTATCCCGATCATGAGGTGTGTCGTTTTGCAATAATCATGTTTTATCCTCAAGTTTCATTAGATTATGTAACAATATAAAATCACAGTATTGAGGTCGCGAGTTCAAATCCCGTAGGGGTACACCACGTCGCCTCAGAGCAACATTGTTCTATGTAACATTTTTGTGTTTTTGGAGTTAATGGTCCATGTTTTTCAAAATTTTTAAGAAGTTACGATCTCTATTTAAATTATCATTTTAGCACTATTTTTATTCGAGTTATTTAGAATACAACAAAGTTATATGTTCTTTTTCAATGCATGTGCTCGTAAAGGCCCACTTTTTATGCATCAAAACCGAACAGAAAGTCGATTATTTTGCCCTAGGGCTTTATTATTATTTTTTTTTATTTATTTACAATGGTTGGCTAACCTGCAGCCTTTCCTGTGTACCATAAATGTCATACTTTTTTTCCACTGTTTAACGGCTCTGGATACAGTCCTTTTGAGCCAATTACAATTTAAAGTTCACAAAATTATATTTGTTTTATTTCCTCACACTATGCATTGAAAAACGTAGTATGATACACGGGCGTAAGAGCAATAAATTACTCGGTTACGTTCAAAACACTCGCTACGCTCGTGTTTTAAGTCGTCCTCGTAATTTATTCCTTTGCGCCCTTGTAGCATAAACTACTATTTTGTGTTCCAAATTCAAAAAGTTCTATCTGACATTTTTATTTGTGAGATCGAACCTTGTTGTTTTTAATTAGTTTTAACTAGGTGAGAGTATCAAGGTTCTGTGTGACTTTAAAACCCAGAACGTAAAGGAACAAGACACCAAGGTTCTATCTATTCTGAAATACCACCAAAATTGCATATTTTGTCCATATGTATGACCTAAGTACGGCAATAGGGCTCACCACCCATCATGCTACGACGTAATCTTATGTGAAAAGTGAGTGTACGAGTGTGGTTTGTAACTTTCATTTTACAGTCCTTACTTGGAAACGCTCCCTCGGGGATTCATGTCGTGACCATGTATTTGATAAAACATGAAATGAATAAAAAAAAATAACGTCATCAAAGTATTTTTTTTTTAAATTTACTTCTTTCAGCTCATTCAATCCAGTATGTTTAGATCAATTCTGAGGAATGTTTGGTTTTCATTGAAAACCTCGAAGGAAATCGAAATATCCAAAGCGAAAACTGAGATTTAATTTAAGATAACCTTCTGAAGCCAACACCTGGTTTTCCTTATGTTTGTTTTACAAAATCCGAGCTAAACTATGAATTTATATACGATTAGGTATGTACATATATTTAAACGCCTACTACTTCTAATATAGCAATAAAATAACAAAAAGTTCGTCATAAACGCGGAACACTCGTTGATAGTTCTTACATAATAATTGTCTTACGTATATTAATCTTCTAACTCTTCATCTTTTATGATTTGTTATATTAGTTTCTTGAAACTGTCTTTTATTACGTGAAACTAAATTACACTGAATATTCCCAGACTGTCAAACAAAATTTCATTCTCGCTGCAAAAGTTACGTCAAAAAGGGGGAAAGCTTTCGTTTCCAAGAAGCCATAAAAAGTTACATCTAATTTTTTACACCAATAAAATAAGTCGGTTGGGGGGACATGTCCGTAGTAATCGCGTGGCGAACACACTTTTTATTAAGGGCCCGAGTGTATGGAAGTGATTTATGCAGGGTTAATAAATACTTAAAAGTAGGGTGGTTATCCACCTGCGGTGTATTGGGTAGGGCAGCGGAAGCTAGGTGCGGCCAGTGGGCGCGGCCCTTCTATATTACGGTTGTTTCAATCATTAACGGTTTGAACTTTGTGTGCGGTTGAACTCTCTGTAACAACAATATAAATCGATACAATTTGACTATTAATTGGGCTAAGGTTCTGGGAAAGAATGAAACCTCTAAAAGGGACTGACTGAGATGGCATTTCGTATACGTTTCAACCAGTTATAAGGATTCGGCTAAAATACTAAATAAACCCAAAGATTTCAAAAGTAAAGATAGGCCCTTGCCGTAGTATGACAGCACCAAAATGTTTTCACCTTTAAATGGGTGACGCTCACACGTTTGGAATCAGTGCTCATCTGAACACAGTGATAGTTGGACGCCTTAATGAATTTTTACGAGAAAAGGGTCTCAATATGACGTCGTGTGTATTTTAAAAATGCACTAACAATTCGGTATGGGAAGTCTAAGCCAAGGAGTGCTAATTCCAAAACCGTTTCGAGATAATACATTATTTGGCCATATTTCATTATTTTTGCGGCAAATTAACTAAAGATTATAGATATTTTTAGAATTTAACTTATGACCTTCATTTAACCCTATGCTATGGCTGAACACAGGAATGTGCCCTTTGGCCATCCACATATTAAAAAGTGAAAAATGTTTATGAATCAACCCATAATACCCATTTCCATCAACGTTAGCCAACATTTTGCATAATACGTAACAAAATGATTTTCTTAATGCAACATTTTGTCAACGTCCAATATACACCCACACACACATAAGTACTGTCTCGCCCTCAGAATAAGGAATAAAAATAGAAACCTGACTAAAATAATACGCGGAGAAAGATACCTATCCTTGATTTTCTTACGACATTCTAGTGCGTTAGAGAGAGATGGATATGTATTAGTTTTTTCTTAATTAGGTAGGTTGTCACTAGTTCGTTGCTTTGCTAGTGATGTAACAATGTCGATTTTTGACTACGATAAATAAACCAAATCGAAATGAACCGCGACCAATCTCCTTACCACACATTATATCGTATCAAAGTGTGAAAAAAAAGAGAATGCAGGAGGCACCGACCTTTCTGGTGACATCCTCTTGCTTTGGAAGGAGGCCAAGAGAATTAATAGCAAAGTGGTCTCTGTCTACCCCAGTGGGACACATATTATATTGTGTAAATAAGGAATTAATAAAAGGATATCTTTCGTTTAGCATAATATTTTTTATTAAGTACAAATTACTATATCGTAGGCAGGTAGGTACATAAGTTAAGTCCAAAATTGTGCTTGTTTCTAGTACAAAAAATGCTGTAGCTTGTATCAGAGATACAACCGTAAACCATTTAAGTGGATACTTTTTAAGTCGCCTCTTAACTCAATCAAATAGATGTTCGTTGATGTCGCGTCTTTGTTCAATCAAGGAGGAAGGAATTAATCGCAACAATAGAAATCATAATAATCATAGACTTACAGGATTCGTAATAATACTATTATGTCAATGATGAGCGATGACAGCGCAATTACTACAGAGGTAATTTCAATTTTTTTTTATTTCTATCAGATAAACAACTACTTATCTTGAATAAAAACTAATAACAAATAATGAACGATTAAAATACCCAATAACCTGTAATAAGAAATCAAATTATGCGCAGTTCAAGTCAATAAGCATTCCCAAAATTCATTTCACGATAGAACTACCCTGTCAAAGTACTTTTTTTGTCAACTACTAAGTACGAAAATGTCTTGATCTGCGGAATTTCTTCGTGAAGTCGATCACGGCAGTAACGTGAACGAACAGGCCTTTCAGAACGATTTGCGAACATAGAAATATGCACTTTTCTAAACCACAGACATCCATAGGTACTGGTTCTGTTGCCTAAAATTGAAAAATTATCGAGTTAATATACTATAGTATAGTACAAGCACGTACCTACAAACAAGATTGATAATGCAATTATACATAATTATTTAAAGGTTACGAATGTGTCTGTATCTGGTAAATATAACGTTGGTAAGGCATCTGCTTTTAAAAGTCTCCATTTTAAATTTTCGTTTGGTCCAAAAGAATCCGACGTAAAGTGTTTCGAACAAATATGACTGCTTTTTTTAATTGCCCAATTTGGTCAAATTATTCGTCTAAGCCATTCACTTTTTAATTCTTCCCTTTTTGGAAATCTGTAACAAAAAAATATAGCGATATTTATTCGGCATTATTTTTCTTTTAACTCGCGCTGCAATGAGGGATTTTCTTTTCTTTTTTTTTTTACTTTTCCCTAGTCGCTGGATAGACGGCGCTGAACTTGGTAAGTTACTGCAAGGAACGGAACGTCACATGATTTTTTGATTATTGCACTTGGATGTAATTTTGAGATCGTTAAACGAAACGTACATAAAAAAGTAATTAATGTCATTGTCACATCACATCACAATGACATTTTGAAAATAAATAAATGATAACAACAAGGAAAAAGAAAAAAATAATTTGCAGTCTTTTTATGAGTTTTCTACGCCAGAAAGAAAATGTCCCAAGAGAAAAAGAAGAGAAGTCTGTGCCTTGTGGATTTGTATAAAAATGGAGGCATACATCTTTTTCCTAAAGATGAAAGTCGTAAAGCGCAATGAGTACAAGCCATGGTACATTTTAAACCTGGACGGACCATAACAAAGCATTCGCACATAATATGCTCAGCACACATGTCATCAACCAACGAGCGTATGTGACGTGACGCAATGTTTTTTTTTTCAATCGTTTTGGCTTTGGCACCTAGCAACGTAGTCAGTTCAACACCATCTACAGAGTTCTTGGAAACTATGTTTTTTTGATAGATGGATTATCCTTTATGCACGGCTGCCGCGGGAAACAATGTTCGATAGTTTGCCACACGGACTTTAGTACATCACTATACGAAAAAACATAACCTCTCATAGTCGGCAGAAAATCTATATAAAACAGGTAAATATCGGTGTAGAATTGAACACGAGTATGATTTACAAGAACTACTATTATTGTTACTGAGTTTTAGGTATGATCCTGCAACTTATTAACATAAAAACTATCAGAACTCACCGATGAAATGATATTGCTTCATTGTTGTTTTCTTTTCTTCCTGTATGCGATTTACAGCCTTCAATCGCACAAGACATTTTATTACAATGTTAAAAAAACAATCAACACAAACAATAATAAATCACACTTTCACGAATTTTGAGAGGAAGAGCACAAAAATATTTAATTTCTCTCGGTGAAGCTGTAAACTTTTGCAAAATGCATTAGACATTTCGATGCCACCAAATTAAGATGTGATGCACGCTACGAACGATATTACAACACAACGGTACAATGATGAAACATATTTAATTTGATGGTATTATAATTTTTAAAATACATCCAAATTACATCCATCTGACATTTGTTTGGTTCAATCTAGTGACACACCAGGAAAAAATATAAAGTAAGTGCGGTCCGTCGTTTCATTCACTCGTACACAGGAGTAATTTACGTTAGATGAGTACAATGGCTAATGCCCAGTTCTTATTTTAGCCAGGCTTCTATTTGTATTCCTTATTCTGAGGTCTCGCCCTTCCTTCTCTTTGACAGTTGACACCAGTGGTGTTACACTTACCACTTACCTTTACTTTCGGTATCGATACTTTTTATCCAAGTAGGTGTCGGTCGCTCTTAACAGATTTAAGTATTTGATGAGACGCCTACGTAGGTAATTTAGCTTTTATTTATTCAATTTAACAACTTTTTTTCAATTAAGAAATTTTAGTTTTGTCGGCACCAAACCAAGAACTAAAGCTTTTAACGTTAGCAGTACTATCACAGTTTTAAAAGATTGTATGGTGCATGGACGTTTTACCAGAATATTTTGGCCCAGGACGGTGCTAAAAAAAAGAAGTCTACAAATATTTTAGTTTTTAAAAGCTAGCACGACAGGTTACAGCTACACGAAACCGTTTATTGTGAAAACATCTCGAAAATTAGTTTTGTTTCTTTACACAAGTAAATAAGTAAGTTTTTGTCATTACATGTAGAACCACATACCTACTTGCTTAACGCTGTTTTTATTTGCGTCTAATCCTAAAAAATGAATAACTGGTATGAGTAAGTATCGATACCTTTTGTTCGATAAAGATGTTGCATTACTACATCCCTAGCGCTTGTAATATGTCAAATGTTTTTTTTTTACTAATGCAAAGGATATTGTTGATTAAGCCTTAGGGAAACAAATGACGTCACAAGTAACGAAAATATAAAAATTTATAAAAAAATATTGACTGCATAGAATTGAAATTGCTTTAAATTAAGTTCATCAAATAGTCAATATTTTACGAAAAAAAATTAAAATCGAATGTCGTCTGCCTGGTGAACATGGCGAATTCAACATATACGAATAAAGCTAAAAGTGTGACATTTCATATTCAAAACACATTAAAAAACAATGCAATAGATTTTAGGTGCCAGGGCTCATCTATACTTTTGAAATGTTCAATAAAACCATGTTGTTTTTCTTCATATTTATTTATGAAAACATATTAAATATTAAATGGACACTGCGGGTGAAAACAGAATATATCAGATGAGTGAAAAATTTTAATTCACAAGAATTCCTGAGAAATATTTGAAGATAAGCATAATAAGACTATGGCTATTATTAACAACATATTGACAGAATTTAATTATTTTGGAAAAATAAGCGCACTTTTTATGGCCAGTAGCATTATTTCCAAACCATTTTACAAGTATCTACAATGCAACCTCAAATTTTTAACCGACTTCAAAATTTTCTTTGGGTGCGTTAACTTTTTTGTTTGGAAGAGTGTGGTTCTAGGTATGTCCCGTTTTGAGTTTACCCATGATCTGAGGAAGGTCTTCAGAGATAGGCAGTGGAAATCCTCGGAAAATTACAGCATACCACTCGAGATTGAGGCAATCGCTTTGTACTAGCGTAAATTTGCAAATACACTTTTGCCGCCTACTTTCTTACCGAAACATATGTTCTATAAGTCGACGTATTTGCTACGATATGGCAATATAAAAACCAATATGAGGGTGCCGACTTTTTTCAGAAAGAAAAACGTTGATAAACTGTTATTTCAGTACCATCGGTCAGTATATGTATATATTTTGAACTTTTTAGTGAATGACTGCAGCTAAATTTTTGAAGTCGGTTACTATTTTTAGGGAAATCATTAATCTGGCGAATACAAATATGTATAATTAGCGACTTCAAGCGTCCGGAATAAATACCAAAGCGTTCGACTAAAAATACTGAGTGGGTGAATTTAAAGTATGAAAGGAATCGAAAATATTTCAACAAAAGTTAAAAAATAGGTGCAATGACAAGCGAAGCGAGCAGGTGCGTGTTAGGTTTACATGTAATATTAAATAAGGAGCCGAGATAAGACGACGTCCCTAGTTTTATTACTTGAAATTAAATTGTCACTAAAATAGAAAACCGTTCGCCTGAGAAATATTCAGCTCAACTCAATTTGTATTTTCTAGTCGCCGTTTGCAACATTTATTCGCCCACAGTCTTTCGCCCAATTAGTACGCTATATTCAGTATTTTCGACACCTTCTATTTAAATTTATATTCGCTTGTTTAAATAGTATCCCTTTCTATCCTAAAACTTCATTTTATTCATTTACTAGATTAAAGGTAGTTCTGGTGGATACGACCACGCATTACGATGTACCTTCTTGTATGATCACCATCTCCCTTAACGGGACACCTGACGCTAGAACATCAACAACACCAGGTTTTCAGAAGAAACTAGGTCTCTCCTCATATTTAAGAAAATATATTTGATTTATCGATCTTTTATGTAGGGATTCCACCTCTAAACAATCTATTAAGATTTATACTTTCGTCAAAAAAAAGAAGTTGTCCACTCTCTTTTTTTTTGGTTTTCAAACGTTCGTTTTAAAAACGCAGTTATGAGATCAATTTGTTTTTTTTTTATAGAATGGGCAATAGAAATATGAAGGGATGTTACCTAAATCAAATATTTTTTTTCCTACAAAATATTTCAGTATTAGCTAAAAACACACCAATTTGTTGTTTTGCTGCGTGATCACTAGTATTACGCGTCCAAGAAAAAGAAGCCAAAGAGCCAACATATAATCGCCTCTATGAAAAGCAAATAAGGTCTTTGCCATTAGACTTATTGTGCTGGACGGGTAATAAAAAAAGTTGCTAGGGTATGCCATCTTCTTAAAGGGCTCCACAATGCTAAATTTCAGTCCTGCTCTAACACTTTAGTTTTTTGATTGTCTATCCTGCTCTAAACAAATGCCGCGCAAGCAAAACTTCAGATATTTTGAAATCGCGGCTACATACGAACATTAACTATAATTTCTTTATGTAATAAAGATGGTTTTTTTCTAGTAAGTATTTGCCTGTGTTGGTTTCGTTCCAATCAGCTGTGAAATATTGGAGCTGAGTCGCTTTTTTCATGAAATTTATGCTTTATTAAAAGTAATATATTCGAAAATTAAAGGTATGTTTACTTATGAAGTGTAATTAATAATTGTCTTGAGTCAAAAAATACACCATATTTTTTTTTAATTTTTATTATCTGCATTGACGGAACTGAAACCAATGCAAAACTGGTATTAGGCATTGTGGAGCCCAAAAAACGAGCGTAGTAAAGTAAGAACTGCCCTATATTGAGCTACTTTATAATAACGCCTTCAGGATGTTGATGGGGCTTCCACGGTCCTGTATGCATATAGATGATTTTTTGTAATAATGCGCAAATGTATCTCATCTGTCATTAATAGTGGCAGCAATAGTGGCATCCTGAGGACAATAGCTGGTATGCTATGGTTTGGCCAACCAACCTAGTTGTCCCTGCTTCTAGTTATTTAAATATTTGTTATAAAAAAGAACGCCGATCTCTAAATATCGAAACCCGAGTTAAAATTTTTCCGTATACCTCTCACCATGAAGGAAATTACTAGGGGTAAACCTGCATGCCTTGAAAATGCATGTTTGTACCCGAAGTGTGGCGCTAAAGCCACACTCTTTCAAGTAGTAGGTGTTTACGCAGCTGACAAAATAACATCACTCTTCGTCGTTCATTCTTCAGATCATTCATCGATCATTCATTTTTGTATTCATTCAACTTTCATTCATCAATGGCGACTGACCGCACATATTTTTATAAAATTAAAAACCACATTTAAAAATCGCTAGAAGACTTTTATTGAAGAGCACCTTCTCAAACATTGGACCTTCGAGACGGATATTTACGCTTCAGTATCAGCAACCCTGGAATACTCGCTTCAGTATTAGCAGCCCTGGAATACTCGCTTCAGAATCGGCAGCTCTGGAATACTCGCTTCAGAATTCAGGATACCTACGGCAGCTCTTCATGAAACGGTCGGTTATCCCGTCTATCCTATCCCTTCATCATTCGCATTGTGCTAATACCGTGTTGTGATCTTACCATTCCAGTGAGTCGGCCGCGCTTGCTACTACGCAGTTCCTTTGTCTCGAGCTCGCGCACCACGTGGCTAGTTCGTGTTGTTATAACCTGTGTATCCATCAATTCCGCTTCACATCGGACACATCAGAGATTTGTAAGTGCTCCCGTTTTTTATTAAATCTCCCATTAAGATGAGTGACCAGGAAAATAGTAAAAATCCATCGAGCCAATCAGCTAATTCCACCAAGATACAAAAAAGTACAGTTCCAGAATTGATTAAACAAAGAGGGGCTCAAAGGGGTCGATTAACATTGTTTCAAAAGTTTGTGAATAAGTATGAAGGGTTCACGTTGACTGCTACGCAAAAGATGGAAATAAAGCTGCGTATGCAGTCAGCTACATCTGTTTTTGAATGTTTCAATGAAATTCAAAATGAACTAGAATTAAATGTCAAAGAAAGTGAGTTAGCTGAGCACTTAGAATACAGAGATAATTTTGAGGAAATGTTTTTTACGTCAATGGCCGCTGCTAAATGTTTATTCATTGAAGTGGAATCAAGTGATAGTTACAATTGTAATCCACAAAAGCAAAATCATGTTCGTTTGCCGGAAATGAAATTGCCTTCCTTTGACGGTTCATATGATAATTGGCTAGAGTTCAAGAATTCTTTTATGACCATCATCCATAGGCGCGTTGACCTAGGTCACAATGAGAAATTCCAATATCTAAAATCATCTCTTTCAAAGTCGGCACTGGAAGTGATAAGCGAGTTGGAATTTACGGCGGCAAATTACGAACATGCTTGGGAGTTACTCCAAGATAGGTTCGATAATGATCGCCTTTTAGTACATAATCACGTAAAGTCATTATTCAATGCTCCCACGGTTACAAAAGAGTCGGCTACGCAAATTCGAAAATTAATTGATACCGTTTTGAGAAATGTACGCGCTTTAAAAACATTAAAAGAGCCTACGGATACATGGGACACATTAATTATCTACTTAATGGTCTCAAAACTTGATGACGCGACCGAAAATAGGTGGGAGGATCATAAGGGCGAGTTACTGTCAAAAATGCAAAGCGATTCGACCTATAAGATAAAATTAGACGATTTCCTTACGTTCCTTAGAAAACGAGCCGATAAGCTCGAGGCACTGACGATAAATAAAAATATACCAAACACAAAAAATAACACAAATAAAACCCATCCACATCAATATAAACAACAAGTTCAACAATCGCAAAGTTATGTCACTACGCACGACGCGAAGAACAATAAGTCTGCTGCGTTTGCTAAACGGCATCGCAACAGCTGTATTATGTGCAGTAACAGGCATTCGCTATATACCTGTTCTAGCTTTCTTAATCTGTCCCTGAAAGACAGAATAAAATTTGTTATAGAGAAACAGCTCTGTAATAACTGTTTGCGTTCCGGTCATTCCGCTGACGATTGTTATTTCGGTCCGTGTAAGCAGTGTCATCATAAACACAACAGCTTACTGCATCGCGAGGGCGGTGATAAGGATAGCTCATCAATGTCAGAACCGCGTGCGCATCATTCCGCGACTGATCAAGTTTCCCCCCCTACTAACGCGTTGCACTTGACGGCTAACAATAAGTCTCAAGCATATGTATCAAAACACGACGGCGATTTGTTGTTGCCTACGGTTTTACTCGCCACAGCATTGGTTGAGGTAGCTGATAGCAGCAATAACTATCATACCGTACGTACGATTTTAGACAATGGTTCTGAACACTGTTTTATTTCCGAGAAACTAAGTAAACGACTAAACGCTTCATTAATACAGTCCACTATATCGATTTCGGGTGTAGGACAGACAGTCACACAATCGAACAAATTATGCGATATTACGATGCGATCAAAATTAAATGATTACGAAACGAAAATAAAATGTTTAGTCTTGGCAAACATCACGTCAAGTCTACCTAGCTCAAACATAGATCCAAGTAAAATTATAATTCCAAATAATATTCAACTTGCAGATCCGACCTTTTATATGTCTTCCGAAATAGATCTATTGATCGGTGCTGATAAGTTTTGGGAATTAATAACCGAAAATAGAATTCGTTTAGCTAGCGGTCCGTATCTTCAAAATTCTAAATTAGGTTGGCTATTATCTGGTCCGTTAACTTACACTAAAGACTTGCGCATTAAAAATCAAGTAAAGTGTAATTTTACCCAAACAATAGACGCACAGTTAAGACGATTTTGGGAGTTAGAAGATTTTCCGGAAGCGAGTGGAGTCTTAACTTCAGAAGAGCAAAAATGTGAGGATTTATTTCTAAGCACAACTAAACGCGAATATGACGGTAGGTTCTCCGTACGCGTTCCACTGAAAGAGTCGGCGGACGCACTCGGTGATTCATACGAGTCAGCAAAACATCAGTTCAAGGCATTAGAGCGTAAATTAGAACGCTCGCCAGAATATAAACAAATGTATCACGATTTTATGCGTGAGTATATCAAATTAGGTCATATGTGTAAAATAGATATTTACAGTTCGCCATATTACTTTCTCCCACACCACGGGGTGTTTCGTGAAAGTAGCAGCACAACCAAAGTCCGTGTCGTATTTAATGCCAGTTCTGCTACTGTAGGTAGTACCCAGAAATCATATAACGATATTCAGTTAACTGGCCCCCCCCTTCAAAACGACATATTTTCAATTTTATTGCGATTCAGAACGCATAAATACGTCGCGTGCGCAGATATTGAGAAGTTCTTTCGGCAAATTAATATACAAGAAGATCAAAGAAACCTACAACTGATTATTTGGCGCGAAAATACATCCGACCCATTGTCTGTTTATCGGCTGAACACAGTTACGTATGGAACCGCTTCGGCGCCTTATCTAAGCATGCGTTGCCTGAAACAACTCGCGCAGGAATGTGATGACGAAGTTGTCGCTAGGGTTGTCACTGAGGATTTCTATGTTGATGATTTGATAACGGGTCACGATGATTCAAAAGTTCTATTAGATATTTGCGAAAAGACTTCTAAGCTTTTATTGACCGGTTGTTTCCCACTGCGCAAGTGGACGTTAAACTATGATGTCACTCCTAATGAATCGAAAGAGTTGTCCATAGGAGAGCATTGTCAAAGTAAAACCCTCGGTTTAGGGTGGTTTAGTAACAGTGACGAACTTCATTTTACTACTAAGGTAGACAATACCGGTAAGTTAACTAAACGCATCATGTTATCGGTTATTTCACAAATATACGATCCACTCGGCTTGCTAGCTCCAGCAGTGATCATATCAAAAATCATTTTGCAAAAGTTATGGTTGAGTAAAATTGATTGGGATGACCCTGTACCGGATGACGTCACAGCGTCATGGAATCACTTTGTTAATTCATTACAATGTTTGAATGAATTGAGAATTCCGCGTTTTGTAAGGAGTGAACACACACAACATACTGACTTACATATATTTACGGACGCATCACAGGACGCTATAGGCAGTTGTTGTTATTTACGCACTTTTAATGACCATTCATCGGTAACAGTTAGGCTTTTGTGTGCAAAGAGTAAAGTAACACCCCTGAAACCAGTTAGTACCCCTAGACTTGAGTTGTGCGGGGCACAAATCGGTGCAAAACTTTATAAACGTATAAAGCAATCTTCGAGATTGAAAATTGATAATGTTTATTTTTGGACTGACTCAACAATTGTTATAGGTTGGTTGCGTACCTCACCCCGTTTATTAAAAACCTTCGTGCAAAATCGCGTCGTAGAAATAAACAATATAACGGGTGATACTCCATGGCTCCACGTAAAGAGTAAGGATAACCCGGCCGATCTAGTGTCGAGGGGTCTTTTCTTAGATGCACTACACGACTGTAGTCTATGGTGGAACGGCCCATCCTTTTTACAAGAAAATCATTCAAACTTCACCAAGTATAATTCGCCTCATTGCAATGAATTGCCAGAATTAAAATGCTTGATTTCAGCAAAAACCGATCTCGAATCGATAATCGATTTTGAACGATTTTCAAACTTCAATCGATTAAAACGTACCGGAGCATATATGTTACGTTTCATAACCAACTGTCGAGCGAGTAAACAAAACCGCGTAAAAGATTCGTTATCTGTGGATGAGCTGAATGCGTCAGAAAACATGCTTATGCGAATTGTGCAAGCGCAATCGTTTTTTGACGTTTATCAAAAGTTAGCGAAAAATTGTAATCAAAACAATAAAATATCGGGCTTAAACGTTTTTCTGGACGAAAATAAAGTTATTAGAGTCGGTGGTAGAATAAGCAACTCTGAGATATTCGATTACAAGAAAAAACATCCCGTGTTATTGTGTTGCAAGCACCCAGTAACCAAACTTTTGTTCCGGGATCAACACAAGAGGTTACTTCATGCAGGACCTCAGCTCCTCCTGGCTGCGATACGGGAAATTTGGTGGCCACTAGCAGGTAGGAATCTAGCTCGGAGAATCGTGCGTGATTGTGTAATATGCGTACGTTTAAAGGGAAAAACCTTAACCCCTATCATGGGTAATTTGCCGTCATCTCGTTTAGAGCCTGGTTACCCGTTTATGCATAGCGGTGTTGATATGGCCGGGCCAATTCTCGTATTGAACCGTAAAGGCAGAGGGGCAACCCTTGTAAAAAGTTATATCTGTTTGTTTGTTTGTTTTGCAACTCGTGCAATTCATTTGGAACTTATCAGTGGTATTTCCACTAATGATTATTTACTAGCTTTAAAGAGGTTTATATCCCGACGTGGGAAGCCTGCAGTAATTTATAGTGATGGGGGGGGGGATGTTTTGTTGGATCACAAAAGGAAATAGCTGATTATGCTACAAATGATGGTATTAAGCTTCGCTTCAATATTTCCTGGACCCCGCATGAAGGAGGTTTATGGGAAGCGGGAGTAAAGTCTTGTAAGCATCACCTTAGGCGTGTACTCGGCAATGCTCATCTTACCTTTGAGGAGCTCAGCACGGTTTTAGCACAAATCGAAGCTGTCCTAAATTCCCGTCCCATGTCTCCTCTTTCTACAGATCCTGATGACTTCTTACCTCTCACCCCTGGACATTTCCTCATCGGCCGGCCGTTGACCGCACCTGCTTGCAAGGACCTGACTGACATGAAAGCGGAGCGCTTGATGCGCTATGATCGTATTGAGCAAATAAGGCAGCATTTCTGGGAGCGCTGGTCAAAGGAATATGTGTCCGAACTACAGATAAGAACAAAATGGAAGACAGTTAGCGACGATATAGAGATTAACAGACTAGTATTAATAAAAGAAGACTCGGCTCCACCACTGAAATGGAAACTTGGAAGAATTCAGCAAGTCTACCCAGGCAAAGATGGTGTTTCTCGTATCGCTGATATCCGGACTGCTTCAGGGGTCATCAAACAAGCCTTCTCCAAGATCTGCCCACTGCCAATCCAGACGACGACGGTTTAGATGGCTGTGAATATAATTTCGGAACCGGCGGTTTCCAAGGCTGGGGGCATGTTTACGCAGCTGACAAAATAACATCACTCTTCGTCGTTCATTCTTCAGATCATTCATCGATCATTCATTTTTGTATTCATTCAACTTTCATTCATCAATGGCGACTGACCGCACATATTTTTATAAAATTAAAAACCACATTTAAAAATCGCTAGAAGACCTTTATTGAAGAGCACCTTCTCAAACAGTAGGGACGTTAAATCATCTGTGAAAAGAGTTGATAGTTCCAGTAAAAGGCCACACTCGGAAAAATCTCTGACACCCTCTTGGGGATTTACGTCGTGGCGAAAAAAATCGGTGAATATAAAAATACTTACCGTTTTTCTTTTTTATAATACTTACACTGGTATAAGATATCATAATACACTGGTGCAACAGTTATACTGTGCTGGTACTGGTACGTACATATGTGTGCAAGCAAAGTAATACGATTAAAAGCAATTTGTGAAAAGCAATTAGAGATAATACGTAAAAACTAACATTTACAAATACGTAGCATTTCCCTAGCACCCGAGGTTTATTTTCTCATTTCATGGGATAAGAGAGAGGCTACTAAGATTTCTTTTTATTTGCTAGACTACGATATTTTTGTTTTCTATCTATTAGATAAATCTGTCTTTGCAATGCTTTAGTTTATTTTCCCAACAAATTTATTTGTAGCAATATTTATTTGGCTCTCTTTTAGCATTGAAGTTGGTATAGTAGTGAGTTAAAAGTTTAAAACGAGGGTGGTTCAGGCAACACCAGTGTTGTCAACAGATATATCAGATATCAGATATCAGATATTTGCAAGCATTTTCATTCAAAATTTATTTTTTATTTTTGACGGTTCCATACCAACGAATAAATAACCTGTGAATTGCAAGTAGAACTCGTGCCCCGAGGGTTCTGTACAAAGTTTCATCAAGTATTTTGACTTGAATAATATATAAAAATACTAAATTATAACAGCGTACAAAATAAATGCAAGAAACTGTTAAAACTAAGTAAGTATTCACATAGAATTGGGAATTAATAATTTTCGAATTTATTCCTTCTTTTTGCCGAAAAACCTCCTTTCGTGCCAAATTTTTACAGCGCTATGAACCTTTGTATTCAATTAATATGCAAAATTTTTAGCATCCCTGTTACTTTATACGCAAAAAATCCTCAGTGCGAGAGGGACGGATTTGAGGAAAAGTAGCAAAATGTTGGTCTTTTATTAATATAAAAATGTACTCAAGTTGCTGTCAAAATTTCGTTTAATTAGGTCCTAGGTGTACGAGGCTAATCGCACATATACTATAAAGCTACCTACATATTATTTAGTTGTACACTAACCGTTGTTCTAAATCCACGTCGTCTTGTAACGCTTACCTAATTTTACCTTTAAATACAGTCCGCTACATCAAATTTAATGTGGTTTTAATAATTAAATGACCAGCACGCCACATAATGGTCCCACATCGCCGTTAACAACAGTGTTCGCGTATACAGGACAAGGACTATATCCAGGCGGGTTGTGCTCGGGAGTGTCGCTCAATCGAAACGTTCGTGGCCTATAGTCCATGTTCGTTTTTCAAGAAAATCTGTTTTATACTTTGGACCTATAGCTCCAAGAAGAAAGTGCCGTCAATCGCTATAGTTTGTTGGTTTGGACCTATAGTTCCAGGAAGAAAGTGCCGTCAATCGCTATATTTTGTTGGCTAAAATTGCATTCATCGCTGCCATCAGTGAACTATTACGTGACCTATAGTCCGTCGTGTTTATGCAGAGAAACTATATTTTCTCAAGTGAATATCACCGCTGCTATCAGTGACTTTTGTTTATTTTATCAGTGAGCTATAATCCTGAAAATTACGCAGTTTTCACCGCCACTTCAATAAGTGACTATAATAAAAGTGAAAAGGTGCCGCTTCTATAAGTGGCATTTACTTTGTTTAAAACTAAAAAGTGAGGTTTCCGGATCATTTTCGCCATACATCGCCGCGTGGAAAATATTTTCCAGAAAACGGGACTCATCAGGCTTCTTTCAACGGCTTCTTTCAACGGCTTCTTTCAAAGGCTTCTTTCAAGAATCCTTTGTTCGCCGGTGCCAGTTCTACGGGCTTCTTTCACAGGCCTTTTCCGAACTGGTTGGAGAACCACTGTGAACTGCGTGTGAGCAGTCAAAGGTGCGAGAGAGAGCGCTTGCTTACAAGTACATGCGAGCGTGCGAGAAAGAAGATCTCATTGCTCGAAACATCACCGAGTACGTGAAACAGAGGGAGAAGAAAAATACATCAGTACTTCATGTTAGAATAGTATCATCGTAGTGAAGTTATTTAGGTTCATTTTCTGACTTTCAACTTTTATAATTTCTTTGCAACGAACGCCATTTTGTATCAACCAATTCGAACAGAGTTCAATGCAAATTCATAAAATACAGAGATATATTCATTTTTGTGCTCCATATTGTTTGTAAATTCTATAAATTTACTGTATTAGTGCAAATTTCAAGGAAAGGAAAGTTATTATTCCTGCTCAAGTAAAATGGGCGAAGATTTAAAGCGTTTAATCGCATACAGGGGCCAATTGAAAGGTACTATCACTAGGCTTTATAATTTTGTGATGGACGAAGAAAATAAGGAAACAGCGTCCATCCAGCAATATCTGGTGAACGCACAGAGGTTGACTTCAACCTTCAACGAATATTGTGAAGCTAATATAGACGTTTCTGTTTTAGATCCTACAAATTCCGAGGATTTTGCTGGTGTAGAAACAAAATATCTCACTGGCCTGGCCACGTATGAATCCTACACCAATAAAATGTGTAACTCAGGTAATTTAGGAGGTAGCAGTGCCAAAAAGCCGTCCTGCAGGCAACTTCCAAAAATGGAAATTCAAAAATTTAGTGGACAAGTAAGTGAATACACTAATTTTATAAATTTATTCAAAAGCATGATTCACTCGGACGATAGTTTGTCAAAAATTGATAAATTTTATTACTTGAAGACCTTCCTGGAAGGTGAGCCTGCTGACATGATAAAACACCTTAGCCTTTGTGATGGAAACTATGATAATGCTTTAAAAATACTAGATGATAATTATGACAATAAGTTAAAAATGATTTATCATCATGTTTCTGGCATTTTGGATTTGCCAATTATTAAAAGAGCGGATAGTTCCAATCTGAGACAGATTTTAAACGCTACAAAGCAGCATCTCGCTGCGTTACAAAACCTAGATGTTCCTATAGAACACTGGGATTTATTTGTGTTGTGTGTGTTAAGGCGCAAGTTAGATCAATACACATACAGAGCCTTCAATATGGAGATTAAAGGAGACACCTTACCTAAACTAGATACTTTTCTAAAATTTTTAGAGCAACGTGCAGACGGGCTTGACACTGCTGATCTCGAGCAGGCGCAGCCAGGTGGTTCAGTAAAGAAGCCCTACCGGACGAGTCTACTAGCTGCTGGAGGGAAGCACACAGCGAAACCAGCTTGTAGTTACTGCAGTTCCAGGTTCCATAAACTTTATCAATGCGAAAAATTTAAACTAGCTTTGCCATCTGAACGAATAAGTCACGCTCAGGCTAAAAAGTTATGCAGGCTTTGCTTAAATGTGCACGCTGGCAGGTGTCACTATGTTTTTAAATGTGCTAGCTGTAAAGAAGGGCACAACACATTGCTACATGAAGATGAAATTGTTAAAAAATCTAATGCTACTGCGCAGCAAGTTGCTTTGTCTATGTGCAAGTATGACAATGTTTTATTACCTTCTATAAAGGTAAAGCTATATAGAAAAAATGGCAATCCTATCTATGTAAAGGCTTTATGCGACTCGGGGAGTCAGCTGTCATTTTGTTTGTCTGATGTTGCAAACAAAATCAAATGTAAACTTTTCAATGAGCAAAGTGTAATTAATGGTATTTGTGATAGGTCAAGTACGTCCTCACAAAAAGCAGAATTCGAGATCCATTCAACTACTAACGATTTCAAAAAGCAAATATCATGTTGTGTTGTTGAAAACATAACATGTGATTTGCCTCAATTTAAAATTAATAGGGAAAATCTTGTTATACCGCCTTATGTGCAGTTAGCAGATAGTGATTTTTACAATACTGAAAAAATCAGTATTCTTTTAGGTTGTGATGTTTTCTTTGAGATATTATTACGAGAGCAGTTTCCTGTTTTACCTGGAAGCCTATGTTTACACAACACACGTTTCGGATTTGTTGTTGCTGGAAAGGTACCACAGGCTACTAATTTCTCAAAGTACCCAGTTAGTAATTTTTGCAGTAATGTTCAAGCTGAGGATTCAGAGTTACCTATTTTAGACAGGTCCTGTAATGTTGAGAGTTTAGATTCCATACAGAGCTCTTTACAACAGCTTTGGGAATGTGAACGGGTTCCAGAAGTTTTCACAGAGGCCACGTCTGAGCATGAGCTTGCCGAGCAGATGTTCTCTGATTCTTTTGTACTTAAAGATAATAAATTCACCGTTTCTTTGCCGTTAAAACAGGATTTTGAGCAGATCAGATTAGGAGATTCGTTATCTCAAGCGCTTTTGAGATTTTATAATCTAGAAAAACGATTTTTTAGAACTCCTGTTCTAGTGGAACCATACAAAAGGTTCATACATGAATATGTCGGCTTAGGACATGCAAGATTTTATGATATTGAAAATTATGATTTAGATAACAGTCCAGTTTATTTTTTGCCACATCACGCTGTTATCAATGAGAGTAGTAAAACTACAAGACTTCGTGTAGTTTTTGACGGTAGTATGGTTACTAAATCTCAAAATATCTCATCACAACAGAAATCTCAAGTATCAGTAAATGACCTTATGTTGAATGGACCTTGTGTGCAAAACGAATTATTCAATATACTGTTATTATTCAGACTCTATAAGTTTGTCTTTATTACTGATATCAAGAAAATGTTCAGAAATATAAATTTGAATGAAACACATTGCTCATTGCAAAATATTTTGTGGAGGGACACACCACAAGAAAAAATTAAATGTATTCAGTTACAAACAGTAACATATGGTTTAAAAAGCTCAACTTTTCTGGCAACAAGATGTTTAAATCAGTTAGCACATCAATTCAAAGATCAATATCCATTAGGATCTGACATAATTCTAAATAATACATATGTAGATGATATAAATGCTGGTAGTAACAGCATTACTGAATTATGCAAAATAAAAGAACAGTTATGTGAGCTTTTAAAACAAGGCAGCTTTGAGTTACACAAATGGTGTGCAAATAATGATCAGGTGCTAGAAGGGATACCAAAGTGTGAGCAAAATTTAAGTGAAATTGATTTATGCAAAGATGATAATACCTTTGTAAAAACTTTAGGCATAAAATACAATGTAAAAATTGATGTTTTTAGTATTACTTGTCCTCAGCAAGAGTTGTTAGATGTTTACACTAAAAGACAGCTTTTAAGCTTTTTGAGCAAAATTTTTGACCCTTTAGGTCTCGTTGGTCCAGTAATTGTGTTAGCAAAGATACTAATGCAACAAACTTGGTTGCTCAAAATGTCTTGGGATTCAACGCTACCAGCACACATTAATAAGCAATTCAGAGATTTTGCTAAGAATATTATGAGAATGTCAAATATTGTAGTGCCAAGAAATTTAAATACACACAAGGTAAAGTTAATTGAAATAATTGGCTTTTCTGATGCTTCAAATAAATGCTATTGCTGTTGCCTGTATCTAAGAACAATTTCTGAGGATGGAAAGGTTGAGGTTAATTTATTGTGCTCAAAATCTAGGATTAATCCTATAAAGCCATTAACCACGCCAAGATTAGAGCTAAATAGTGCATTATTGTTAGCAAAATTGTCAAAGAAAGTTCATGATACTATAAAATCAAAATTTAATACAAAGGTATATTTATATGTTGACTCAAAAATTGTGTTAGCTTGGCTTAATACAGAGCCCGTGAAGCTCACTGTTTATGTAGCAAATAGAGTTAAAATTATTCGTGATTTAACTCAAGATTTTTCTTGGCTTTATGTAAATACCGCGGAAAATCCCGCTGATTGCCTTTCTAGAGGCGTAGAACCTCATTTGCTACAAAACAATGATCTATGGTGGCATGGACCACAGTTTTTAAAGGCAGTGAAGTACATTCACTGTAATAAAAATGTAGATCTTCCCAATGAATTTCCAGAAAAACTTCGTAATGAAAGTTTAATACAGACAAATGTTTGTAATGCTGCTTCACAGAAAAAATGTGTTGAAAAGGAATGCAAAAGTTGTAATTTGTTTTCTCAATACTCAAATATTAATAAAAGTAGGCTTATTAGTACTATTGAAAGATGAGCACGTTAAACCACTGCACTGGTTAACAGCTCGTATAATAGATGTATTCCCGGGCTCAGATGGCAAAGTTAGAGCTTTAACTGTTAAAACTAGTAAAGGCACAGTAATACGCACAAGTGTCACAAAAGAATGTGTCTTACCCTTAGAATAATAAATACCTTTTAGATCTGCTGTGTGCTTCTCGTCAGTGAGCTGCTGGATTCGTCTTAGGGATTTGTTTGTATGTGTTACCGTGCATACATATATTGTATGAGGTTTTTTCTTAGTGAGCTATCTTTCAATTGGCTCCTAAGTCTTGTTAGAATAAGTTTTTCTTTTTTTAGTTTAAACAAAATATACCTGTTTCACCGCACATGATAATGTAAGTGTAAGAAATAATTAATATAGTTTTTAAATTAAGGGTATGGTAAATAAGCTACTATCTATAAGTTCCTCTATATTTAATAACTGATGTCTATCCAGTATTTTTCTTTATACTTGTATAATGATTTCAAGACTGGTTTGGATAAGTTTGAGCTTATCTCTGTCTGGTGAATGACTTTTTGCTTTTTGTTACACATAAAGTTAAACTATAGTTCAACGCCAGACATTGTTATGAAGTACATACATAATTTAAACATTACTTTTTACTTTAAGTAACATAATCATTTATGTCTTTTGAAATTGTATATTAAAGATTATATAACTTTATAGTCTCACTGGGGCAAGTGAAATTAAAACAAAGTTTTCTTTTTCAGTTGATTTTTTGGTATAACAGAAACAGTCACTGTAATTATATAATAAATACTTAAGATGCATATACTATATAGTAAATGTCAGCATGGCTTTTCTGAAATGATGTTCAAGCTAGTTATCGACATAATTTTAGTTTTTGTTTTTTTTTTTTTAAATATGTTTCACTGTCATTTCACATCTTTGCCGCCGGCCCCAGTTATGTACGAGGCTAATCGCACATATACTATAAAGCTACCTACATATTATTTAGTTGTACACTAACCGTTGTTCTAAATCCACGTCGTCTTGTAACGCTTACCTAATTTTACCTTTAAATACAGTCCGCTACATCAAATTTAATGTGGTTTTAATAATTAAATGACCAGCACGCCACACTAGGTACTGTTAAAACCCATCTAATAAAGTATAACTATAATCCATAATGTCATTCCAAATTGTCAAACCAAGAAAAATGGTGTCGAAAAGGACCTCATTTCAATAAATATTTTTACTGAGCCGAATTTCTCCAATCGCGTTTCTGTTTAACAGATCCCTTGAGAAAAATTCCAAAAATAATATTCTATTTTATCAAAATATTGCCTCCTTTATTGAAGTAGATATGCAAGTTCTAAAAGTGTATTTTTTTTTCCGTAGCGCCTTAAGCTGTTCTTGAGGAAAAAAGCCTCGACAAACTGACAGACAGACTATTGGACCACAAAGTCGAGTGATCCTATGAAGATTCCGTTTTTCCATTATGCAGTACGGGACCCTAAAAATTGAACTTCTATTTAAAGGGTTGATGTTTATTAAAGAAGTAGGGTGAAATTAATTGTGTCCATTAATATATTAAATTACTTTGTCATGGATACTCATAATATATTTATCTTTGCTAATTGATAACTTTTTAAAATACCACTAATGATATGATAGTCTGATAGCACAGTATAAAACGTGTAACAGAAAGGTGTAACCATATTAGAAAAGCTTATTCAGTCAATGATATAGAACAACTGTTACTGTGGAACAAAACCTGTATCTCGAATATTTTACTGTTTCATAAAAAATGCAATGCCGCTCGGCCGAAATGTATGGAAGGGCAGATTTTTTTTTTGAGATTTCAGTGTTGGCTCCATAGTAAAAGTTGTTCTATACCATTGACTGAATAAGCTCTTTAAATATGGTTACACCTTTCTGTTACACGTTGTATATTCTGTGCTGATAGTAATGAGTGTCAAGTATCTACTCACTGTAAAATGTGACAAACACTTACCAAATTATGCTACCTTAAGGTTAAACGTTAGTCGCTTAGCGCAAAGTGCATAAGTTAACTTTGTTTTTCTTACTATGACAGATATAAATTTCTATGTTTGAACACTTGGCGATTTATCCATTGCAAGGAGATATAAATTAACATTAGCGAGAGGTCCCGGTTCAGAGGTCCTCACATCCAGATTTACTTTTCTTTCTGCATTTGAAATGCAAAATTAGTACAATAATATAATGTTAATTTGTTTTTCTTGTTTAGAAGTTAAAAGTTTAAAATATTTTCGTACATGGCAGTTGACGCCAATAGTTCAGTACCTACTAGTAAGGTTTATAAAGCAAGAGTTTGAAATTGTATACATAATTAGTCATGATCTTGCCAAAACCAACTTAAAATGCTGTTTTAACTTTGTTTGGACATGATCATGACTAATTGTGCATTAAATGTCAAATTCATGCTTTATAAACTTCACTAATACTAAATTATTGGCGTCAATTGCCACACACAAAAATGTTTTTTATATTTTAACTGCTACACAAGAAAAACAATTTAAGCTATGCAATTTGCCCTAAACGACTGACATTTAATCTTAAGAAGTACCTATAAGGTATATTAATAGAAAAACTATGGTCTTTTTTGTCTTAGCTCGCTTAAATAAAAAAATTATGAAATTTTTATGTTTTTTTTGTTGTTCACAACATGATTTCTGATATACAGAAAATTCCTCGTCATGTGTATGTTTTGGTTTTGTTCAAAAAGAAAAGGTGGTTGTTCATGTGTAAAGTCACATTTGGTGTGAGTCCCACCCTCCCCCTTAAATATCTTACGTAATAAATGAACAGCGCGACGACGACGACGAACAGCAGTAAGAACTACGCTCAGTTTAGTGCTTTTATTTTCTTAAGTTTTTTGCTAAATTCCCTACTGTACAAATGTAACTGTCAAAATGTACTGTAAAGTTATTTGTTCCAAAAATATTGACCAATTTGATAGGAATATGTCCAAAAAAACTAATTCTACGCGGACGAAGCCGCGGGCAAAAGCTAATAAGGAATAAAAAAAAGAAATTAGAAATGCCAATTCTCGGCGTTCTAAATTAAAAAGACTTTTTTTCATTGAGTGAGCAAAATTGAGCTTTGCTCACTGGTTTTAAGTAACAAAAGCGTGATTTTGGAGCTAGTGAGGTGGAAAATATATTTCTGTATCCTATTAATACAGAAATTATTTTTATCACATAAATTGGGTGTGGAGTTCGCTTAGTTTTTGTCAATTTTGTATTGGTTATTTGTAATCTTCTTCAACAGAAGACAAAGCATTGTACGTATACGTATGCATATTATAGAATTATCAATAGATGTATGTACATACTGAACATGTATCATATCTTTACATTGATATTTTCATTCCTTATTTTGTACGAGAGATCATCACCAAAATAGATGTTGTACAAACCTAAAACATATTTATTTATATAGTTACGTCAATGCGACTTGCAGTGTGCAGACTTTGTTATGATTTATTTATTTTTGCAGATGAATTCCGCATTCAAACGGTGTGCGAGGATGACGTCATTAAGCTGAAATGCAATCCCCACTCTAGAGTTGCGATCTATGACGCTCAATACGGCAGGACGGCGTATGAGCCTCTAACTTGCCCGCAGCCTCAGGGAGTGAATAATAAAAGTAAGTGACGTCTCCATCAAACGTTTTCTTCTCTCGTGCCCAAAAATCTTTGTTCATCATCCGAACAGCTGAGACGTGTAACTTCCTGCCGTATATCTGGATAGTTATAAATACATGATCACGACATGAATCCAGAGGGGGTGTCAGAGGTGTACCTCGTGTGAGCTATGAAATGCAAGTGAATGTGAAGTACACCCGCGTTTCTCCGACGAGTATTATGCCCCAACATGATGGGTGGTAAGCCCTACCGCCGTTCTTCGGGCACAAATACACACTGTTAAGGGCATGCAGGTTTCCCCACGATGTTTTCCTGTACCGTACAGCAAGTGGTATTAAATACCATGCAAATAAATTCCGAAAAACTCGTTCATGGGTGCATGCCCGACCGGGAATTGAACCTAGATCTTAAGATTAAGTGGCCAGCGTTCTATCCCTGAGCTACCGCCGCTTCTTAGGATATTGGATTTATTACAATATAATCAATATTCCTTTAGCTTTGAGATTTATTACAATATAATCAATATTCCTTTAGCTTTGAGATTTATTACAATATAATCAATATTCCTTTAGCTTTGAGATTTATTACAATATAATCAATATTCCTTTAGCTTTGAGCAAACTTCTTCATCCGAGTTCCCATTGATACAGACATTGGCGCAATGGCGACCAAGAGTAAGACCATCAGAACAATATGTATTATTTCTGAAATAAGCCCTTTATAAATATAAAATATAACCTGTTCCGATACAACATTACCTTAGAGCAGAAACATGTACGTGTCACACTATATAAAAAGCTGCAACACATACACAAAACGAGTACATAACAAACATACATGAACAAATTGTTCATGTGCTTCGGCAGAGGGGAATGCTTGCACTTGCCTAGTCCCGTGTCATATGGTCTAAGACCTGGGTTGCGAACCTGGGGTAATTACCCCCGCGGGGGTAAATCCACTATTCTACGGGGGTAACAATAATCCTAACTTGATCTAAATAAAAGTACGTTAAAATTGAAAGACTGTTGCGCAACTTGTTATTAATAAAGATATTTGTAGTTGTTTGAAGTGTTTGTTTTAATGACATTAATTTTTATGTCGGGGTAAGATCAGTTTTCCTAATAGGTGACAGGGGTAATATTTAAAAGGTTAGGAACCACTGTTTTAATACTATTACAGTTAAATTCTTGGCGCCCTTTTTAAAGCTCCAAGTTTAAAGTTTTTTTTTTTCAATGAACCACTATAGTTTCCTTCCAGGGTTTCGTCGAAAAATTTAAATCCAAAAAAAAACTAAAACAAAATGTTGTTCTTTAAATTTCCAAAATGATATATAGTTGAATATTAATGTCACGTTAAGTAAGAATTTAGGTGTAAAGATTCTCGATTATTAGAGAGTGGAATCTCTGTAAATAGGATTTGTTTCTGAGGCTGGGTACTGTCTGTACCTCTCCTGCCAAGGCAAAGTTGTAAAGCGTGAAAGAGCAAGAATAATATCCATCCATCCATCCATCAGTCTGTATTCGTCCATTGCTGGACAGAGGCTTCTCCAATATTTCGCCACTCTTGGCGGTCCTGCGTCATCCTCGCCCATCCTTCAGGTCTCGATTCGATTTGACGACTTTTAACCTCCAGAGCAGGCTGGGTTGTACGAGCTACAGTACCGTAGACCACATCCAACGCGAAGAATAACACCGGGTGTAAACAAACTGCTGCTTTTAAATGAAACTACATGTTTTATCGATTATAGTGAACCATTTTTCCCAAGAAACATACCCGCGCAAAGTTTGGTTTAGGTAATATTTGAGTTCTAAACCAAAATGGGTGAACCCTAACGCAACGAGATACGGGCGTTTTTTTAGACAGCGTCGTCATCCGTGAAATAGTTGTTTACGCGCAGCGTTCTAAAAAAGACCTTCCTCCTGCGTGATAAAGTCTTTAGGTTACAGTTGAGTATATCTTCTTCTCTGGTGTTTTGCGCGTGTATTTTTCTTCAGAGTGTTGTTCAGTATGATCATTAGATTCTGTGGTTTTATTTAAGTACTTGACTGATGAAGGCCCACTAAGGGCCATATATATATTTTAAGTCTTGAATTTTCTTTTATTTATTGTATATATTTAAAGTTATATTGTGTAATTCTAAATAAAAAGCTAATTGAGGCATATTATATATTTATTAAAGTATTTAAAAGTCGCAGTCTTTTTACACTCTGTATTTAAAAAAAATGTGGTTCTGGCTGCTATGGTATACGGTGAAGTTTCGCTCTATACTTAGAATTATCCTCCAAAATAATTTCATTTGCGTTTTAGAGGCTATGAAAATTCCTTTCAGAATTCTTATAAAAATATCCCTAATGAAAAGGGCAAATGTTGAAACGCGAATCAAGAGTACTCAAGTGATAAAATTAAACAGCCAAAATTAAAAAAGAAAAACGAATTTTACCTTTATTTGCCTTGGTACAATTAAATTCTAGCTATTTTGGTCTTTTATTAAACTTTTTTTCTGTTTTTAATCTCATAAGGCTAGTCAGATTTTCATAAATTGAGGATGTAAGAGATATTTTGGTAGATGAATCCAAATATACAGGATGGAAATGAAAAGCGGTCAGTGGAGGGAATGTACATTGAATATTAATGATAGCTGATTTTAGATTAAGGAAACTTACCTTTAATCTTTGAGTTTGGTAAAACTGCATTCAAATATTTTTATTAAAGTAGCTCATATCATCTGGAAATTGAAACAAAACGCGAATATAATGTCATATTTTAGAATCTAAAATTTAGATCAATGTCAAAAATTAAGAGGATCAATGATCAGAAAGAAATGTCTTTAAATAACATGGTTTATTATAAAATCAAATGAATTAATAGTTTTTTCATTCAATAGATTATTAAATAAATTATTACTCAAACGAGAATTTATTTAAATACAACAGCAGTCATAGATTTAAAAACAATTAAAAAGTTAGTATAGATCCAGTAAATTAATTATTAAGTCGTACAATAATTTAACGTTTTTATCTTCAATGGAATTTTACTATCTTCAATGGTTACTGTACTTTTACTCGCTTTTGTGGATTTCATGATCTTTCTTAAATTGGAGACACAATGTTTCTTAGAGACTTTTTTTCTTAAAATAATAATGTCATAAAACTACAGGCTGATTATTTTATCATTCTGGTTCAATACGTTCTCTCCACCGACTGCTTTTATTTTCCACGCTGTATAACCCTGTCAACCTTGAGTTTCTTGTTGTTCTTCTCAATACGTTAGCTGAACCGAATTCCAATATTTAACTTAGAGAATTTGTTATATACTTACGTGTTTGATTTGTTTTTATAACAATCTTATTTCTCATTTATTTGAATTTGTTCAACCATTATTCATGTATTATTAACCCCTATCTGGATCCTATGATGAATTTATTTCTTTTATCATTTAAAGCTGTTTGTCTTTTTATTGTGCGCGGGCAGATCCTTTTACGGACTAGAATAAATAGTAACTGATAGTATAATTTCATGTTTTGATGTCAGACAATTGTTTACGTGGTATTTCAACTTTTGAAAATAAAGTTCACAATTATAATATTATTTTAATTTAAGTTCATTGAACTATGAAATTTTTACCAAGTTTGATTTAAAAACAGATTAACGAGAACGTACAGCCCACACAAACAAGTTTTCTGCTAACCAATACTCATCACCATAATATATCATTTATTATAATACAGGTTGTTTGGGACGTCGATGTAAATATTTTGAGGGATAATAAAGGAAGTGATTTTGATACTTTGTGACTGAATTTACTATTATGCAAAGTCTTGTAGTTATCGAGTTACAGACATTTTTTTGTTTTGTCTACTTAAAATTAGTTGACAGCCATTAAAAAATAATAAAACACGATTTATGGCTAAAAATAATAATTGAAGCTTTTACTAAAATGAACTTAAAAAATCCGTTTATTTGTACTGTATTTAACTTTATGTTCATTTTCACTTCTTTATAAACACACATATCTCGTAATTTTGTATAATAAAAGTGTATTAAGAAATAATTCAGAATAAAACGTTATATTTTAGCCATAAATAGTGTTTTATACTAATTTTAACTAGACAAAACTGAAAAATCTCTATATTTCGAAAACTACAAAACTTTGAATATTTGAAAATCAGAACTGTTCAAAATCACTTCCTTTATTATTCCTGAAAATATTTATATCGATATCCCAAACACCCTGTATAATGCCTTTGAAATGTAATTAAGTGTTTTACTTTATACTCAGCATGCATGACAGACAACGCAACAGAAGCAGTAATGCATCTCTGCCACGGCAAGCGAAGATGCAATGTGACAGCCAACAGGCAAACCTTCAGTTCACCGTGTAAGCCTGAAACCAAAACCAATCTGAAGATTGTTTATGCTTGTGGTAAGAATTTAAATAAATTTGCAAAGTTTCTTGCCTTTCTTCTCAGTAAGACTCTATAACGAAATGATGGAGTTAGGCTAGCATTTAGTCTGTATAGGCAGCATTACCGGACAACGTACCCTAGGTTCATGAACGAGTGTTCTTTTTCTCATTTTTCGTGAAATTGTTAGTTGAAAATATTCTAAATAAAGACGATATTTTTATGGTCGTAGATAAGGCATTGTGTGCATTGAACATAATTAGACATTGGGACACTCGCGCAAAACTATTACAAAACTATCACGAAACTCACTTCGTTTGTTTCGTAAACAAGTACTCGTGTCCGCATGTCTCAAATTATGTTAAAGTTGCACAAAATAATATTATAGACTTACTTAGATATAAATAATCTGAATCAAAAATAATTCAGAATACAAGTGTTGATATTGGTCTACAACTTCCATCACAGTCACAATGTTATTGATATATCGACACCAAAAAAATATGATTCTTGTCTATGGTTTGTACGTTTTCAAAAACAGGAGATTAAATTGGTATTTTGTCGTATATCAATCGGTACTGTACTTTCTAAACCAAATAAAAAATATGAAATTAAAGAATAAACATTCATACATACATTATATTTCTATCTGCTACGATCTTGCCACATCTCTTTCGCTTCTACCATATCCATCCATATAGTCATAGAGCTCTTTTATTCCGAGTGCTTTTGACTGTGCCATTCTAAGCACCAATTTATGTGTTTTTAATTCTATTAGGAATTAATATTATTTATTTAATTTTGTCGGTATACGTCCTTTTAAGGTGGCTTATCTTCAAATTTGCGCATCATTAATTTCAATTTCATTAACATACATATACAGTGTAGGTATGTTTATGTATTTATTAATGTTCATTGTATTATTTAATTTTTTGTGCAAGTTTATGCGTTCATTTAGTGTAACGTTAGGATTTACTCAGAATTTAATATATGTAGTTAGTTTGTTTCACATTTACATGTACCTCTCTATATTTTTTCTTACTCATCTTCTCTTCCACTCATTTGCCTGGAAGATATCATACAGTCCCTGATATTGCTATTAGCCAGTGTTAAATGTCCGGTGTAATGTTTTTTACAGTGCGCATGAAGGGTAATAAATAAATGTTTACTTCAACAACAGCTTTAAAAATAAAATAAATTACCTAAATACTTAGGAGATAGATTTTTGCCTTGTGCCATTTAACATTAAATGTTTTGAAGTATGGCCCCAGTAGTGGCGTGAAGCGATAGTAACTGTGACGGCCGCGCATGGTATACCGCAGCCCTGTTGAAGGTCGATTGCGCTATTGCTAAAATCATAAGACGAAAATTAAATTTCAGATATACATACTCGTTTTTTTCATTTGGTATCTTTATAATTTTTTTTACGTCAGTATCGTCAGTATATTTTGATAACAAGCTTAAAGTTTATAACTCCTTTAGCATTAACAGGACTGTGGTCATAAGGCTAGTTTTCCACATACGGAGAACATTTTACAAGGACTCCGGTAAAAATAGAAAATGTATGATGTAGGTCTTCTCAAAATGCCTTTTTGAGTTGAAACGATTCTAACTTCGTGTAAGCGAGCACTTTACAGATTTCTTTTTACGTTTGCCATATTACGACATTTTCTCTCTTAGCAACTTGAACTTTTCTGCTGAGTACATTTCAGGTATAAATGGACAGGCATGGACGGCCCCCGTACAAATAAATGGACAGGCATGGACGGCCCCCGTACAAATAAATGGACAGGCATGGACGGCCCCCGTACAAATAAAAATAAAATTGGACCGGCTTTAACAATAAGTACAAAGCCTTTAAAAATAAAAAGCCGTTCAATTGTGATAAGGATTCCCGCCTTGAGGGGTCCGATTTAAATAAGTTAATATACTTAAGAGCGATTTCACAGCCGGATTGTGAAAAACCCGCCTTTTTCTAATTAAGAGAGGTTCCGCAGTCGGATTGTAAAAAACCCAAACAGAACACTTGAATTTAAAATTCACTCAATAGTTATTCAACAAAACCTTATTACCTGTGTATTGTGTATGTTGCCATCACAAAGTTTCCATTAGTTTCTGTATAGGTAAGGAAGAATAAAAAAATACTTCTCATATTGCATTTGGCCCCCAATGAAACATATTTTAATTCAATATTCGATTTTGACTCAACATTCTACTTAACATATTAAAATAAAAAACTTTGAGATCTTTATCTCATTCCGTCTAATAGCTAGAGACCCGTGACATATGGACAGACAGACAGACAGACAGACAGATTGACAGCAGAGTGATATTAATAGGGCTGCGTTTTGCCCTTCGGGTACGGAGACTTATTATAGTTTCGCTATACAATAAATAAAATACAGCAAAAAATTTAATTCCGTCGCTGAATCCTGCAAGAGATTTTATTTTCTTGAAATTTTCTTCTTGAGGATAGTCAAGCTCATTTACCTTTTTTATGGGTAAAGTTACCCAAAAGTGGTTTCAAACTATTGACGTTGAGTTTTTCAACTGAGTGCAAAGATTTTTGCATTAAAAGTTTTGAAAAGCTAGGAAACTTTTATAACTAACAAGTGGGGTACCTGCTCTCCTGACTTTTAAGTATTGAGTTTAATGCCGCTTCTGAACTTTGGAATATTTTTGGCGTTATCTTTCTTTATAACATAAGAAACAAAATTTACGGTTTATAGCTAAAAAAAGACTTGGTTTTTGTACAGATCTACAAGTTTACCTTCAGGTTTTGATACGTGGAAGTTAACTTCTAAGGACTTAATTATTTACATACGGCTTGAACACTCACGTGAGATTGTTGTTGAATATATGCCAACTGTTTCACCGATACAATTTCGGCATAATCAAGGCGAGTGTAGTTCTTAGGACGAACGGCACTGGCAGCCGCCGCGCCAATCAGCGAGCTGCACGCGATGCTAGTGAGCTAAACGTTAGCTGCGTTGTCGAAGGAGGTGGGATGGTGGATGCACTTGATTCTTATAATTGTTCCAATTCCAATTGTTCGGTATTAGGGGCGGTTATTAAACAGAACGAGTTTACAACTTCGTCACTGTCATTGGGTACTGTCCTAAAGTTGGTCGATCCATCGAGAACCGGTTTCCAAATAGCTGCCAAAGTTGCTCTGTTGAAGTTGGGATGACGACTTTTTTTAGATTTATTTTTATTATTTTTTTATTTTTTATTAATTTACAATCCCTTATCATCTATCTTTACAGGATGCATCCTAATGCGATAGAGAAGGTAACATTAATAACAACATTATACAATAATATGAAATACAAATACACCATTTATTTCACAACTTATCTCGATGGCTTCGTGTAATTGCCGAAATTGTATCAATGAAACGGTTGGCATATAGTCAACAACAATCACACGTGAGTGTTCAAGCCGTATATAATAATAATTTAGTATGTCAGCTCACGCGAGTTTTAATAATTCTTAAGGACTTTTTAATTTTTAAGTATAAATAATTCAAATTTGTCAAAGTAATAAAATAAAGTATATTTTTTTCAGTCCCCCTTGGAGTCCTCACAGAAATTTGGGAGAGTGAGAGTTCGGCAGAAAAAGACGAAATACATAACAATGTCATTAAAAATAAAGACCAGGAGCAAGAAGAACTCTTCGACGAAAGAGGTACGTAAAATAAAAATACTGGATTTTGTTGTTGTTTTGTTTCAAAATAGAAGTCCTTTTTTAAAACTTTTTTTAAAGTATTTTTTTATTACCTGCCAATACCGTGGAGCACCCGAAGGAAAATGATTTTTTTTTAACTATGAACAGTATCTTATGCAACTGTTACATAATGAAATTCTTTCTTTTTCGTTTTTTAATTTCCATGTCAGTGTTTGAAAGCTATAATATTTTTCTCAATTAATGTTAAATACAGTTTGATACACAACGTATGGGTTCTATCTACGTTAACAAACCAGTCGATCATATATTTTTATTATAAAATAGACGCGCCCGCGTTAAAAATATATGCTTAATTATTATTATTAATAAAAAAAAACCGAAACACTTGAATCATAGAGAAGAGATGGTTGTGAGTGACGTTGGATGTAGGAGATAATCACTGGAATAAATTAATTAATATAACATTAATTCTCTCGAAAAATAATTTGATGATTTGCGTTTAAAGTTGCGTTGCATGATCTTACGTTTTTGCAAACTCAAAACAGTATGAACGGCCGTTTAGACATGCCATACAGATCTGACGTTTCTGCAACGCGGAACATTTTGATTTCATAATTTCATTCGTTAATTATTAAGCGATCACTTATCCAGACCAGAGCTGTCATATGGACCAAATAAAAAGTCCGTAAAAGACCGAAAACGTATAAAAAGTCCTAAATCATCAAATAGGACTTTTTCAACCGTGAGCGAGTCCGCGGACCACGGACCGATCGGACTTTTTCGGGCTTCGGGTTAGTCCGTTCAGTCCGTTGGTCCGTTGCTGGTCCGTTGTGTGTAACGAAATGATTATGGATGGTTTTATGCAAGTATAGCATGACAAAATAATGTTATTCGAAGGATGTGATGACGAGTTGACGACTAAGAATCGAAATATATGTTTTGCAGGTATGTATTCATTCATATTTTCTTCATATTGTCCATACTTAATTTTGTTTTGATTTTTTTGACTATATATAAAGCTACAAAACGGTAACTCACTGACTGACTGACTGACATGGTTGTTTAGTTTGAAGGAGTCTTTTGACATGGTAGTAATGTATGAAAACAATGTCAGTTGTCTAATACTGAGTGGGGAAAACCCTTGACATTTGACATTTTTTGACATTTGACATGGTTTTTTGACATTTTAGTGAGACGTGTCGTTGTATGGGAGTTTTGAAAAATTTTTCGAGTGAGTAGGCGAGCCCGAAGGGCGAGCTTACGGACGAGCACGAACGAGCGAGCGAGCGAAGTTCGTAGTGATGTACCTGGGTCCTAGGGATGGGAAAGATTGACATTTTTGACAGAACGAGCCCGCGAGCGCGAAGCGCGAGCGTGCGCAGTTCCTAGGGATGTCCTCGATCACTAGGGATGGGAAAAATTGCCTTTTTTTTAAAGGGATGTACCGAAAAAAAATTGTTTTGGCCATATCTTGGGAACGGAAGGTGGTACATCCCTAGGGGTCGGACCATAGGGTGCCAAAAAAGTTTTTTTTTTTAAATGTCAAAACTTTAACCGCCCGTATCTCCTAGACGGCTTGAGTTAGACCCATGTTGATGGGTGTCTAAGAAAAGGTCTCGCCGAGATCTAGCCCCCCACAGTGTCAAAACTTTAACGGCCCGTATCTCCCAAACGGCTGAAGCTAGACCCATGTTCATGGTACTCTAAGAAAAGGGCTCGACGAGTTCTAACTGAAAATGAAAAAAAAAAAAGTCGATAAAAACAAAAGTTGCCAAAACTTTGATCGGCTATATCTCCCGAACCGTAAGTCCTAGCGAGTTGCGGTTTCGACTTTAGTGATCGGTTTGCTGAGGGCTTCCCGACCGCATAAAAAAATTTGACAGTTGACAGGTTTTGAAATTTTTTTGACAGGTCCAAAAAAGTGCTTCGATTCGCTTGAAACTCGGTATCAAGGGGCAAATGGGGTCGGTGATTACGAATTCATTGTTAAATTTGACACTTTTTGACAACCGACAAGGATTTTGAAATTTTTTTGAAAAATATTTGACCGGACATTTCTTCGGATCTAATGGCGAGGCCGAAGGCCGAGCCTTCAAGTGTCTTTCTAGCGAGGCCGAAAAACGAGCATGTGAGGACGGAGAACCCGCCAGCGAGGCCGAGTCCGATCAAATTTTTTTCAAATAAGTGTCAAAATCCGTGTCGGTTGTCAAAAAGTGTCAAATTTAACAATGAATTCGTAATCACCGACCCTACTTGCCCCTTGATACCGAGTTTCAAGCTAATCGGAGCACTTTTTTGGACCTGTCAAAAAAATGTCAAAACCTGTCAAATGACAAATTTTTTTATGCGGTCAAGAAGCCCTTGGCAAACTGATCACTAAAGTCGAAACCGCAACTCGCTAGGACTTACGGTTCGGGAGATATAGCTGATCAAAGTTTTGGCAAAAATATATATATTTTTTCTTCATTTTCAGTTAGAGCTCGTCGAGCCCTTTTCTTAGAGTACCATGAACATGGGTCTAGCTTCAGCCGTTTGGGAGATACGGGCCGTTAAAGTTTTGACACTGGGGGGGGGGCTAGATCTCGGCGAGACCTTTTCTTAGACACCCATCAACATGGGTCTAACTCAAGCCGTCTAGGAGATACGGGCGGTTAAAGTTTTGACATAAAAAAAATAAAAAAAAAACTTTTTTGGCACCCTATGGTCCGACCCCTAGGGATGTACCACCTTCCGTTCCGAAGATATGGCCAAAACAATTTTTTTTCCAACATATAATCGCTTCTATGAAAAGCAAATAAGGTCTTTGCCATTAGACTTATTGTGCTGGACGGAAATTAAAAAAAAGTTGCTGGGGTATGCCATCCTCTTAATCGAAGTTTTCAGGTATTTCAATATTATTCAATAAAATACACGACATTTTTTCCACTATTTATCAAATTGTAGCACAGCATTTATTGCATAACTCTATTGAAGTAATCTAACGGACTGTTTCGGACCAACTCGGACCGGACCGGCTTTTTACCGAAATAGGGCTAGTCCGTTCGGTCCGCTGGAGTTTAGGGCTTACCATAAAAGTCCATCGGACCAGGTCCGAGTCCTATTTGAACGGACCAACTTAGGGCTTATATTTGGTCCATGTGACAGCTCTGATCCAGACCTATATTGTTTATATCGTTCATCATTGTCACAATCCAAAGGATCGAATTGCATCATTACTTTCGCGATTTTGGCGTTCGTGTGAGTGATACGCGCATATAAAGGTGTCATCTTATTCTTTCCCGTAAATGTTGTCCTTTTCTAGCTTTTTAATTTTATATAATAGATGTACGTTCTTTAAAGTTCAATAATATTTACTCGAATACTGATTAACAATGGTACCGATTCGGTGAAGCACATCTTAACTTATTTGATAGGACTAAACTTAATGTAAGCGTTCTGTCCTTGTCTTTTCGATAAAGAAAGAAAAAGACAGGACGCTTAAAATAAGGTTAGTGTAACGACTGAAGTTCCTTCATTCGTACAGAAATATATAAATTACTTTGTACTGCTTTTATTCGTTATTTTATACCAGTAACTCAATTTATGATCTGAACTTCGGCAATTTAGAATTAGACCCAACCTATTTTGAATAAGTGGGCGTAGCCAAATATTAATAATTTAATTGATATTTCGTTCGTATGCCTTCATGTTTAAGTTCAATTTTAAGCAAAATTGAATGCACTTATAGCTTTATGGAAGGGAATGTCATGTAGATTCCAGAAACAAATTAATAACAGCCTAAGATAAGGTAAAGGATTTAGGACGTATTAGCGACCTTATTTCACAGCGTCACAAGGGTCAAGCTACAGGGCATGGAAACGCTTTCATCTATATTTTACTTAGCAATTGGCGCCAGTATAATTTTTTTTAGAGTTCCCATGCAATAAAACAAACATAAGTTTGGTTCTAGAGAATGTGTCAAATTTTATGATGTTGAAACCATGTTCGTATTTTTTGTGAAACTTGTAAAATCTTGGAAGAAGCCACAGATCTACAAATGTCGGAGAGGTGGTGTGTTTTTATTGATAAAATTTGTTTAGAAACTTGAATTATAAAAAGTGTGTCATGTCATGTTCGGAAGCTAGGTCTGATGTAATGATAATAGTTAAATGACTTAGAACACAAACATATAAAATAAAACGTGTTCTACCTCATGTTCTTTCAATTAATCGATTTCATGAAATTCAAAAAGGTCCAAAATAGTTTGCATTATGAATAAGATTAAAATAGCAGTATTTGGAATAGTAAATTATTCAGCATTCTATATTTAAATGTTTCTTTACTTATTTTCTGTAGATTTGAATGGCACATCTAAAATTATTGTAGATCTATGTTTCTCGAGTTGAAAAAGAGATTAGTTTTAATGTATTTCACGCTCTTGACTGTTTTTGTTGAGTTTTGGCTAAACAGGCCTCAAGTAGTGTTTGACAACTAAGTAATTTACGAAATAATGTGTCTGGAAGAAGGGCGGAGCCTAAAGCTGTGGAAAATTTGGGAAAAACCACAGGTGGGGACAAAGAAAGAGTGGACAGTTGGGTGACGGGACGCTCGGAAACAGGTCGATCTAGGAAACACGTCGCGTACAGTTTGATTTCTTAGTTTAAAATAAACACGTCTAGGTCATAGATAGTCTAGGGACACTCAGGTTACGCGTGGACCCGCGAGGTCACCTGAAGTCTAGATCTTTCAATAGTACGGGCGAAGCGGAACGTTTATAAGAAATCGCGTCGAAGTGTCGTCTTTGTTTGTGTTTTAAAGTTTTAGCGTCGGTTCTGAAGTAATTTATACTAGCGACGTGCACGGTTGTAATTCAGAGCTCTGAAATTAAGTGTCGGGAGTGAAGTAAATAATATATTTTCAGTGTTAAATACGAAACGCGGTTTAGCTTTATATATCAATTATTTGTATCACAATTTATTTATTTAAAGAATAATATATACGTCCCTTATTCCTATCCAAAATTTAGGACCTTTAGAGTTTCTACGTCTAGCTGTGCTGCTTTATATTCGATTAACAAAAAGTCTGTGAGAAATTCGAGATTTTGTAGGTACTGCGAGCTACGGGTGTCACACCACCATATTATTTCTTTCCCCTCTCACTTATCCACTTCTACAGGATTTTAGGTACAGGTACAGGAAGGAGATTTCTGTATATAATTTCTCACATGATTTTTCTCAATTTCCATTTTTAGGTCTTCATAATTTAGATTTTTGTTGTGAATGATATATGAATATTTAGTTTTTATGTTAGGAACCCTTCCTGGTTTAGGGGCGGGGTCTTTGTGGACTGTGGTCTCTGGAGACGTCCGGGTATTCACATGGCTGTTAACTCTGATGGGAAGCCTTGCCCAGTGCTTGTGTCGGAACCAGAGTTGGTGAATTCTGCTTCAGGGGCTCCTTAGGTTGCACCTGCAATATCCCGTCCACAGGTCAAGCTTAGAAATTTAGAAATTGACTTGATCAAGTCGTAGGTGTGATGAATGAATGCTTTGGAGGCAGTTTTTGTGAGGTTTGGTATGTCTGTGTAAATTTCCAGGGACACTTAGGTTATAAGGTGTAGTCTAGGTTGTTTCGCAGGAATTTGTTCGGAAGCGGTGTCATTTTGTGTGACAACGTGGGGGTAATTATTTGGTTGGTCAGGGAGATTACCGTCTAATTTTGTAGGGCCCCCACTTCATTCTGGATTCATCTGGGTCTAGAATCCCCTCAAATATCAAACATCTAGCTAAATCACCTTAGCGCTTGCAGCTGCCGATCGTCGAGTATCTACGGTTCATCAACCCTTTTTTTTCTAACCCAAACAACTGCAATATTATATGTTACACACACACACACATTTTACTATATTATCCGATAATTACATAATCATTTATCTAATTAAAAATATAACGTCGCGCGCAACATACGAAGTAATGAAAGTGTTATTCGTTAAACGTCTCACGGAGTGTCGAATTAAAAGTGGTTTTACATTAGTCATAATGTGTTTCGTTTTCCCTTGGATTTTCAATGGCAATAATAGCCTTGAAATATAGCTGAGTTCCAGAATACAACTAAGTCGTATCATTTAACCAATAACTAGTACATTAGTTTTCCTTGATTACTCTATTTTTCTTTGTTGAATTATGATATACATTGTTTTGAGCATAACCGTTTTGTAACATAACGTAGTGTCCAAATCTACTAGACGATCACACAAATAAATCACGGCCAATGATTTAATTTGTAATTAATAACTCGATGTACTCTCAAGTATGTCGTAATAACGCAGGAGACGTAGAGAGGTATATATACATTACTATAACCTCATTCTACGGGTGTTGTCGCTTGCAGCGGTCATCTTTTAATTATTAAATAAATACATACTAAGTGCTATAAGTACATATGACTGTACATAACACATATGTATATACATCTTTTATTTTATTTTATTTATTTATTAACACACATACAGTTGCACAAACATATTTCAAATATACACCACTTAAACCCTTAGGGGTTTGTTTGCGGTGCTATTACAATCTACCACATAAGTAAATTGATTAATCTAAGTTAATACATAGTTATGTTTTATGTTAAATTAAATGTTCATAATATGATTTTATCTTAGCGGGTAGGTTTTAAAAGAAAAATTACATTTTGATTTCTACTACAAATCCACAAACATATCCGTGGCATCACGATGTTCCATAATGCTTTAATATTAGGGCGCATTATTGATTGTGATGAATCCACCGACAAGTTTGTAGTCTTCTTACAAAGGAAGGTGCAAAATCAAATACAATAGGAGCGTCAATTGTAACCGAAACAAGTTATTTTATGTTTGATGAATGATCTACAGGCTGTTTGTTACCTTGTAAGCTTGAGAAAAGGTAAACTTTTAATTTTGACTTCAGGTTTTTGTGCGTGATTTCTTGTCTCAAGTCAATTGGAATTGTGTTTATTAATTTGGCAATAAGTCGTGCGGTAGTACGATCACCATAATAATTAGTGGCCTTAGTTATATACAGGTGCTTTTTTGCCATTCGTCTGGTGTAAATTTTATGAGAAACTGGCTGTTGTATCTCTGAGTTGAAGTAATGATCTCGAAGTAAAAGATATTTAAATTTTAAGTTAACTGGTAAAACTCCACAGTGCTTAAATAAGTGATCAGAATTGTCTTTAAACTGTTTTTTTATTTTTGGACCTACGATGGTTTTTAAAATTCTAGTTTGAAGATATAGAAGTGAATCTATGTATGATTTAAAAGTGCGGCCGTAGCTGCTGAGTCCATAGTCGATAATGGGTTCAACGAGGGATTTATACAGCGTCATTAGGGTTGGGAACGGGATTTTGTTTCTGATGATGTATATCTTAGCGAGAATAGCGCGAAGTCTGTTGTTTACCCCGTCTATGTGAGCTCCCCAGTTTAGGTGCTTATCAATCACTAAGCCCAAATATTTATGTTTGTCGACTAGCTCTATAGACTCGCATGCACAGTTTTTGAAAGTATTATGCAAGCAGGAATGGTCGTGAGCTTTTAGTTCGATGTTTAGGTCTTTTTTTATGTAAGGAGAGCGTATGTGCACCATTTTAGTTTTTTGCGTGTTCAAGACAAGGCCTGCGTCGTGGCACCATTTGCATAAATTGTCAAAGTCGTTTTGTAGATTGGACAGTCCTCTTGCCATGTTCTCATCGGTAGATATGAGGCAAGTATCATCCGCAAATTGATAGACCTGACAGTTTTTGACAACATTTACTAAATCATTAACGTAGATTAAGAAGTGCAGTGGTCCAATGACTGAGCCCTGTGCTGTACCATATGTGGCTTCGCTTTTGTTACTGAGAGTTTTTTTGATTTTGACATAATTTGCGCGATTTGTAACATAACTCTCACACCATTTAAGTAAAGGGCCTCTTATTCCGCTGGACTCAATCTTATTTATCAATTTCTTATGATTTAATACATCGAATGCCTTAGAGAAATCGATAAATAAAGCTAAAACGTGCTTTTTTTCGTTAAGGTTTTTGTTAATTGTATCGGTAAAATCGGATAGTAACTGAGTACAACTTTTTTTTGGTTGAAAGCCATATTGTAGTTTGGTTAGTACACTGTGTTGATTATAAAAGGCCTGTATTTGTTTGCATACTGCCTTTTCCACGATTTTATCTACGCAAGAAAGTATCGTTATGGGTCTATAATGTCCTACATCGTCGTGCTTTCCGTTTTTGTAGATTGGTCGTATACAACCTTCTTTAAGACCATCGGGATAATGGCCTAATTTTATGCTGGTATTAATAAGTCTGGCGATGGCTATAGAAATCTTATTTGATATGCTTACAACATCTAGGGGTTTAATGTGATCAATGCCAGCCGATTTTTTTGTGCTAAAGGCTTTAATGGTTTTGTTAATTTCGTTAGGGGTTACCTCTCGGAAGCGTAAACTGACATCAATATCATTTCTGTATGATTTCTCTTCGAGTATTGGGGTGTTACACTTTGGTAATATATTACGTACGTTTGCCTCAAATTCAACAGAAAATTTGTTTGCAATTTCTTGTTCCGTAAGTAGTTTTGAAGAAAAAGCTTTGAGTATTGTTTCATCTAGTGATAGTTTTATGCGCCCTGTTATTTTATTTAATAATTCCCATAATTTCCGTGAATTACCATAATTACTTTTAAATTCTGTTTTATAATATTTATTTCTTTTGTATTCTAATTGATTGTGGACTTTTTTTTTATTATATTATTTTGTTATATTCTAGTCTTAAAATTTTGTTTTTGCTATCTTTACGTAGTTGTTGATATAGTTTGTTTTTATGTTCGCAAAGTTTATTTATACTTTTGTCTATCGAAGGCTCACCACAACGGTTTTTGCGATGTGATTTCTTTGTAAAAGTTGAGGAAGCTTTTTTGTAAGCAGAGGTAAAATTATTCTTCATAAAATTATAAATGTCATCAGGACTATTCATATCTTTAGTTAACATCCAATCGACCTTTGACAATTCGTCATACACTATTTTCTGATTAATTTTGTGCATTATTTTAGGAGCAACCTGTACATGAGCATGATTAAGACAGGTAATCGTTGTCATTCTATGATCCGCCAGTACTGTGTCAATCGCTCCCGCGTACGGTTCTAATGAGTGGAGGCGTCCAAAAATATGATCCAAACAAGATTTCGTTATCTTTCCATCTCTTGCCTCTATTCTCGTATAGTCGGAGACTCCACTCGCTAGACCGCACCCGTGTAGCGTTGAAAGATAGAAATCTGTAACAGAGTTAGACGACTTTAGGTCAATATTCATGTCGCCGAGTAGTATGAGATTTTCAAAATCGCTAAGTTTGCTTAACATCGTTTTAAGTTCGTTAATGAAGCAGTGTTTATTTTTAATAGGTGGTTTATACAGTGTTATTGGGATATTATCGGGCGTGATAATTGTTCCGATCAGGTTTTCAAATGAATAACTTTTGTTTAGTTGCTGTGTAAATATGAGTGGATGGATTGTGTAAATAATGATGCCTCCACCTTTTTGGTTTTTCCGTAGTTCTGTGTGCATTGTGTAACCAGTGAGATTAAATAATCTAGAGATATTTTCCAATATATTTGCTTCGGTTACAATGATAACATGGATTGGGTTCTGAGAAGTTGACACAATTTGCTGCAGTTTAGAGAAGTTTTTTATCATTGAACGAATATTAATATGAATGCAAGTAAGGCTTACTTTACTTTGATCATATAGCTTGGGAATATGTGAGATAAAACTGTTTAAGCTCATGCTATCAAAAATTTCCGTAATATCTGGCTTTAAGTACATAATCAGTTGCAGTATTTGAGTAGAGAACGATCTGCTTTGTTGATGAATCAATCAGCAGCAGATAAGATATCTTCTTCCGTCCGTATCATGATGGCTTTGCTGTTTTCATCCTTTTTGACTAAGATTCTGCCGTTGCTTAGCCAGATGAACTTGAAGGTGGGTCGTAGCTGTTGCTTTGTTTTCCACAGCAAGGTCTTGTTATATTGGGTTAGTGCTTCACGGATGTAGATAGGAAGTTCCGCGAGTTCCTTGGATGTTTCCTGAATAACTTCACCTATGGTTAGTGTAGTGGCTCGGGCAGCTTTTATCCAAGATTCTTTGACATTTTTTGATTTCAGCTCGACGATTAGGGTACCGTTGCGCTCGCCGCGCGCTGGTATTTGGCGTACAAGCTGCATATCAGTCGGCTCGATCTTGATGTAGTTAGCTATTTTTTTAACGATTATTTCCGGGGTCAATTTAGGCAAATTCGGGATTCCTGCTATCTCAATGTGATTAGATAAAAGGTTCTGCTCGTATTCTTGCTGACGTTGCTCAAGGACAGCCATCCTAAGCTCGATGTTTTTATAATTATTCATAATATTGGTGTTCTTACCTTCTATTTGCTTAACCTTCGATTCAAGACTATCAATGCGTTCCTGAAACTCATCGAAGCGGTCACTCAGGAAGTTAAGTGAGCTTTGCAGACTTTCGATCTCTTCCTTGATGGCTTTTCGTATTTCGGTGCTGATGTCTTTTAAAAGCTTTTTCACATCAAGGGCTGCTGATACTTGGCGATCTAATACAGGCTCTTCATCTTCTGAATCCTGGGGAATGTAGAATGATCCGCGTTGGGATGAATTCCGACAGCATTCATTGCAACTCCACTCTAGGCTGTTGGACGAGCGGAGCGCGGTGAGTTGTTTCGCCGAAACCTTTGCGCACTCCACACTGGCGTGCACCTTTTTAGTGCATCTGCTGCACTCCAGGCCTGGGTTTCGTTTGTTTATAATTTTGCTGCAGGTTTCACACTTTTGAATTTTAATTTAGTAAAAAAGCGCACTTTCTCTAACAATAACTATGTTCGGTCGACGGAGGTTGGGGGTAGACTGATCTATAAGCAGGATATTTATTTATTTCTCTTACAGTACAAATAGTCCATAGAAACTATTTGTTACAGATAGTACTCGTGACCAGGATCACAATTGTTTCCTTACAGACTACTATCCACCCAGAACTATTTTGTTACACTAGGATGAGTATAGTTCAGGAAATATAGTTTGGGCTGATGAATGGGACAGCTTATCTATTATATTATAATAGGGTCATTAAATATAGTTTGGGCTGATGAATGGGACAGCTTATCTATTATATTATAATAGGGTCATTAAATATAGTTTGGGCTGATGAATGGGACAGCTTATCTATTATATTATAATAGGGTCATTAAATATAGTTTGGGCTGATGAATGGGACAGCTTATCTATTATATTATAATAGGGTCATTAAATATAGTTTGGGCTGATGAATGGGACAGCTTATCTATTATATTTTATAATAGGGTCATTAAATCAGAACACTTGTTTACACAAAAAATGTAATTTGATACATTTTAATGAGTACTGGTGTTCTTCACAACTGAACCCATTAGCGAATGTTTTGAAAATTTAATATACTTTTACTATTTCGTCCATAACACAGTGTGGTAAAAAAAAATGTTGGGTAAAAATTAGGGCCTCTTTCTTACAATCCACAACATTTCAAATTATTAACCCGCTAATTTTAATAGCTAACTCGAAAGTTGATAAAAAGTTCAAGGGTTTTGAATTTTACCCCTATCCAAAATATTGATTTTACATATTTAAATATTTATTTATATCTTTAATTTTTGTACAAAGGTGATGTGGGCATAATGGCCCATATGCCTTTGCCAAACAAAAAAAAAAAAAAACGTTTTCCTTTGCCTGTCCCAAAATGGTAAAGAAAAAAAAAGTAAAACGGAATGTCAATGACCCAGTGGTGACATCTTAGGGATTTTACCCCTAAATTTAGGGATTAGAAGTGTTAAAAAGCAGGAAATTGTGTGGGGTTTTTTATGGGCTTCGAACAAAACTTGCGAGAGTCAACAGTTCGTTTATATCAAATTCGTTCGCTTGTTGCCGTCGCTCAGTTCGTTCGTTTCGTAAAATTCATTTAGGTCTAAACTTGGGTTATTATTTTTGTATTTGTGGTACAAGACAAGAGTGTAAATTTGATAACAGTGTCGAAAAATGGCAAAGACAGTCTAATGAAAGCCGAGAGTAACTACCTTACACGGGTATGGAAAATCTTTTTTTTCGTCATTTTCTCTTACCCGTGTCAGGTCAGTTTTCATTAGACAGACAGACTCTATCAAAAAATTACAAACTGGATATGAAGGCGTTTTATTTTATAATTACGAACGACTTGTGCACTACATCAAATCATTTTTATTATAGAAATATTATCTAGGGCTTATAGAGGTATTTAAAAAATCTTCGGGTTTACATTTAGGTAAGGGTTAGCAACACTGCAAGGGCCGAGTTCCGTTTGATAACAACAACTTGTTGCTAAATAAGAAGTTAGGTTATAATTTATTATCCATTTCTTTTGCCAAAATACATTTGTCACTAGTCACAGCATCAGACAGTTTTGGCTTTGTCCAGTAGCAATTTACTGAGGTCACTGATGGCTCATCAGTACGCTTGATTAGCCACATGATAAAACATATTGAATGTTTGCAACCACCTTCACTTGCTGCACATTTCACCTCCGATATAGTTTCTTCGGTTTCATTTATAGTTGCAATCCCTGTGTACATTTTGCAACGAACTTTATGCTCAGGAGTTACTCTACCTTGAACAAAACACAACATATTTTACCTTTTTACCTCGACGTAGCCGACTGATGTCTCTACGAACGAGTCTCTGGACGAGATCAACATTTTGGCTCCTCGGATTTCCGCGACGTTGAATGTGTCATTTTCACGCATATACCGCAGCAACATCATCGGCTGTCCGCCATGGAAAACCCATTCGAAATTTTCATTGGAAATTAGTTATTGTTCTGACTCTGAGGAAATGTCGTACAAGTTTGAGGATATAAATTCGAAATTCGATAGCTAGTTCTTTTTTTTCCTGCTAGACAAAGGTTTTCGTAGCTCTTCAGCCCACATCTTCGATATCTGAATTATTTTCAAAATATCTCTAAAACGAATCAATAAAAAAATATTTTTTAATGTGTTTCGTAATAAGCAATTAAATATATCTAAACAGACATTATTATTTTTTTACCTTACCAGAAATGAAAACATGTGGATTGATTAGAAGTCTCAACATTTGTTGTTCACAGTTTACAGATAGCCGTGAGTGTGACTCGTGACTTACTTACCGGTACGTTCCTCTACTGTTCAAGGTACGTGCCTCTATTGTTGAATGAATGAATGAATGAATGAATGGACACTTTATTGTACACAAAAGACATATAAAAAGAAAACAAGACTCTTGAAAAGATAATTTAGTACAAAGGCGGGCTTACCACTTAAAGCGATTTCTTTCAGCCAACCTTTGGGTGGTGAAGAAATCATTATCATTATAAATTAAAAGGGGTATATTATAAAATAATTATATAAATGTTCAGTAAATTAAGGCCAGTAAATAAACTGTTATCAAAAGTTAATCCGAATTGGTTCAAATTTTATTTTCTAAACCACTCGGTAGCACAGTCATCGCTAGCGCACTTGTCATGAATGCAAGAGGTCGTAGGTTCGAATCCTAGACAGTCGATGTTTTTCAAAATATTTGTCTTTCTTGAAATTTGTTTCTTATTGTTGTTTTCCAGTATGTGATGCGCGCCATAACAGTTAAAACTGAGTAAGTTGCACTTAATTATTATTAGAGTGCATTACAAACTATAAATCAATCAGAAACAAATTTAAAAGAACAAATATTTTTGAAAAACATCTTTTGGCCTGGATTTGAACCTGCGACCTCCTTGCGACCTCTTTCTTGTAGTTATTTGTCCGTATTTAATTAGTACTCACTAAAGCGGAATAAAACATTCCAGAATGTTTATTGAATGTTTTATTGAATTTTTATTTTTATTTGCAGTTCTTTTTCAATTGTTTTCAATACCAACTACATTTAATCCCACTAATATTATAAATGCGAAAGTTTGGATGGATGGATGTATGTATGTTTGTTACTCCTTCACGCCGTAACTACCGAACCGATTGGTCTGAAAATTTGCACAAATGTAGTTCTGGACCTGGAATAGCACATAGGCTACTTTTTATCCCATAAATCAGTTCCCATGGGATGGCAATGGGGTGTCAAATTTCTTTAGAAAAGTGATGTTTTGCTCCTTCACGCCCCGTACCTACTGATTGGGCTGAAACTTGGCACAAATGTAGTTCTAGACCTGAAATAGGACATAGGCTACTTTTTATCCCATATATCAGTTCCCATGGGATGGCAATGGGGTGACAAATTTCTTTAGAAAAGTGAAGTGTTTTACACAAGCTCAAGCACAAGCTCCTTTAAATTTGCACAAGCGCAAAGTACAAAAAAATGGTATCACATAAAAAGAAAAACGATCAAGTGCGATTCAGACTCGCAAGTCGTCCGTAATTCGACAGTTTTGCGAATAGAAAATTTTATTTTGACATTTTTGGAACTTTAACGGTGAGATTCCGTTGTCCATCCATCCGTATGTCACAGCCTCATAACTTTAGCACCGTTAAAGACAAAGACTGACGGTGTTTACAATATGACGGTGTTTACACTCTTTTACAATATGAAAGAAAAGGTGACAACAACAGATTTAAACACTGTCTAAAGTTCAACACCGTTTTGTGGTAAAACGGTTAGAATTTTGCACAAAAGAGGAAAAAAAAAATTATTCCTAAAACCACAATATGGGTATCAAATTATAAGTATTAAGAAGCTGATTATAAAATTATATAATTTGGCTATATTAACTTGCACCTTTTTCAAGAAATCGTCGAAATACCACAAAAAAAATGTATGTACCCACCCCGATTATTGGTCATAACTGGCCAATTACAGGATAATTATAGAGCTTTTTTTTAATACAAATGAAAAATAAAAATAAAGTTAAATACATTTATACATATTTTTTAATACAATATAGGTATTAAAAAGTCGATTGTAAAAATATATAGTTTTGATAATTTACTTGCATCTATTTCGATAAATCCTCAGAAAACCACAAAAAATGTATGTCCCTTCCCTTATCTCCAAAACTGGTGAACCGAAAAATGTAAAAAAAAAAAAAACTCGGCAATAAGTGCTTACGTAAAGATTACAGAAAAATATAGCGGTTGAGAAATTCACGAAAAAAAAGACCAAATAAAATTTTCTGTTTCCAAAACTGTCGAATTACGAAACCTAGGTACGCGAGTCTGATTCGCACTTGACCGGTTTTTCGTCAAATATAACAGGAATAATTAGCGTACTTACGGCTACAATCTACTACGCGGACTCAATGCGGAACTTATTTAAAACTAGCTGACCCGGTGAACTTCGTATCACTTACCTCTTAATATAAACCATATGTATGTATTTCAGAGCTGGCAGCTTTATAAAGGCATCATCAGATAGTCTAAGTATCGGCTACATAGTGGGCGAAAAGAGTGGGCAAATCACGCACACATGTCCAGCTTAATGTTCATAATTATTTTGCATGAGACATTATATTAGATTATAGACACTCATATTAACAAATAAGGTACCAGCCTATTTTTTTTATCTGTATCGATTACGCCACATTACTAAACGTAATAGTAACCTGCCAACACTGACTGTCAGTGTCACTGTCACCGAACTTTCCAAGAAAATATAATTGATATTTAAAAACAAAAAACTATTTTTCAGAAGTTATAGTTAACTTTTAACAATGCATTGTCCCTTTTGTAAAAAGTGGATAGAACGGCAGAACAACAGAAGTACCTGTCCTAGTTGCACAAAACAATTGTAAAGATGCGACGAATGTTTCAGAATAACCGCTGATACCTTCAAGCTTTGTATAAAGTGCGGTCACAATTTGAGCCGAATAATACGAATTAATAGGGCTAAGGAACAAAAAAATCGAGTGAAACAACAACTGTTATTAAAACCGAAGTTCGTCTCAACAATGCCATCATCATCATCTGTGTCATCATCTGAAGGAATAATATTTTCAGAACTTAATTTAACTGCCGATGAACTAAAAGATTTGGATGAGATTTAAGAAAGCCATGAACACAACATCGGCAATATTCGCCACGCCGTCAAGTCCTGGCGAGGCAAGTCAAGACATCTTTAGCAAGTCTGGTTCGCATTTGCTGTTAGATTAATTGATATGTTGCCAAATCAGGTGTCAATCGCGGAAATTTAAGAAAATATGGTTCCTACCGTAAAGGTTGATTTATATAGTCTTTAATAAAAAATATTTGAATTATATTAAATTGAATATTAGTTCAGACATATATGTATTAGTCAACAAATATACCCAAATGCACGACACCGTGGTGGCGTGGCCTTCCAATGTAAGTGGCCGGCAAAATTGTCATTTTTCCCACATTGTTTGCATTGCCATCGGCATTAATAGAATCGCGAAGATGAGTGTACTCTTCAGATCGAAGCTGCTGTTGGTTTGGACGGATGTACGTCAATCGTTCACGGATTCTGTTTGAATAAAAATTCATAGCACTGACTTTTTTGTTGGTTTCAGCACCTGTAATCAATTAATCAGTCATCCCAAAAACTAATGAGTCTAATGGATCAGGTGGTGGGACTAACTGTGGCAATTTTACTTTACCACCAGCACAACATAATTCTGAAAATTCACCGCTGTATTTTAAAGCTTTACAATGTTGACAAATGATTGACATTTCCCCAATTGTTACAGATTTGTCGGCACTATAATCTATTTCTTGATCGTAGGAGAATGCTCCTCGTGCCAGGTTCACAGGAACATTGCGTCTGCGGAATCGATCAATTTCATTTTCGCGTGCTCGCTGCTGTTGTGATCGATGTGCCCGAACTCGTTCCATTCTATGCCTATTATCCACTTCATTGTAATTCACTCTAGAATGCAAATCTGTCATACCAATACGACTGTTATCATTACCAGTCTCTCGCTGGTCATCAGTGCGATTAGCACGTGAGGTAGCTCGTCGCACATTCGATCGACTTCGACGACCTATGTTAGGTCGTTTTCTCCTCGGCATTGTAAGCAGTATCAGAATGATAAATCAAGTTTTGAATCTTTTTTCAGGTGTTAAAAACATAATGTGTGCGGGTAATAGATAAATTGAATGCAATTCCGTGCATTTTGATACTTGACTGCTGTTTAAGTAAAATAACTGACACAATCCAATGTGATCTTCTAAAATAATCGTTAAAATATTTTTACGGATTTTTTCGAGGGTTTGACAATTTTATAATTGCTAAAAACTAAGAAAAAAGGAAGCAGTTTGATCACAGAAAACTGTAGTCATAATGTAAAACCGGTAAAACCTCATACAAATTTCATAGTATCGGCGCGTTTTGACATTTGATAAAGAGTCGCTGATTTGATTTTTAGGGAAGTACCCAATTTTAGATCGTATAGCGAACTTTACTGTTTCAAAGTATATTTCTGAACGCACCCAACACAACAATCAAGTGTCATTATAATGTCAGTATTTTACATGTTTTAAATCTAAATACGCGACAATCAGACTATTACGGATATATGTTGTCGATTCCAAACCCTTATTTAATCTAGATCTACATGTTTTTATTCCTAAAATACCGAACCGACGCGACGGGGCGAACATCAAATGTTTGACAGGTAAGAACAGTTTGTATGGGAAAATAAAATTGTCGTTTTTAGTATTTTCCTCGCAATTTTTCCACATTTTCTCATCGTTTAAACCTTTCCTGGACTTTCACAAATATTTCAAGACTAAACATAGCCAAATCGGTTCAGCCGTTCTCGAGTTTTAGCGAGACTAACGAACAGCAATTCATTTTTATTTATTTTTTGAATTAGTAAACGTGCGACAACAAATTTTATAAGCAATCGTGCTTTTTCCGTTCAGAAACGCTGATACGCCTTCGACCTCGCCAAAGACACTTTATCTGGGGATAAAATATCTAGCCATCCATCAGCCTGTGTTCGTTTACTGCTGGAAATGGGCCTTTCTAAAATTTTGCCACTCTTGGCGCTCCTCCGTCATGCTCATCCAGCCGCTACCCGCGAAGTCCGCCGCGCCAGCAGGCACGAGGTCGGTCTAGGCTACGCTTTGCTGCACGTGGTGTCCATTCTAGGCCTTTTGGCTCCAACGGCAATCACGTCGGCGACAAATATGGGCCTACCCACTGCCACTTCAACTTACTGATTCAGCAGATTATGTCGATGACTTTCCGCAGTGCTTAAAGGCAAAAGTATTTAACTGATAAGTTATCTCTTACCAAGGGCTTGATCCACCGACTTAAGGTCGCTTAAGGAGCTATGGAGCGAGCTATGCGTGGGATATCTCTAATGAATAAAATGGAATCAAATAAAAGTAAAAAATAATTTCGTTCGGAAACGCGGCTCGGCCTACGGCCTGAACAAAAACATTGTGTTTCACAGTGTTAACACACTAACCGAAGTTTAATTCAGAGAAAAAAATTATAATTTCGTTCAGAATTTACCTAAATTTACAATTATGAATTTACAAATTTTACCTGGGAATCAAATAAGTGATCGAGAAATTATTTTGTGAGGAAACGTAGTTTGGCCTTCGGCCTCATCAAAGCCTGAGAATCAAACAAGAGATCAAGAAATAATTTGAAACTACAAAAAACTAAATCCACGCGGGCGAAGCCGCGGGCAAAAGCTAGTAGGCGAATAATTATTAGTCATCACTTCTAACACTGGCTTTGTTGCAGGTCTACATGGTTTACGAATCATTCGAAGACACGGGCATCGTTGTCGACTCCACACTCGGTTTTGCCGCTAAAACTCACTTCGTTAGAGCGGAAGGCACGCCGCTTAGGTATGTACATATTTTACACCGGACGTGAGAGTGCATTTATCGAAATGGAATTGTGAATTTATTGAGATATAAAATGTCTTTCACAATGTTTTTAAAGCCGCTTAACATTCGGTAAGACAGATTACGTCGAATGGGATATCCAAGCGAGACAATAACACTAATAGTAGGTCAAAGTTTGCATTAATACTGCGTATGTTCATAGAAAAGAGTTTAAGTTTATTATATGGCTGAAGCAATGCTTTACAGTCCTCAGGACCTGATTCCAGTGTCGAAAAATTAAAAGAGTCAAGGTTAGCTATTTTTAGGAAACATGAACAATTTCCCTTAATAAAAAAAAACACAAATTAGAAACCTAACCTCGATTTTATTCAAATCTAGAAATTTACAAACAAAAGGAACAAATCGAGTAACAAACTAAAACTAACTGACTATCTAATTTTAAACATGGAATCAACTCTTTACTGATACAATCACACAATGACTCGCGAGACCGGAATTTACTCTACTCGACAAACACTAGGTACGTAGCTTATGCTTGTAGGACGGACGCAGGGCAAATGAACGAGACAGCGATTCGGGCTGCCTCATATAGGCCTAACCGCCGTCATTGATGATTCACTAAGGGTGGCGCTAAAACTATATAATCTTGGTTAGCTATAGCTAATAAATAATAATAAGAATGTCAAGATGTAAAGCGCCTGCATTTTGATATTTATAAAACATGCAATGGTATAGTTGACGAAATAAGTGTATGCAAGCAAATTTACTTCTGATGACAGAGTTAGTGAAACATATAAATAAAATATTAACTTTACACCCAAACTCAAGTACCAAGTACGAGTATATACCTATACTACTAGGCACAGAGTCACTAAAGGGCGATATGTTTTTCTTTTTTGTAATTGTTATAATATTTGAAAACATATTATTATTATTTGAGTTTAGGTACAAGCAAATAAAACACACATCACACATACAAAACACATTATTACTACATTTAGTCGTCGGATAACCCAATGGTTTAATTCCATGTAGGTAGATAAATATTGGGTTAATAACTGATATTCCAACGATTGAGTTGTAGCTATGAATAGAAACATAACCTAATATTATATGTATAGTTACTATCAATAGCGCAATGAGTCACAGATTATTGAAAATGAAAAATGATGAAAAATGACTTATATATAATTTATGACTTATATATAATGACTTATATCTAATTATATAAATATTTACTTGTAGTTCATTCCAAATGTTTATTGGTTGCGAGTCATCGGATTTACGGACATATATTTGTCCATTTTTGGTCCAGACAACATATTTTTTTGGCCTACTTACCGTCTTAGCCAAGTACAGCAATATTTTTTTCCTGCTAGACAAACGCTCGGAAATAAACAATTGACTTTCGTTGTTCTCACCGGTATTTACACTCACAACATCATTCACACAAAGCCTATTGCGCTCTTGCTTAACAAAATCGAGATTTGTTGATTTAACACATTTTAGGAAGCTATTTCTAGAAAATGGGGTAGGAAAAGTCACTATCACTGGCTTCTGTGAGCCCTCCTTCGCGGATGGGGGTCCCCTATAGACTTGCAGTGTGGAGATCTCGCCTGTGTAGTTGACAACTTTCATCAGCTGCTGCACGAATTCGGTATCAGAGACATCCAGGTTCGTGGGTACACTCATTCCGATACGCATGGAATTTGACGTCATCAAGTTTGGATTCAAGATTGACTATACGTTGTTCAAACATAAGGTTCTTCTTGATGATGGTAGGAACTTCAGTCGTAGCAGTCTTAATAGTCGATAATTCCTTCAGGACGCTATCATAGTTATTAGAATATGTCTCCATCGTCTTAATAGTCGATAATTCCTTCAGGACGCTATCATAGTTATTAGAATATGTCTCCATCGTCTTAATAGTCGATAATTCCTTCAGGACGCTATCATAGTTATTAGAATATGTCTCCATCGTCTTTATGATTTCGGCATATTTGCTGCTTATTTCTTCTTGTTTCTTACTGATTTTAGTCAGCTGTTTTTCGGTCGGTTTGAATTTTTCGTCTAGCATAAACTGAATCTTTTTTAGAAAATCACTGTTAGATTCATCCTTTAAGAAATCCATTTGGGTGCCAGATGGACTTTCCTTCCTGGTCCTGGCGGTTCCCGGTTTTAATTGATCCTTGCTCATTTCGCCGGACACGCGGATATGTGATAGCAAAAAAAAAAAAAAAAAATTCGACAGTGTCAAACGCGTACGACTCCCGGCAAGCTAGGCGAGCGACTGAGTAGGAAGCTTACACTCAGTAGGAAGCTTACACTCAGTAGGAAGCTTACAGTCAGTAGGAAGCTTACACTCAGTAGGAAGCTTACACTCAGTAGGAAGCTTACACTCAGTAGGAAGCTTACACTCAGTAGGAAGCTTACACTCAGTAGGAAGCTTACACTCAGTAGGAAGCTTACACTCAGTAGGAAGCTTACACTCAGTAGGAAGCTTACACTCAGTAGGAAGCTTACACTCAGTAGGAAGCTTACACTCAGTAGGAAGCTTACACTCAGTAGGAAGCTTACACTCAGTAGGAAGCTTACACTCAGTAGGAAGCTTACACTCAGTAGGAAGCTTACACTCAGTAGGAAGCTTACACTCAGTAGGAAGCTTACACTCAGTAGGAAGCTTACACTCAGTAGGAAGCTTACACTCAGTAGGAAGCTTACACTCAGTAGGAAGCTTACACTCAGTAGGAAGCTTACACTCAGTAGGAAGCTTACACTCAGTAGGAAGCTTACACTCAGTAGGAAGCTTACACTCAGTAGGAAGCTTACACTCAGTAGGAAGCTTACACTCAGTAGGAAGCTTACACTCAGTAGGAAGCTTACACTCAGTAGGAAGCTTACACTCAGTAGGAAGCTTACACTCAGTAGGAAGCTTACACTCAGTAGGAAGCTTACACTCAGTAGGAAGCTTACACTCAGTAGGAAGCTTACACTCAGTAGGAAGCTTACAGTCAGTAGGAAGCTTACAGTCAGTAGGAAGCTTACACTCAGTAGGAAGCTTACACTCAGTAGGAAGCTTACACTCAGTAGGAAGCTTACAGTCAGTAGGAAGCTTACAGTCAGTAGGAAGCTTACACTCAGTAGGAAGCTTACACTCAGTAGGAAGCTTACACTCAGTAGGAAGCTTACAGTCAGTAGGAAGCTTACACTCAGTAGGAAGCTTAAACTCAGTAGGAAGCTTACACTCAGTAGGAAGCTTACACTCAGTAGGAAGCTTACACTCAGTAGGAAGCTTAAACTCAGTAGGAAGCTTAAACTCAGTAGGAAGCTTACACTCAGTAGGAAGCTTACACTCAGTAGGAAGCTTACACTCAGTAGGAAGCTTAAACTCAGTAGGAAGCTTAAACTCAGTAGGAAGCTTAAACTCAGTAGGAAGCTTACACTCAGTAGGAAGCTTAAACTCAGTAGGAAGCTTACACTCAGTAGGAAGCTTACAGTCAGTAGGAAGCTTACACTCAGTAGGAAGCTTACACTCAGTAGGAAGCTTACACTCAGTAGGAAGCTTACACTCAGTAGGAAGCTTACAGTCAGTAGGAAGCTTACAGTCAGTAGGAAGCTTACACTCAGTAGGAAGCTTACACTCAGTAGGAAGGTTACACTCAGTAGGAAGCTTACACTCAGTAGGAAGCTTACACTCAGTAGGAAGCTTACACTCAGTAGGAAGCTTACACTCAGTAGGAAGCTTACAGTCAGTAGGAAGCTTACACTCAGTAGGAAGCTTACATTCAGTAGGAAGCTTACGGTCAGTAGGAAGCTTACACTCAGTAGGAAGCTTACAGTCAGTAGGAAGCTTACACTCAGTAGGAAGGTTACACTCAGTAGGAAGCTTACAATCAGTAGGAAGCTTACACTCAGTAGGAAGCTTACAGTCAGTAGGAAGCTTACACTCAGTAGGAAGCTTACACTCAGTAGGAAGCTTACACTCAGTAGGAAGCTTACGGTCAGTAGGAAGCTTACACGCAGTAGGAAGCTTACACTCAGTAGGAAGCTTACAGTCAGTAGGAAGCTTACAGTCAGTAGGAAGCTTACAGTCAGTAGGAAGCTTACACTCAGTAGGAAGCTTACACTCAGTAGGAAGCTTACAGTCAGTAGGAAGCTTACACTCAGTAGGAAGCTTACACTCAGTAGGAAGCTTACAGTCAGTAGGAAGCTTACACTCAGTAGGAAGCTTACAGTCAGTAGGAAGCTTACACTCAGTAGGAAGCTTACACTCAGTAGGAAGCTTACAGTCAGTAGGAAGCTTACACTCAGTAGGAAGCTTACAGTCAGTAGGAAGCTTACACTCAGTAGGAAGCTTACACTCAGTAGGAAGCTTACACTCAGTAGGAAGCTTACACTCAGTAGGAAGCTTACAGTCAGTAGGAAGCTTACACTCAGTAGGAAGCTTACACTCAGTAGGAAGCTTACACTCAGTAGGAAGCTTACACTCAGTAGGAAGCTTACAGTCAGTAGGAAGCTTACACTCAGTAGGAAGCTTAAACTCAGTAGGAAGCTTACACTCAGTAGGAAGCTTAAACTCAGTAGGAAGCTTACACTCAGTAGGAAGCTTAAACTCAGTAGGAAGCTTACACTCAGTAGGAAGCTTAAACTCAGTAGGAAGCTTAAACTCAGTAGGAAGCTTACACGCAGTAGGAAGCTTACACTCAGTAGGAAGCTTACAGTCAGTAGGAAGCTTACACTCAGTAGGAAGCTTAAACTCAGTAGGAAGCTTACACTCAGTAGGAAGCTTACACTCAGTAGGAAGCTTACACTCAGTAGGAAGCTTAAACTCAGTAGGAAGCTTAAACTCAGTAGGAAGCTTACACTCAGTAGGAAGCTTACACTCAGTAGGAAGCTTACACTCAGTAGGAAGCTTAAACTCAGTAGGAAGCTTAAACTCAGTAGGAAGCTTAAACTCAGTAGGAAGCTTACACTCAGTAGGAAGCTTAAACTCAGTAGGAAGCTTACACTCAGTAGGAAGCTTACAGTCAGTAGGAAGCTTACACTCAGTAGGAAGCTTACACTCAGTAGGAAGCTTACACTCAGTAGGAAGCTTACACTCAGTAGGAAGCTTACACTCAGTAGGAAGCTTACACTCAGTAGGAAGCTTACAGTCAGTAGGAAGCTTACAGTCAGTAGGAAGCTTACACTCAGTAGGAAGCTTACACTCAGTAGGAAGCTTACACTCAGTAGGAAGCTTACACTCAGTAGGAAGCTTACAGTCAGTAGGAAGCTTACAGTCAGTAGGAAGCTTACACTCAGTAGGAAGCTTACACTCAGTAGGAAGCTTACACTCAGTAGGAAGCTTACACTCAGTAGGAAGCTTACACTCAGTAGGAAGCTTACACTCAGTAGGAAGCTTACACTCAGTAGGAAGCTTACAGTCAGTAGGAAGCTTACACTCAGTAGGAAGCTTACACTCAGTAGGAAGCTTACACTCAGTAGGAAGCTTACACTCAGTAGGAAGCTTACACTCATTACAACAAGTTAGCCGGAAGATGTTTGCCTCTGCAGGATCCTTGAGAAGACTCAGAAATCTCCTCCCGACAGATACCAAAATTTCGCTTGCTACATCCCTTCTTTTGCCCATCCTTGATTATGCAGACGTTTGTTATCTAGATTTAACTTCGGAACAGCTGAATAAGCTTGAACGCCTCCAAAACTTCGCCATAAGGTTCATTTTCGGTCTTCGTAAGTTTGACCACATTTCTGATTTTAGGTTACAACTTCAGTGGCTCCCAATTCGCCTTCGGCGTGACGCCCACATTCTCTCTCTTCTTTATTCTGTACTGTTCAATCCTTCAACTCCATCATATCTTAAAAATTGCTTTAAATTCCTGCACTCTACCCATGACCGTACTCTACGGTCCTCCGAAAATTTGCGTTTGGCAATTCCATCTCACACTACAACTTTTTATGGAAATTCTTTTGCTGTTAAAGCTGTCACATTGTGGAATAACTTGCCTATCGCTATTAAACGTGCTCCCTCGTTGCCTGTTTTCAAAAGATTACTTAAAAATCATTTTCTTTCTTTGTAAATGTTAGTTAAATCCCTACTTCTGCCACTAATATTTATTTACTTTTGGTTTACGTATTATAGTATTTATTTTTGTTATATATTAGTATATATATTTATCGTATTATATGTATTTGTATGTACAATGTTATACTTGTGTATTTATTTTAGGTATTTTGCTATCCATTTGATTATTATTGTTTATTTTGTGCACCACCTTCGCGTTATTTTTTCCAACGATTAATTTCCACCCAAAGGTTGTCTGGAAGAAATCGCTATAAGTGATAAGGCCGCCATTTGTTACCTTCTCTCATAAGTTTGTTCTTTTACCTTATTTTATTAACTTTGGTGTACAATAAAGAGTATTTGTCTTGTCTTGACCAATCAGAGCTCTTGTCATGAAACCGCATGAACTAGCCTCTACGCTCAACGCTAACAAAACTGTGTCTTTTTATAAATCATCATCTTGGCAATTACAATAATCATGATTCAATTTACTGACATTTCAATTCAATATTTTAAACAGTCATTAGAAACAATAGAAACTATTATTTAATTAATCTATTCCTACTAGTAATAAAGAAATTACGGAACGATTGAAACTACGGCGTAAAACGGATGAACAGAAAAGATTTGCAGATCGAACTTAGATTAATTCATTGTGATGTGAATAATCAGACAATAGAAAGCCTCAAAACTTAATGATTATCAACAAGAAACATTACTAGATTAATATTGAATTAATGAACCCTAAATTTAGCCTACACTGTACATAAAATACTGAGCAGCGAGTAGCGACATCTTGAGGACAAGTTTTACAACAGTTCGTTCTCCGGGCTCGCTCCCATCGAAGCAACGTCATATAGTGTCGCGTAGAGACATCTTGCGGCAGATGAACGCAACAGCAAAGTCGCGCCGATAGATATAACATTTATTTCCCAAAAACACGACACATACATACAAAAAACAAAGTAGAACTTAAATAAAAGAAAAAAAAATAATAAAGTTAAAACACAAAAAGAAAGTAACTTAAATTTATCCTAGTGGTATGAGTGTCGCGGCAAAGAGAAAAAGGCTCCGACTCAGCGTAATGCCGCAAACCGAAATCTGCGACGCTTTTATTCTGTCTGAATATGTGGTTTCATTAAAGGTAGTCTGTTTACACCTGGTATATGGTGAAATTGAATCAATCGCCCGAATTCATGATGGATACTCAATTACTAAGGAACAATGTTTTGGGTGAAATATGAAAAAAAATATTTTTTGCTCCCGTACTGCCTATACTAAGAATTGTATTTGAACTCGTCCAGTACGTGCGGGAACAAAAAAAAATTATGATTTAAAAAAAGGATCATTGAACCGATTTAATTGATTTATATTTATTTATTGATGATGGTGTACTAGCTACCCGCAAAATGTTTATGTTTAGTGCATTTAAAGGGATAGGCCGAAAACCACAGAGCTGTGTTGCTGCTCGACAGCTCACAGCAGATGCTGAGTCTGCTCCTTTTCGTCACATTTTGTAGTATGTTATAATAATTTAATTGTTTTCTTGTAAGTTTAGTTTTTAAAGTTATTTTTATTCTAAGACTTTTCCGTGTTTTTATTTGTGACGAAAAAATTTCATTTTCTTTCGTTTCTTTCTTTCTTTCTTTCATCACTACCCGAATCTCCAGTATGAATTCGGGTGGTTGATTAAATTGCACCTTTATGGCTGGTTCGTTCTCCGTTTACGTTGTTTGTTTTTTGTTGAATTCATATAATGAGCCATTCTTCGATCATATATTATTGTGTATGTATGATCGAAGGAGCCATTCGATATTTTTGTACAGTGCGCGCCAATCTTTTAGTCGCCTCTGAATGAGATACGAGTGCAAGCTTGCGCAGGTGACTGTACCTAAACAATAATATCAACGGTTGATTATTAAAAGTGGGAAGGTTTACTTGTTGTACCTACCTATTTAATTATTTATTTATTATTTTAGTGCAATCTTAACAATGTAAATAAAACGAATTAATATAAACACAATTTTCCTACATCGTCGCCTTAAAATGCTATAACGTTCGCGAGGCATAACAACAACAATAAACTTTAACAAACTAAATCAACAAAATAACAAATAAAAGCAACAAAATCAATAAACTATAACAAGCAGATTCAACGATAAACTTAACGAATCATATAATTTTTTCCTCGAAGGTACTTTTCATGCAACGCGCGTGATAGAAGAAAGGATATTAAATAAAACGCGTCAGGTACTCAAGGCTCCACATGCCTTGCCATGCCTTGAGCCTTAGCTCATATTATACCATCTATATCTATAGGTATATTTTTGTTAATATAAACAACGGCTAACACGGCCTTCCTGCCCCAAGCTTTGCTCTCGAAGCTTTTTCTCTTTTACCTGAAACTAGAAAAACATTAAAACAAAAGTACTCGAAACACATCTAGATGAACACTTGTCTGTTGCCATTAGGTGAGGTCAACAACCCAATTTTTTTTGTGTCCCTTTTTTATAGGAACTGCCAGATGCAGTTCCTCGAGTGTATTTTCTTTTGTTTTACAGTTATTTATCTGCGGTCTCAGCACATTACTATAATATTGTAGTCACCTACGCTTTTATTCTGCGGTCTCAGCACACTACTATAATATTGTAGTCGCCTACGCTTTTATTCTGCGGTCTCAGCACACTACTATAATATTGTAGTCGCCTACGCTTTTATTCTGCGGTCTCAGCACACTACTATAATATTGTAGTCGCCTACGCTTTTATTCTTCGGTCTCAGCACACTGCTATAATATTGTAGTCACCTACGCTTTTATTCTGCGGTCTCAGCACACTACTATAATATTGTAGTCGCCTACGCTTTTATTCTGCGGTCTCAGCACACTACTATAATATTGTAGTCACCTACGCTTTTATTCTGCGGTCTCAGCACACTACTATAATATTGTAGTCACCTACGCTTTTATTCTGCGGTCTCAGCACACTACTATAATATTGTAGTCGCCTACGCTTTTATTCTGCGGTCTCAGCACACTACTATAATATTGTAGTCGCCTACGCTTTTATTCTGCGGTCTCAGCACACTACTATAATATTGTAGTCACCTACGCTTTTATTCTGCGGTCTCAGCACACTACTATAATATTGTAGTCGCCTACGCTTTTATTCTGCGGTCTCAGCACACTACTATAATATTGTAGTCACCTACGCTTTTATTCTGCGGTCTCAGCACACTACTATAATATTGTAGTCGCCTACGCTTTTATTCTGCGGTCTCAGCACACTACTATAATATTGTAGTCGCCTACGCTTTTATTCTGCGGTCTCAGCACACTACTATAATATTGTAGTCACCTACGCTTTTATTCTGCGGTCTCAGCACACTACTATAATATTGTAGTCACCTACGCTTTTATTCTGCGGTCTCAGCACACTACTATAATATTGTAGTCGCCTACGCTTTTATTCTGCGGTCTCAGCACACTACTATAATATTGTAGTCGCCTACGCTTTTATTCTGCGGTCTCAGCACACTACTATAATATTGTAGTCGCCTACGCTTTTATTCTGCGGTCTCAGCACACTACTATAATATTGTAGTCACCTACGCTTTTATTCTGCGGTCTCAGCACACTACTATAATATTGTAGTCGCCTACGCTTTTATTCTGCGGTCTCAGCACACTACTATAATATTGTAGTCGCCTACGCTTTTATTCTGCGGTCTCAGCACACTACTATAATATTGTAGTCACCTACGCTTTTATTCTGCGGTCTCAGCACACTACTATAATATTGTAGTCGCCTACGCTTTTATTCTGCGGTCTCAGCACACTACTATAATATTGTAGTCGCCTACGCTTTTATTCTTCGGTCTCAGCACACTGCTATAATATTGTAGTCACCTACGCTTTTATTCTGCGGTCTCAGCACACTACTATAATATTGTAGTCACCTACGCTTTTATTCTGCGGTCTCAGCACACTACTATAATATTGTAGTCGCCTACGCTTTTATTCTGCGGTCTCAGCACACTACTATAATATTGTAGTCGCCTACGCTTTTATTCTGCGGTCTCAGCACACTACTATAATATTGTAGTCACCTACGCTTTTATTCTGCGGTCTCAGCACACTACTATAATATTGTAGTCGCCTACGCTTTTATTCTGCGGTCTCAGCACACTACTATAATATTGTAGTCGCCTACGCTTTTATTCTGCGGTCTCAGCACACTACTATAATATTGTAGTCACCTACGCTTTTATTCTGCGGTCTCAGCACACTACTATAATATTGTAGTCGCCTACGCTTTTATTCTGCGGTCTCAGCACACTACTATAATATTGTAGTCGCCTACGCTTTTATTCTGCGGTCTCAGCACACTACTATAATATTGTAGTCACCTACGCTTTTATTCTGCGGTCTCAGCACACTACTATAATATTGTAGTCGCCTACGCTTTTATTCTGCGGTCTCAGCACACTACTATAATATTGTAGTCGCCTACGCTTTTATTCTGCGGTCTCAGCACACTACTATAATATTGTAGTCGCCTACGCTTTTATTCTGCGGTCTCAGCACACTACTATAATATTGTAGTCACCTACGCTTTTATTCTGCGGTCTCAGCACACTACTATAATATTGTAGTCGCCTACGCTTTTATTCTGCGGTCTCAGCACACTACTATAATATTGTAGTCGCCTACGCTTTTATTCTGCGGTCTCAGCACACTACTATAATATTTTAGTCGCCTACGCTTTTATTCTGCGGTCTCAGCACACTACTATAATATTGTAGTCACCTACGCTTTTATTCTGCGGTCTCAGCACACTACTATAATATTGTAGTCGCCTACGCTTTTATTCTGCGGTCTCAGCATACTACTATAATATTGTAGTCGCCTACGCTTTTATTCTGCGGTCTCAGCACACTACTATAATATTGTAGTCACCTACGCTTTTATTCTGCGGTCTCAGCACACTACTATAATATTGTAGTCGCCTACGCTTTTATTCTGCGGTCTCAGCACACTACTATAATATTGTAGTCGCCTACGCTTTTATTCTGCGGTCTCAGCACACTACTATAATATTGTAGTCACCTACGCTTTTATTCTGCGGTCTCAGCACACTACTATAATATTGTAGTCACCTACGCTTTTATTCTGCGGTCTCAGCACACTACTATAATATTGTAGTCGCCTACGCTTTTATTCTGCGGTCTCAGCACACTACTATAATATTGTAGTCGCCTACGCTTTTATTCTGCGGTCTCAGCACACTACTATAATATTGTAGTCACCTACGCTTTTATTCTGCGGTCTCAGCACACTACTATAATATTGTAGTCACCTACGCTTTTATTCTGCGGTCTCAGCACACTACTATAATATTGTAGTCGCCTACGCTTTTATTCTGCGGTCTCAGCACACTACTATAATATTGTAGTCGCTTACGCTTTTATTCTGCGGTCTCAGCACACTACTATAATATTGTAGTCACCTACGCTTTTATTCTGCGGTCTCAGCACACTACTATAATATTGTAGTCGCCTACGCTTTTATTCTGCGGTTTCAGCACACTACTATAATATTGTAGTCGCCTACGCTTTTATTCTGCGGTCTCAGCACACTACTATAATATTGTAGTCACCTACGCTTTTATTCTGCGGTCTCAGCACACTACTATAATATTGTAGTCGCCTACGCTTTTATTCTGCGGTCTCAGCACACTACTATAATATTGTAGTCGCCTACGCTTTTATTCTGCGGTCTCAGCACACTACTATAATATTGTAGTCACCTACGCTTTTATTCTGCGGTCTCAGCACACTACTATAATATTGTAGTCGCCTACGCTTTTATTCTGCGGTCTCAGCACACTACTATAATATTGTAGTCGCCTACGCTTTTATTCTGCGGTCTCAGCACACTACTATAATATTGTAGTCACCTACGCTTTTATTCTGCGGTCTCAGCACACTACTATAATATTGTAGTCGCCTACGCTTTTATTCTGCGGTCTCAGCACACTACTATAATATTGTAGTCGCCTACGCTTTTATTCTGCGGTCTCAGCACACTACTATAATATTGTAGTCGCCTACGCTTTTATTCTGCGGTCTCAGCACACTACTATAATATTGTAGTCACCTACGCTTTTATTCTGCGGTCTCAGCACACTACTATAATATTGTAGTCGCCTACGCTTTTATTCTGCGGTCTCAGCACACTACTATAATATTGTAGTCGCCTACGCTTTTATTCTGCGGTCTCAGCATACTACTATAATATTGTAGTCGCCTGCGCTATTAATCTGCGTTTTCAGCGTACTACTTTAATATTCTAGTCGCCTGCGCTATTAATCTGCGGTTTCAGCGTACTACTTTAATATTGTAGTCGCCTGCGCTATTAATCTGCGTTTTCAGCGTACTACTTTTCTGGCTATCACGGCCTTAACATTTTGCCAGCCTCTCTATTCCATAACCTTTCTTAGGTACAGTTTATAATGTTTATTTTTGTAAATTTTTGCCTTTGTATCTTTCTTTCTTCATACATTTTCCTGTAATAAAAAGCCCAGTACATCGTGGGTCTAGTTTACTCAATCGTGTTCGTTCTTGTTCAACATAAACAACATCACCTTATTTAAATTGTATGTTATTTTATTTGTATTTTATCGAATCTGATTTTTATTTCCAGTACAAAATCATGTTATTTCTTCATATTTTATCGAATCTGGTTTTCATTTTCAGTACATTATTATTATGTTATTTCATCGCATTTTATCGAATCTTGCTTTTATTTTCAGTTCATTATCATATTACTTCTTTCATATTTTATTGATTTTGGTTTTTATTTTCAGTACATTATTAATATGTTATTTCATCGCATTTTATCGAATCTTGCTTTTATTTTCAGTGCATTATTTCTCTTGTTCAATATCAACAGCTGATTAAATTTCAAGGACTACCACTTAAGGCGGGTATTTCGGGTGTTCATCTATTCCTTTTTTACTAAGTGGTGTTTAGTGTTAACTGCGTTTTCCATAATACGCTCGCTCATTCTGACCCTTTAAGTACTATTATGTATTTTGTACCTTTACTAACTTCACATATTCATAGTTTTATAATAGTTGCTACCTAGTGTTCAGTCTGTCACTTGGCTCTGCTTACTTCAATAACCAATCTTATGAGGAATTATTCTGCTTTTCTACATTTTCAGAGTTTGTAAGGTTTTTCCAATGGTTCTAGTTTTTGTGCAAGCATCCACTGATAGTAATATATATATATCTGAAGCAATCATTTGTTGAACCAAAAGCTGTCCACCCATGTCCACTTTACTTTCATACAAAAGTTGTAATTTTAGGGAACCAGTATTTTGCTAGAATCTAGCATTTTGTCCAAACCAATGTGGTATGGCTATATCTTATATATATCTTATTAGATTAAATCTAACTGCTGTGGCCACACAATATCGTGCCTCGTTTTATATAACTGCCATCAGAATTTTATTCTTCATTTATTTATTTAATTTTATTCTTAATGACGTGTTCTTTTAGATTGAGCTTTATTTATTAAGTCCGTTACTTCCATATTTTGCTTTTCTGAGTAGCTTGTTATCTGATCATTATTTGTGTATTTTGGACAATATTTTGAGATGGATTTTTGTTTAGAAAGTCAACTTGTTTTATATTGCTTACATTTCAGTTGAAGTTTTGTATGCAAACCCACCATCTGGTCACTTGTGGTAACAAACCTTGCGTTGTCAATATAGCTTTTAGAGCATTTCAGTCTATGATTAATTAAACTTGATACAAATTTGATATATTCGGAAGTATTTTATGGCGTACAATATACAAAAGACACCTGTGATATTTGAATTTTTCAGGTGAAGCTTTCTTCCTGTATTGACATTTATTTCTTAAAGCTCCAAGTGCAATGTTTACTGCTCTTTGTAGGTACGTCCATTACTGACTCCAAAAAGTACTCTCAACTCTCAATTGACCAATGTCTCTTTCTGAATCAGAATCCCATGGAAATCACATCAAAGGGTAGGTACTCAAATATCATGATTTACCCATTTTGCCTAACCGATCATCAATTAATGGCAGCGGATATCTTTTCTTGGTAGCTGTCCTGTTACAGCTCAATAATTTACGCACATTCTATTGCTCTTACTTTAATTTTCATTTTTTTTACCATTAGAACTTATTGCTACAAAGGGTGAAATAGTTTCTCTCATAATTTTATCTTTTAAGTTCCATTTCTAATATCTTGTCATTTTGCTCGTAAATATTAACGATAAACGACCAGTTCATTCGTCGTAGTACGTTTTTGCTTCACAGCTGTTTTCACGACTATTATTCTTTGTAGCGATTAGGCCTGAGTGACGAGTGTTTATTTAATAACTCAAGTAACTTGCGTTTAGCTTCGGCAGGTACTTGACTCACAGCACTTCTTATCACGTCGTCGTCAAATTAGAAACATAGTCATAAGTATTTCTGGGACTGCGGCCGTCCTGTTATTGAAGTCCCTTCCTGGGTTGTTATGAACACGAAGTTATTTGATGTTATGGCGTCGCAGCCAACTCGACTTATCTTGTATTATGTGGAAGTCAACTTTTAGGGTGATATTTTAAAATTCATTGTTAGCAGTTTTTTTTTAATTTGTTTCAGTAGTTTTAGCAGATCGTATGACAGTTCTCATAAATGTCATTTGACCAACTGTTAATTCATTACATATCATTTCATTTTATTTCATTTCATTACATTTCCTTTCATTTTATTTTATTTTATTTCAAATTCCTTTTCATTTGGCGATTATGCTAAGCCGTATTTCATTATTGTGCAAAGCTGTCAGTTAAAACATGTAATAATTTCCCATTTTCGGGAAGTGTTACATATAGTTTACATCCTTTGTTTTCTTACTTTGTTCTACTCTTGTCCAGCATTCCTCTGCTGTGTAGCCTCTTGTGCCAAAATGAACATTTTTAAAATTTTATTTCGTTTTTGTTTAGATGACGATGCTGCGTCATATTTCTGATTGTGTCGAGTTTCAAAGGTAATTTTTGCACACTTGTACAGTAGGTACTCGCGTTGCAGATTTCCAATCCGATTGCACCGATCGATGATGACAACGCTTCTATTGATACTCTCGGACGTTTTGACGCCTATTGATCACTATCGTCCTTATAATTTTGTTACTCGTATTCGCTGAAATTGGAGTATATCGAGCAAGTTTTTCGTGAAGTTTCGTATGATGATTGTAAATGAGTTATACTGGCAATTGACTTAGTGTGTGAATCTAAAATAAGTACATCCTGTTATAAAATCTCCATTATCTCTTTTTCAGTAAACTTGAGCCTTAATTGTTTCAGAATTCGATGCTTCTTTGCAGCGTAAATTGATACCGTAAAATATTGATCACTACTCATATTGAAGGCTCTATGCAAGTCTCTGCATTTATGTTGTAGTCAAATCCTCTTTTACAGCAGGCCAGGTCATCTCCAACGGTGTCCTGTCCATTCTTTGTATAATTCCCGTGGCAGTCAATTCAATTCAATTCAATTCAATTCACTTTATTTATCTTTCAACATTATAATGTAGTTAGATAAGTACGTCAATTCAAATACAATAAGTATTTGGTGTTTTCTTATACATTATGATATACAGTGACTGGCTGCCAAGAATGGTACTCATAGTGCTATATAGCTTTTTGATGCTAAAGCCTGCACATCTGCACTATTCGCGAGCTTCTAGGTATATAGCTCCTATACTTGAATGGAAATTTGGTAGTACAATGGCTTTACTTGTCCTATTAATTAAATCACTTAAACCTTGCTCCAAAGTCACAGATGGTTCACTCATTGTTTTGGCACTATTGCACTTTTGTCTTGGTTTTGCCGTTTTCCGTTTTTACCACTCATTTTCAACACAGTATTCTCAAAAGCTTTTCACAATTTATATTTAAAGCTTCACAGTTTATACGCAATAGTATTTATAGCTTTTTAGTAATTTATTTTCAACTTTCTTTTTTTTTTTCTTTTTTTTTTCGCGTTTATTAGCTTATGTAAAGTGGGGTGAGTATATTTATCTATTCAATGATCCCACTTCTGATGATAGAAGAAAGGATATTAAATAAAACGCGTCAGGTACTCAAAGCTCCACATGCCGGACTATTTTAATGTCTACGTCACAAATTGTTCCTTAGCTCATATTATACCATCTATATCTATAGGTATATTTTTGTTAATATAAACAACGGCTAACACGCGTGTGTAGTATACGGACGTAGCTCTAACGCATAGTGTTGACACCTGCTAAATGGCGAGCAGGGGGGGTGGTGCGGCACGCAGGCGGGTGTGCTCTGCGCTCTCGCTCCTGTAACGTCCCCCAGACACCGTAAAACGGTTATTGCGTCGCCTCTTGCGGCTATCTTCAGAGGCGACTAAAAGATTGGCGCGCACTGTACCCACCCGTTAACCGATGCACGCCGTGATACAGATTCGTTTTTGTATAGGTATATTTTATTTATTTTCAGATGTAACTGGAAACACGAGGCCTTATGAATCCAGGTGGTTCGCCTACAAGGCAATGTCTTTCTTACTGGACAAGAAGGCGGAATCTCAATTAGATTTCACGGTAATTATTTATTTTTTAACTATTCTCCAAGAAATGTTCCAGCAATTAGCAATAGAGCTCTAACGAATTTCAGGAACTAACCAGGGGTTCAGTTAAGTAAATTATACAATAGGGATCCCTTTTAATGGTTCTTGTTTTAAATTGCAGAACACTTTCTAGTGTTCCGTTGTAAATCGAAAACCTTTTGCGAAGCCTTCCGTCCGTCAGTGGCACAAATGCAATATCATTTAAAACCCAAAAGGAAACCATACACCTACACGTGTAATAATAATTTATTTCTATCATAGTTTGTTTTATAGCTTGTAGAATTTGTTTAGAAAAATAATGTAATTCTGAACACATCAGGTATAAAATGGCAGCTAATAGCAGTCTAGCTGTATTTTGAAAAAATAAAATAAATATCCGGACTTTTATTGAAATGTTCGGCTTTTTATCAGGATTTTTCAAATTTTTAAGTGGTAACCCTGCACCTGACCCACTTTAATACTATGTTACAATATTTGCTAAAACTTGACGTGTGTTATTTTTCTCCGATAATGGTTTTGATTTGGCGCAACTTTAATTTGATTTAATGTGAGTTATTCAGCAAATCATGAGGCTTCATTTATTGTTACTAACTAGAATACGTAACATCTCCTAGAGCAGTACATGAATACCAGTCTTTGATGACGTGTATATTATGAACTCGTTTAATACCCCGGTAGCTACGATTATCAGTTTTAGTACCAATAAATGCCGTTTTCGTCAGAGCAATGGCAGGGTTAGTTAGTGAGTCTACTCCTCTATAACGAAGGTAACATGGATAAGCTTACAGAAATATGATGATTTTAGAAGTTGTTTTTTGCTTGTAAATAACTATTATTTTCAATGCAAATGCTCATAAAGGGCCCACTTTTTACGCATCAAAACCGAACAGAAAGTCGATTATTTTGCCCTAGGGCTTTATTTTTTTTTATTTACAATGGTTGGCTAACCTGCAGCCTTTCCTGTGTACCATAAATGCTAAACTTTTTTTTCCAATATTTAACCGCTATCGATACAGTCCTTTTGAGCCAATCATAATTTTAAGTTCACAAGATTATATTTGTTTTATTTCCTCAAACTATGCATTGAAAAATGTAATATGATACACGGGCGTAAGAGCAACAAGTTACTCGGTTACGTTTAAAACACTCGCTACGCTCGTGTTTTATAAAGTCCTCTTAATTTATTCCTTTTCGCCCTTGTAGCATAAACTACTATTATGACTAGTTCGTCTTTTATATACATATAACAAACTTGAATTTTGTACTAAACATGTTTTTATATTATAAATTGGCTATAACTACTAAACTGACGGACAAATATTGTTGTCTTGGTAGACGTGTACTGGGTAGATAATATAACGTACATAAATGCGAAAGTTTATGGGTGGAGGGTGTGAGAGGGTGTGTGTGAGTTTGTATGTTTGTTACTTCTTCACACTGAAATAGTTTGATGGATTTAGATAAAATTTGGAGTGGAGATAGCTTATACCCTGAATTAACACAAGGCTACATTTTATCCAGAAAAAAACACTGTTTTCATAGGAAAAATTATGACGTTAAACCGAATACAACGCGAGCAGATCCGCGGGCAAAAGCTAGTAGTACTATAGTTGTATCAGCCTTTCTTGTAATCGTAAATTGTTTGAGATGAGAACACGTCTATGAGCGGTGATACCAAGTGAATCATTTGACCGCATGTATGTAGCCGTCCACGGTGAGTCTGGAGCGTGTGGAAAAATTGCATGTAGTTTTAAAACGGTTTTTGTAAGAATGTGTATTGATTTACTCGACTTAAAACATAAAAAATGTATTTCTTAGATTGTGTAGTATATATTATTATTTGACAAGGTTTAGTCACTCGACTTTATATGGCATAGTATTTATCACGTCATTAACAAAAGTCTAATTTTGCAAGTGAAAAATAATCCCAGAAAAGCTGCCCTGGTCCAGACACATGAATAAAAAAACCAGCCAAGTGCGAGTCAGACTCGCGAACGAATGGTTCCGTATCATTATCTATAAAAACAGCAAAAAAAAACATATCTTTTGTATGGGAGCCCCCTTAAATATTTGTTTTATTCTGTTTTTAGTATTTTTTTGTTATAGCGGCAACAGAAATACATCATCTGTGAAAATTTCAACTGTCTAACTATCACGGTTCATTAGATACAGCCTGGTGACAGACGGACAGCGGAGTCTTAGTAATAGGGTCCCGTTGGTACCCTTTGGGTACGGAACCCTAAAAATGAAATCTGCTACTAAACAAGTGAAAATTACCATCACTTTTGTCAATTGTTGGCGAAAGATGAATTTGAAAAAGAATTATCATTTAAAAAATGTCGTGTTGAAACAATAAGTCTTCATTTTATATGTATACATGTATGTATATATGTGTTAATCTTTCAGGATATAATTTTTGTGTATCAAAATCTTGTTTCTTATTGTTTTCACATTGTATAATGCGCAAAAAAACTCAAAGTATTGAAAAAGTAATGATATTTGTCGACGTCTCTTTTTATCAGTTAACAAGTGTGCACACTAATAAAGGTCCTCACGAATCAAGCTCGTCTTAGTTTGAGGACCGCCAGATAATCGTTTGAATTAAATAAGTTTTCAGTGTACCCACCTAAATTTAAACATTTTTTTTGGGATTTATTTAATGTTTGTTTCATCTGAATAAAGTTATTTTTATCTTATCTTATCTTATCTTAATCAGGCCACCAAAAACAAAAATTATATGCATGGCATCGCATAACAATTTTCATTTTTTTCAAATATTTTGTAAATTGGATTTTACATCCAGGTATTGTTATCGTTGACTTCATGCCAACTGTTCGATCAAAACAATTTCACCATTAGGAGGAGTATCGTTCTTAAGACGATGACACACGCTGTGTTGTCAAACCGCCACGGAAGCAGTTGTCAAGCAGTCAACAACAATAATACGTGTGTTGTTTAATATATTTATTCAAAATATTTACATTATTTACATTATTAAGTTTACCCCTTAATTTTTAGCGTTCCTTAGTCACAACAAGGAACCCTTATAGTTTCGCCATGTCCGTCTTTCTGTCTGTTTGTCTGTCCGCGTCTAACCTTAGAGACTATTAATAGTAGAAAGCTGTAATTTGGCATGCGTGTACATATTTATCAAGCCGATGAAGTGGTCCAGTAAAATTTTGGAAAAGTTTTTTTTTTAGGGTATCTCCGAAACACGTAAAGTAGGGATGATTTTTTTTTCTCGTCTATGCCCTAGTGTGGGATGTCGTTGGATAGGTAATTTAAAAATATTGAGGTGTGACAAGACCATTTTTCGATCCAGGGTTCCGTTTGCGATATATTAAGCTTAAAATTGTTAATTTTTGTTAAGTGTCCCCCCCCCTGCCAGCGAAACGGTTGTATTTGGAGACGTGAAAAAAATCACGGCAGTAGTATACATAACGAAACTAAAAGGAAAACTATCACAGCTAAGTAGGCTTTATAAGGTAACGAGTGCAGATCGCGCCAAACTTTTAGTCCCCTCAAAAGGCATTGCGCGTCTATGAATTGAAATGCTCTTTTTCATGTTCTGGAGCTTGTAAAATTGGTTTTACTTTCCAGCATCACTGAGTTTGGCAATGATTTTATCTTTGGTAGGTTCGGAAAATGATCTCACTTTAAGTTACGCTGCTAGATACGTAATAACAGGAAGCTGGTTGAAATTTAATATCGCAAGAAAATGTTACATCTTCAGCTGTCTCCGCTTCATTTTGAAGACAAAACCTACTTGCATTTTGATGAAAACGGAATAATGATATGAATTAATGATTGTTCCGCCATCTCCCCTCACTGTCACCAAGAAAATGAAAGATAAATAAAACGTAAACAGAACTCATCAAGCCAAAGATATAAAGGCATATTTCACAAAAGTCGCACTGAGTCATTGGAAGGCTGACGCCGTTTGATAAATGACACCCGAACACACCTATTATTTTGAACGAGAGTATAATGAGCGGTTTTCCAGACTGAACTTGATCAAGCTTTCAGAAGTAAACACAGATGGCGTTACCCTGCTTTCAAGTGTCAAAAAGCAAAGATTATTTTATAATCTGTGGGAAGCAAGATAAAAATTGTCAATTCAATTGTTAAATCCAACAATGTTGTTTTCTATCTATATTAATTACGTTAATAGCTTGGTATTTCATTCAACTTTCAACATGGTCAGCCCATGCGTTGTGGCTAAATTGTAAAAATATAGGAACACACAGTTTAACTAATTACGGAAAGAACAATGGATCTTAGCAATAATACATTTGAGGCATGGGTTGACCATAAAAAAGAAAAAAGAAAAGAAGAAGTGTCAAAATCAAAAGAATCCAGTGTTGCCACTGGATAGACTTTTTTGACACTTTTAATACAGGCTGCGCCATCTATTGTGTCGTTCGGCACTACTTTTTCTTTTTTAATTTGACTTTGAAAACCCCTCATTGATTAAAATTGTTTACCGCTAAGAATTTAATTTAAATGTAAATTGTAGAAATTTTGCTCTTACGCGTCTGAAAATGATCGTGTTGTCTACATTTCCTGTCGTAAACAATGTGCGTTTTGGACACGGACGTTAAAATATCCCGGACAGAGTTTCGCTAACAAACAACTGAAGCACCTGTAGTAATCCGACCTGCTTGTACGCACGAGCCCGTTAACGCACACATTCTCATCATAGTAAGCCAATTTCCATAGTAAGTCCGCACTCAAACACTTTCAAACCGCCGCCATTGCTATGCTTCAGTAGTTACTTAGCTGCGACTCCTTCCACCTTTTTTTTACGTTCGCGGTTTTGGATTAATTTTTTCACATAGAGTGCTAACTGCTACGCCAGCATAAAAGTTTTATTGCTCTTTTATACCTGTTGCGACTTACTTCTTGTTCGGTATACCGATCTAAGGTTCATATAAAGAGGTTATTATTGTGATTTTGTTAATATAAAATACTAAGAAAACCCCGGAAACCCCTGAAACACCCGGCGCAATATCAGTCACTCCCGCAGTTTTAGTCTTCCCGTCGACGCCATGTTGAATTTCCCGCCATATTGAATCCGCCATCTTGAATTTCGGTTTTCCCGCACTCGAAGATTTGAGATTAACGCTAAAATTTTCTACGCAAATCTTGAAGTTTAAAATGTCTTGCTTGGTAGAGCTAGAGCTCCCTCCAATAACACTGACAGAATAGATTTCAAGTCCGTCAATAAAGATGTAAAAGTAATCTGTTTTGAAGAAGTATTTCATATAAGATTTTCCTTACATTTTCCCGGATCAAATCAGGTGTAATTCATCAGTCCCTCAGCTCTTTCAAATTGCGTGAGCTAAACTTAAAAACACGAAATTCAAAAAAAAAAATTACCTGTAGCAAAAGGTTTCATATACTATTTGTCATAATTAAAAAAGTTAAGCATTTCATTCACAGTCGTATTTATTTTAAGGGAATTCTTAATAATAGAATGTGGCAACACTGCGCAAGATGCAAGGGGCCGGATCGTAGTGACGTAATCTTGACGATTATTAAAATCATATATCTTGAGCCGGAGCGGACGGGGGGGGGGGGATGGGATGGAATGCACCCTGATTTCTTCAGGAGGCTCGAAGGGTGCATTCCGTTACTTCAACGTTTGTTGCTGAATACTATCATATATTACCGCCAGAAATAGTGTGTATTTGAAACGTTTTATTTTTGAATCGATGTTTATTTTACTCTACTTCTTACAGCTTCGCCCGTGAGTCACTGGGTCATCAGATCAGAATAAACTACCAGGGTGGGTCAATAAGTCCGTGACTTTTTATTGGCTGTCAAACGTTATTGTGCAGCAACCTTACAATTAACGTTATCTTGCAATAGAAAAGCAAGGTTCACTTCATCACTATTCTCAACAGTATGGAATAATTATAAAGATGGAGTTGTGTGAAGCTTAATTATAGTTGCAGCTTTGTGTTTATTAGGTCATATTTATTTAATTATGTATTGGGTTTTAAATCCAATCATACAATATTTACATACTCATTCCTCAATATTTTTATTGCAAGCATATTGTACATACCTATCTAATGTTCATTTGTATATTTAATTTTTTGTCTATAAGAATAAATATTGTGTTGTGAACGTCAAATTACTTATGTGGATTAGTTGACAGTCTTAGGAGGATATGTCACGGTTGCAACGTTCATCGGTACTTAGGAGGATATGTCACGGTTGCAACGTTCATCATCCCTTTGCATAAGAGCAATAACGTGCCCCTTATCCCTTTGCATAAGAGCAATAACGCGCCCTTCATCCCTTTGCATAAGAGCAATAACGTGCCCCTTATCCCTTTGCATAAGAGCAATAACGCGCCCTTCATCCCTTTGCATAAGAGCAATAACGTGCCCCTCATCCCTTTTCATAAGAGCAATAACGCGCCCTTCATCCCTTTGCATATGAGCAATAACGTGCCCCTTATCCCTTCGCATAAGGGTAAGAATGCGCCCCTTATCCCTTCGCATAAGAGCAATAATGTGCCCCTTATCCCTTCGCATAAGAGCAAGAACGTGCCCCTTATCCCTTCGCATAAGAGCAATAACGTGCCCCTCATCCCTTTGCATAAGAGCAATAACGCGCCCTTCATCCCTTTGCATAAGAGCAATAACGTGCCCCTTATCCCTTTGCATAAGAGCAATAACGCGCCCTTCATCCCTTTGCATAAGAGCAATAACGTGCCCCTCATCCCTTTTCATAAGAGAAATAACGCGCCCTTCATCCCTTTGCATATGAGCAATAACGTGCCCCTTATCCCTTCGCATAAGGGTAAGAATGCGCCCCTTATCCCTTCGCATAAGAGCAATAATGTGCCCCTTATCCCTTCGCATAAGAGCAAGAACGTGCCCCTTATCCCTTCGCATAAGAGCAATAACGTGCCCCTCATCCCTTTGCATAAGAGCAATAACGTGCCCCTTATCCCTTTGCATAAGAGCAATAACGTGCCCCTTATCCCTTCGCATAAGAGCAAGAACGTGCCCCTCATCCCTTTGCATAAGAGCAATAACGCGCCCTTCATCCCTTTGCATAAGAGCAATAACGCGCCCCTCATCCCTTTGCATAAGAGCAATAACGCGCCCCTTATCCCTTTGCATAAGAGCAAGAACGTGCCCCTTATCCCTTCGAATAAGAGCAATAACGTTCCCCTCATCCCTTTGCATAAGAGCAATAACGTGCCTATTATCCCTTTGCATAAGAGCAATAACGTGCCCCTTATCCCTTCGCATAAGAGCAATAACGCGCCCTTCATCCCTTTGCATAAGAGCAATAACGTGCCCCTTATCCCTTTGCATAAGAGCAATAACGTGCCCCTTATCCCTTCGCATAAGAGCAATAACGCGCCCTTCATCCCTTTGCATAAGAGCAATAACGTGCCCCTTATCCCTTTGCATAAGAGCAATAAAGCGCCCCTTATCCCATTGCATAAGAGCAATAACGTGCCCCTCATCCCTTTGCATAAGAGCAATAACGCGCCCCTTATCCCTTCGCATAAGAGAAAGAACGTGCCCCTCATCCCTTTGCATAAGAGTAAAAACGCGCCTCTTATCACTTCGCATAAGGGCAAGAACGTGCCCCTTATCCCTTCGCATAAGAGCAATAACGCGCCCCTTATCCCTTCGCATAAGAGCAAGAACGTGCCCCTTATCCCTTCGCATAAGAGCAAGAACGTGCCCCTCATCCCTTTGCAAAAGAGCAATAACGCGCCCCTTATCCCTTCGCATAAGAGCAATAACGCGCCCTTCATCCCTTTGCATAAGAGCAATAACGTGCCCCTTATCCCTTTGCATAAGAGCAATAACGCGCCCTTCATCCCTTTGCATAAGAGCAATAACGTGCCCCTCATCCCTTTTCATAAGAGCAATAACGCGCCCTTCATCCCTTTGCATAAGAGCAATAACGTGCCCCTTATCCCTTCGCATAAGAGCAAGAACGTGCCCCTCATCCCTTTGCAAAAGAGCAATAACGCGCCCCTTATCCCTTCGCATAAGAGCAATAACGCGCCCTTCATCCCTTTGCATAAGAGCAATAACGTGCCCCTTATCCCTTTGCATAAGAGCAATAACGCGCCCTTCATCCCTTTGCATAAGAGCAATAACGTGCCCCTCATCCCTTTTCATAAGAGCAATAACGCGCCCTTCATCCCTTTGCATAAGAGCAATAACGTGCCCCTTATCCCTTTGCATAAGAGCAATAACGCGCCCCTTATCCCATTGCATAAGAGCAATAACGTGCCCCTCATCCCTTTGCATAAGAGCAATAACGTGCCCCTTATCCCTTTGCATAAGAGCAATAACGTGCCCCTTATCCCTTCGCATAAGAGCAAGAACGTGCCCCTCATCCCTTTGCATAAGAGCAATAACGCGCCCTTCATCCCTTTGCATAAGAGCAATAACGCGCCCCTCATCCCTTTGCATAAGAGCAATAACGCGCCCCTTATCCCTTTGCATAAGAGCAAGAACGTGCCCCTTATCCCTTCGAATAAGAGCAATAACGTTCCCCTAATCCCTTTGCATAAGAGCAATAACGTGCCTATTATCCCTTTGCATAAGAGCAATAACGTGCCCCTTATCCCTTCGCATAAGAGCAATAACGCGCCCTTCATCCCTTTGCATAAGAGCAATAACGTGCCCCTTATCCCTTTGCATAAGAGCAATAACGTGCCCCTTATCCCTTCGCATAAGAGCAATAACGCGCCCTTCATCCCTTTGCATAAGAGCAATAACGTGCCCCTTATCCCTTTGCATAAGAGCAATAAAGCGCCCCTTATCCCATTGCATAAGAGCAATAACGTGCCCCTCATCCCTTTGCATAAGAGCAATAACGCGCCCCTTATCCCTTCGCATAAGAGAAAGAACGTGCCCCTCATCCCTTTGCATAAGAGTAAAAACGCGCCTCTTATCACTTCGCATAAGGGCAAGAACGTGCCCCTTATCCCTTCACATAAGAGCAATAACGCGCCCCTTATCCCTTCGCATAAGAGCAAGAACGTGCCCCTTATCCCTTCGCATAAGAGCAAGAACGTGCCCCTCATCCCTTTGCAAAAGAGCAATAACGCGCCCCTTATCCCTTCGCATAAGAGCAATAACGAGCCCTTCATCCCTTTGCATAAGAGCAATAACGTGCCCCTTATCCCTTTGCATAAGAGCAATAACGCGCCCTTCATCCCTTTGCATAAGAGCAATAACGTGCCCCTCATCCCTTTTCATAAGAGCAATAACGCGCCCTTCATCCCTTTGCATAAGAGCAATAACGTGCCCCTTATCCCTTTGCATAAGAGCAATAACGCGCCCCTTATCCCATTGCATAAGAGCAATAACGTGCCCCTCATCCCTTTGCATAAGAGCAATAACGCGCCCCTTATCCCTTCGCATAAGAGCAATAACGTGCCCCTCATCCCTTTGCATAAGAGCAATAACGCGCCCTTCATCCCTTTGCATAAGAGCAATACGGTGCCCCTTATCCCTTTGCATAAGAGCAGTAACGCGCCCCTTATCCCATTGCATAAGAGCAATAACGTGCCCCTCATCCCTTTGCATAAGAGCAATAACGCGCCCTTCATCCCTTTGCATAAGAGCAATAACGTGCCCCTCATCCCTTTTCATAAGAGCAATAACGCGCCCTTCATCCCTTTGCATAAGAGCAATAACGCGCCCCTTATCCCATTGCATAAGAGCAATAACGTGCCCCTCATCCCTTTTCATAAGAGCAATAACGCGCCCTTCATCCCTTTGCATAAGAGCAATAACGTGCCCCTCATCCCTTTTCATAAGAGCAATAACGCGCCCTTCATCCCTTTGCATAAGAGCAATAACGCGCCCCTTATCCCATTGCATAAGAGCAATAACGTGCCCTTCATCCCTTTGCATAAGAGCAATAACGCGCCCCTTATCCCTTCGCATAAGAGCAAAAACGTGCCCCTCATCCCTTTGCATAAGAGCAATAACGCGCCCTTCATCCCTTTGCATAAGAGCAATAACGTGCCCCTTATCCCTTTGCATAAGAGCAATAACGCGCCCCTTATCCCATTGCATAAGAGCAATAACGTGCCCTTCATCCCTTTGCATAAGAGCAATAACGCGCCCTTCATCCCTTTGCATAAGAGCAATAACGTGCCCCTCATCCCTTTTCCTAAGAGCAATAACGCGCCCTTCATCCCTTTGCATAAGAGCAATAACGCGCCCTTCATCCCTTTGCATAAGAGCAAGAACGCGCCCCTTATCCCTTCGCATAAGAGTCAGAACGCGCCTCTTATCCCTTCGCATAAGGGCAATAACGTGCCCCTTATCCCTTCGCATAAGGGCAATAACGTGCCCCTTATGCCTTCGCATAAGAGTAAGAACGCGCCCCTTATCCCTTCGCATAAGAGCAAGAACGTGCCCCTTATCCCTTCGCATAAGGGCAATAACGTGCCCCTTATCCCTTCGCATAAGAGTAAGAACGCGCCCCTTTTCCCTTCGCATAAGAGCAAGAACGTGCCTCTTATCCCTTCGCATAAGGGCAATAACGTGCCCCTTATCCCTTCGCATAAGAGTAAGAACGCGCCTCTTATCCCTTCGCATAAGGGCAATAACGCGCCCCTTATCCCTTCGCATAAGAGTAAGAACGCGCCCCTTATCCCTTCGCATAAGGGCAATAACGTGCCCCGTATCCCTTCGCATAAGGGCAAAAACGTGCCCCTTATCCCTTCGCATAAGAGTAAGAACGTGCCCCTTATCCCTTCGCATAAGAGTAAGAACGCGCCCCTTATCCCTTCGCATAAGAGCAATAACGTGCCCCTTATCCCTTCGCATAAGAGCAATAACGTGCCCCTTATCCCTTCGCATAAGAGCAATAACGTGCCCCTTATCCCTTCGCATAAGAGTAAGAACGCGCCCCTTATCCCTTCGCATAAGAGCAATAACGTGCCCCTTATCCCTTCGCATAAGAGCAATAACGCGCCCCTTATCCCTTCGCATCAGAGCAAGAACGTGCCTCTTATCCCTTCACATAAGGGCAATAACGTGCCCCTTATTCCTTCGCATAAGAGTAAGAACGTGCCCCTTATCCCTTCGCATAAGAGTAAGAACGTGCCCCTTATTCCTTCGCATAAAGGCAATAAGGTGCCCCTTATCCCTTCGCATAAGAGCAATAACGTGCCCCTTATCCCTTCGCATAAGTGCAATAACGTGCCCCTTATCCCTTCGCATAAGAGTAAGAACGCGCCCCTTATCCCTTCGCATAAGAGCAATAACGTGCCCCTTATCCCTTCGCATAAGAGCAATAACGCGCCCCTTATCCCTTCGCATAAGAGCAAAAACGTTTCCCTTATCTCTTCGCATAAGAGCAATAACGCGCCCCTTATCCCTTCGCATAAGAGCAAGAACGTGCCTCTTATCCCTTCGCATAAGGGCAATAACGTGCCCCTTATCCCTTCGCATAAGAGTAAGAACGTGCCCCTTATCCCTTCGCATAAGAGTAACAACGTGCCCCTTATCCCTTCGCATAAGGGCAATAACGTGCCCCTTATCTTTCCGCATAAGAGCAATAACGCGCCCCTTATCCCTTCGCATAAGAGCAAGAACGCGCCCCTTATCCCTTCGCATAAGAGTAAGAACGCGCCCCTTATCCCTTCGCATAAGGGCAATAACGTGCCCCTTATCCCTTCGCATAAGGGCAATAACGTGCCCCTTATCCCTTCGCATAAGAGCAATAACGTGCCCCTTATCCCTTCGCATAAGAGCAAGAACGTGCCCCTTATCCCTTCGCATAAGAGCAATAACGCGCCCCTCATCCCTTCGCATAAGAGCAAGAACGTGCCTCTTATCCCTTCGCATAAGGGCAATAACGTGCCCCTTATCCCTTCGCATAAGAGCAATAACGCGCCCCTTATCCCTTCGCATAAGAGCAAGAACGTGCCCCTTATCCCTTCGCATAAGAGCAATAACGCGCCCCTCATCCCTTCGCATAAGAGCAAGAACGTGCCTCTTATCCCTTCGCATAAGGGCAATAACGTGCCCCTTATCCTTTCGCATAAGAGTAAGAACGTGCCCCTTGTCCCTTCGCATAAGAGTAAGAACGTGCCCCTTATCCCTTCGCATAAGGGCAATAACGTGCCCCTTATCCCTTCGCATAAGAGCAATAACGCGCCCCTTATCCCTTCACATAAGAGCAAGAACGCGCCCCTTATCCCTTCGCATAAGAGCAATAACGTGCCCCTTATCCCTTCGCATAAGAGCAATAACGCGCCCCTTATCCCTTCGCATAAGAGCAAGAACGTGCCCCTTATCCCTTCGCATAAGAGCAATAACGCGCCCCTCATCCCTTCGCATAAGAGCAAGAACGTGCCTCTTATCCCTTCGCATAAGGGCAATAACGTGCCCCTTATCCTTTCGCATAAGAGTAAGAACGTGCCCCTTGTCCCTTCGCATAAGAGTAAGAACGTGCCCCTTATCCCTTCGCATAAGGGCAATAACGTGCCCCTTATCCCTTCGCATAAGAGCAATAACGCGCCCCTTATCCCTTCACATAAGAGCAAGAACGCGCCCCTTATCCCTTCGCATAAGAGTAAGAACGCGCCCCTTATCCCTTCGCATAAGGGCAATAACGTGCCCCTTATCCCTTCGCATAAGGGCAATAACGTGCCCCTTATACCTTCGCATAAGGGCAATAACGTGCCCCTTATCCCTTCGCATAAGAGTAAGAACGCGCCCTTTATCCCTTCGCATAAGAGCAATAACGTGCCCCTTATCCCTTCGCATAAGAGTAAGAACGCGCCCCTTATCCCTTCGCATAAGAGCAATAACGTGCCCCTTATCCCTTCGCATAAGAGTAAGAACGCGCCCCTTATCCCTTCGCATAAGAGCAATAACGTTCCCCTTATCCCTTCGCATAAGAGTAAGAACGCGCCCTTATCCCTTCGCATAAGGGCAATAACGTGCCCCTTATCCCTTCGCATAAGGGCAATAACGTGCCCCTTATCCCTTCGCATAAGAGTAAGAACGCGCCCCTTATCCCTTCGCATAAGAGCAATAACGTGCCCCTTATCCCTTCGCATAAGAGCAATAACGTGCCCCTTATCCCTTCGCATAAGAGCAATAACGTGCCCCTCATCCCTTTGCATAAGAGCAATAACGTGCTCCTTATCCCTTTGCATAAGAGCAATAACGCGCCCTTCATCCCTTTGCATAAGAGCAATAACGTGCCCCTCATCCCTTTTCATAAGAGCAATAACGCGCCCTTCATCCCTTTGCATAAGAGCAATAACGTGCCCCTCATCCCTTTTCATAAGAGCAATAACGTGCCCCTCATCCCTTTTCATAAGAGCAATAACGCGCTCTTCATCCCTTTGCATAAGAGCAATAACGTGCCCCTTATCCCTTTGCATAAGAGCAATAACCCCCCCCCTTATCCCATTGCATAAGAGCAATAACGTGCCCCTCATCCCTTTGCATAAGAGCAATAACGTGCCCCTTATCCCTTTGCATAAGAGCAATAACGCGCCCTTCATCCCTTTGCATAAGAGCAATAACGTGCCCCTTATCCCTTTGCATAAGAGCAATAACGCACCCTTCATCCCTTTGCATAAGAGCAATAACGTGCCCCTCATCCCTTTTCATAAGAGCAATAACGCGCCCTTCATCCCTTTGCATAAGAGCAATAACGTGCCCCTTATCCCTTTGCATAAGAGCAATAACGCGCCCCTTATCCCATTGCATAAGAGCAATAACGTGCCCCTCATCCCTTTGCATAAGAGCAATAACGCGCCCCTTATCCCTTCGCATAAGAGCAATAACGTGCCCCTCATCCCTTTTCATAAGAGCAATAACGCGCCCTTCATCCCTTTGCATAAGAGCAATAACGTGCCCCTTATCCCTTTGCATAAGAGCAATAACGCGCCCCTTATCCCATTGCATAAGAGCAATAACGTGCCCCTCATCCCTTTGCATAAGAGCAATAACGCGCCCTTCATCCCTTTGCATAAGAGCAATAACGTGCCCCTCATCCCTTTTCATAAGAGCAATAACGCGCCCTCCATCCCTTTGCATAAGAGCAATAACGTGCCCCTTATCCCTTTGCATAAGAGCAATAACGCGCCCCTTATCCCATTGCATAAGAGCAATAACGTGCCCCTCATCCCTTTGCATAAGAGCAATAACGTGCCCCTTATCCCTTCGCATAAGAGCAAGAACGTGCCCCTCATCCCTTTGCATAAGAGCAATAACGCGCCCCTTATCCCTTCGCATAAGAGCAAGAACGTGCCCCTCATCCCTTTGCATAAGAGCAAGAACGTGCTCCTTATCCTTTCGCATAAGTGTAAGAACGCGCCTCTTATGCCTTCGCATAAGAGCAAGAACGTGCCCCTTATCCCTTCACATAAGAGCAAGAACGTGCCCCTTATCCCTTCGCATAAAGGCAAGAATGTGCCCTTTATCCCTTCGCATAAGGGCAAGAACGCGCCCCTTATCCCTTCGCATAAGAGTAAGAACGCGCCTCTTATCCCTTCGCATAAGGGCAATAACGCGACCCTTATCCCTTCGCATAAGAGCAAGAACGCGCCCCTTATCCCTTAGCATATGAGCAATAACGTGCCCCTTATCCCTTCGCATAAGGGCAAGAACGCGCCCCTTATCCCTTCGCATAAGAGCAATAATGTGCCCCTTATCCCTTCGCATAAGAGCAAGAACGTGCCCCTTATCCCTTCGCATAAGAGCAATAACGTGCCCCTCATCCCTTTGCATAAGAGCAATAACGTGCCCCTTATCCCTTTGCATAAGAGCAATAACGTGCCCCTTATCCCTTCGCATAAGAGCAAGAACGTGCCCCTCATCCCTTTGCATAAGAGCAATAACGCGCCCTTCATCCCTTTGCATAAGAGCAATAACGCGCCCCTCATCCCTTTGCATAAGAGCAATAACGCGCCCCTTATCCCTTTGCATAAAAGCAAGAACGTGCCCCTTATCCCTTCGCATAAGAGCAATAACGTGCCCCTCATCCCTTTGCATAAGAGCAATAACATGCCCCTTATCCCTTTGCATAAGAGCAATAACGTGCCCCTTATCCCTTCGCATAAGAGCAATAACGCGCCCTTCATCCCTTTGCATAAGAGCAATAACGTGCCCCTTATCCCTTTGCATAAGAGCAATAACGCGCCCCTTATCCCATTGCATAAGAGCAATAACGTGCCTCTCATCCCTTTGCATAAGAGCAATAACGCGCCCCTTATCCCTTCGCATAAGAGCAAGAACGTGCCCCTCATCCTTTTGCATAAGAGTAAGAACGCGCCTCTTATCACTTCGCATAAGGGCAAGAACGTGCCCCTTATCCCTTCGCATAAGAGCAATAACGCGCCCCTTATCCCTTCGCATAAGAGCAAGAACGTGCCCCTTATCTCTTCGCATAAGAGCAAGAACGTGCCCCTCATCCCTTTGCATAAGAGCAATAACGCGCCCCTTATCCCTTCGCATAAGAGCAATAACGTGCCCCTCATCCCTTTTCATAAGAGCAATAACGCACCCTTCATCCCTTTGCATAAGAGCAATAACGTGCCCCTTATCCCTTTGCATAAGAGCAATAACTTGCCCCTTATCCCATTGCATAAGAGCAATAACGTGCCCCTCATCCCTTTGCATAAGAGCAATAACGCGCCCCTTATCCCTTCGCATAAGAGCAATAACGTGCCCCTCATCCCTTTGCATAAGAGCAATAACGCGCCCCTTATCCCTTCGCATAAGAGCAAGAACGTGCCTCTTATCCCTTCGCATAAGAGTAAGAACGCACCCCTTATCCCTTCGCATAAGAGCAAGAACGTGTCCCTTATCCCTTCGCATAAGAGCAAGAACGTGCCTCTTATCCCTTCGCATAAGAGTAAGAACGCGCCCCTTATCCCTTCGCATAAGAGCAAGAACGTGCCCTTTATCCCTTCGCATAAGGGCAATAACGTGCCCCTTATCCCTTCGCATAAGAGTAAGAATGCGCCCCTTATCCCTTCGCATAAGAGCAAGAACGTGCCTCTTATCCCTTCGAATAAGGGCAATAACGTGCCCCTTATCCCTTCGCATAAGAGTAAGAACGCGCCCCTTATCTTTTCGCATAAGAGCAATAACGCGCCCCTAATCCCTTCGCATAAGAGCAAGAACGTGCCTCTTATCCCTTCGCATAAGGGCAATAACGTGCCCCTTATCCCTTCGCATAAGAGTAAGAACGCGCCCCTTATCCCTTCGCATAAGAGCAATAACGCGCCCCTTATATCTTCGCATAAGAGCAAGAACGTGCCTCTTATCCCTTCGCATAAGGGCAATAACGTGCCCCTTATCCCTTCGCATAAGAGTAAGTACGCGCCCCTTATCCCTTCGCATAAGAGCAATAACGCGCCCCTTATCTCTTCGCATAAGAGCAAGAACGTGCCTCTTATCCCTTCGCATAAGGGCAATAACGTGCCCCTTATCCCTTCGCAAAAGAGTAAGAACGTGCCCCTTATCGCTTCGCATAAGAGTAAGAACGTGCCCCTTATCCCTTCGCATAAGGGCAATAACGTGCCCCTTATCCCTTCGCATAAGAGCAATAACGCGCCCCTTATCCCTTCGCATAAGAGCAAGAACGCGCCCCTTATCCCTTCGCATAAGAGTCAGAACGCGCCCCTTATCCCTTCGCATAAGGGCAATAACGTGCCCCTTATCCCTTCGCATAAGGGCAATAACGTGCCCCTTATGCCTTCGCATAAGAGTAAGAACGCGCCCCTTATCCCTTCGCATAAGAGCAAGAACGTGCCCCTTATCCCTTCGCATAAGGGCAATAACGTGCCCCTTATCCCTTCGCATAAGAGTAAGAACGCGCCCCTTTTCCCTTCGCATAAGAGCAAGAACGTGCCTCTTATTTCTTCGCATAAGGGCAATAACGTGCCCCTTATCCCTTCGCATAAGAGTAAGAACGCGCCTCTTATCCCTTCGCATAAGGGCAATAACGCGCCCCTTATCCCTTCGCATAAGAGTAAGAACGCGCCCCTTATCCCTTCGCATAAGGGCAATAACGTGCCCCGTATCCCTTCGCATAAGGGCAATAACGTGCCCCTTATCCCTTCGCATAAGAGTAAGAACGTGCCCCTTATCCCTTCGCATAAGAGTAAGAACGCGCCCCTTATCCCTTCGCATAAGAGCAATAACGTGCCCCTTATCCCTTCGCATAAGAGCAATAACGTGCCCCTTATCCCTTCGCATAAGAGCAATAACGTGCCCCTTATCCTTTCGCATAAGAGTAAGAACGCGCCCCTTATCCCTTCGCATAAGAGCAATAACGTGCCCCTTATCCCTTCGCATAAGAGCAATAACGCGCCCCTTATCCCTTCGCATCAGAGCAAGAACGTGCCTCTTATCCCTTCGCATAAGGGCAATAACGTGCCCCTTATTCCTTCGCATAAGAGTAAGAACGTGCCCCTTATCCCTTCGCATAAGAGTAAGAACGTGCCCCTTATTCCTTCGCATAAGGGCAATAAGGTGCCCCTTATCCCTTCACATAAGAGCAATAACGTGCCCCTTATCCCTTCGCATAAGTGCAATAACGTGCCCCTTATCCCTTCGCATAAGAGTAAGAACGCGCCCCTTATCCCTTCGCATAAGAGCAATAACGTGCCCCTTATCCCTTCGCATAAGAGCAATAACGCGCCCCTTATCCCTTCGCATAAGAGCAAGAACGTTTCCCTTATCTCTTCGCATAAGAGCAATAACGCGCCCCTTATCCCTTCGCATAAGAGCAAGAACGTGCCTCTTATCCCTTCGCATAAGGGCAATAACGTGCCCCTTATCCCTTCGCATAAGAGTAAGAACGTGCCCCTTATCCCTTCGCATAAGAGTAACAACGTGCCCCTTATCCCTTCGCATAAGGGCAATAACGTGCCCCTTATCTTTCCGCATAAGAGCAATAACGCGCCCCTTATCCCTTCGCATAAGAGCAAGAACGCGCCCCTTATCCCTTCGCATAAGAGTAAGAACGCGCCCCTTATCCCTTCGCATAAGGGCAATAACGTGCCCCTTATCCCTTCGCATAAGGGCAATAACGTGCCCCTTATCCCTTCGCATAAGAGCAATAACGTGCCCCTTATCCCTTCGCATAAGAGTAAGAACGCGCCCCTTATCCTTTCGCATAAGAGCAATAACGTGCCCCTTATCCCTTCGCATAAGAGCAATAACGCGCCCCTTATCCCTTCGCATAAGAGCAAGAACGTGCCCCTTATCCCTTCGCATAAGAGCAATAACGCGCCCCTCATCCCTTCGCATAAGAGCAAGAACGTGCCTCTTATCCCTTCGCATAAGGGCAATAACGTGCCTCTTATCCTTTCGCATAAGAGTAAGAACGTGCCCCTTGTCCCTTCGCATAAGAGTAAGAACGTGCCCCTTATCCCTTCGCATAAGGGCAATAACGTGCCCCTTATCCCTTCGCATAAGAGCAATAACGCGCCCCTTATCCCTTCACATAAGAGCAAGAACGCGCCCCTTATCCCTTCGCATAAGAGTAAGAACGCGCCCCTTATCCCTTCGCATAAGGGCAATAACGTGCCCCTTATCCCTTCGCATAAGGGCAATAACGTGCCCCTTATACCTTCGCATAAGGGCAATAACGTGCCCCTTATCCCTTCGCATAAGAGTAAGAACGCGCCCCTTATCCCTTCGCATAAGAGCAATAACGTGCCCCTTATCCCTTCGCATAAGAGTAAGAACGCGCCCCTTATCCCTTCGCATAAGAGCAATAACGTGCCCCTTATCCCTTCGCATAAGAGTAAGAACGCGCCCCTTATCCCTTCGCATAAGAGCAATAACGTTCCCCTTATCCCTTCGCATAAGAGTAAGAACGCGCCCTTATCCCTTCGCATAAGGGCAATAACGTGCCCCTTATCCCTTCGCATAAGGGCAATAACGTGCCCCTTATCCCTTCGCATAAGAGTAAGAACGCGCCCCTTATCCCTTCGCATAAGAGCAATAACGTGCCCCTTATCCCTTCGCATAAGAGCAATAACGTGCCCCTTATCCCTTCGCATAAGAGTAAGAACGCGCCCCTTATCCCTTCGCATAAGAGTAAGAACGCGCCCCTTATCCCTTCGCATAAGAGCAATAACGTGCCCCTTATCCCTTCGCATAAGAGCAATAACGTGCCCCTTATCCCTTCGCATAAGAGCAATAACGTGCCCCTTATCCCTTCGCATAAGAGTAAGAACGCGCCCCTTATCCCTTCGCATAAGAGCAATAACGTGCCCCTTATCCCTTCGCATAAGAGCAATAACGTGCCCCTTATCCCTTTGCATAAGAGCAATAACGTGCCCCTTATCCCATCGCATAAGAGCAATAACGTGCCCCTTATCCCTTTGCATAAGAGCAATAACGTGCCCCTTATCCCTTCGCATAAGAGCAATAACGTGCCCCTTATCCCTTCGCATAAGAGCAATAACGTGCCCCTTATCCCTTCGCATCAGAGCAAGAACGTGCCTCTTATCCCTTCACATAAGGGCAATAACGTGCCCCTTATTCCTTCGCATAAGAGTAAGAACGTGCCCCTTATCCCTTCGCATAAGAGTAAGAACGTGCCCCTTATTCCTTCGCATAAGGGCAATAAGGTGCCCCTTATCCCTTCGCATAAGAGCAATAACGTGCCCCTTATCCCTTCGCATAAGTGCAATAACGTGCCCCTTATCCCTTCGCATAAGAGTAAGAACGCGCCCCTTATCCCTTCGCATAAGAGCAATAACGTGCCCCTTATCCCTTCGCATAAGAGCAATAACGCGCCCCTTATCCCTTCGCATAAGAGCAAAAACGTTTCCCTTATCTCTTCGCATAAGAGCAATAACGCGCCCCTTATCCCTTCGCATAAGAGCAAGAACGTGCCTCTTATCCCTTCGCATAAGGGCAATAACGTGCCCCTTATCCCTTCGCATAAGAGTAAGAACGTGCCCCTTATCCCTTCGCATAAGAGTAACAACGTGCCCCTTATCCCTTCGCATAAGGGCAATAACGTGCCCCTTATCTTTCCGCATAAGAGCAATAACGCGCCCCTTATCCCTTCGCATAAGAGCAAGAACGCGCCCCTTATCCCTTCGCATAAGAGTAAGAACGCGCCCCTTATCCCTTCGCATAAGGGCAATAACGTGCCCCTTATCCCTTCGCATAAGGGCAATAACGTGCCCCTTATCCCTTCGCATAAGAGCAATAACGTGCCCCTTATCCCTTCGCATAAGAGCAAGAACGTGCCCCTTATCCCTTCGCATAAGAGCAATAACGCGCCCCTCATCCCTTCGCATAAGAGCAAGAACGTGCCTCTTATCCCTTCGCATAAGGGCAATAACGTGCCCCTTATCCCTTCGCATAAGAGCAATAACGCGCCCCTTATCCCTTCGCATAAGAGCAAGAACGTGCCCCTTATCCCTTCGCATAAGAGCAATAACGCGCCCCTCATCCCTTCGCATAAGAGCAAGAACGTGCCTCTTATCCCTTCGCATAAGGGCAATAACGTGCCCCTTATCCTTTCGCATAAGAGTAAGAACGTGCCCCTTGTCCCTTCGCATAAGAGTAAGAACGTGCCCCTTATCCCTTCGCATAAGGGCAATAACGTGCCCCTTATCCCTTCGCATAAGAGCAATAACGCGCCCCTTATCCCTTCACATAAGAGCAAGAACGCGCCCCTTATCCCTTCGCATAAGAGCAATAACGTGCCCCTTATCCCTTCGCATAAGAGCAATAACGCGCCCCTTATCCCTTCGCATAAGAGCAAGAACGTGCCCCTTATCCCTTCGCATAAGAGCAATAACGCGCCCCTCATCCCTTCGCATAAGAGCAAGAACGTGCCTCTTATCCCTTCGCATAAGGGCAATAACGTGCCCCTTATCCTTTCGCATAAGAGTAAGAACGTGCCCCTTGTCCCTTCGCATAAGAGTAAGAACGTGCCCCTTATCCCTTCGCATAAGGGCAATAACGTGCCCCTTATCCCTTCGCATAAGAGCAATAACGCGCCCCTTATCCCTTCACATAAGAGCAAGAACGCGCCCCTTATCCCTTCGCATAAGAGTAAGAACGCGCCCCTTATCCCTTCGCATAAGGGCAATAACGTGCCCCTTATCCCTTCGCATAAGGGCAATAACGTGCCCCTTATACCTTCGCATAAGGGCAATAACGTGCCCCTTATCCCTTCGCATAAGAGTAAGAACGCGCCCTTTATCCCTTCGCATAAGAGCAATAACGTGCCCCTTATCCCTTCGCATAAGAGTAAGAACGCGCCCCTTATCCCTTCGCATAAGAGCAATAACGTGCCCCTTATCCCTTCGCATAAGAGTAAGAACGCGCCCCTTATCCCTTCGCATAAGAGCAATAACGTTCCCCTTATCCCTTCGCATAAGAGTAAGAACGCGCCCTTATCCCTTCGCATAAGGGCAATAACGTGCCCCTTAACCCTTCGCATAAGGGCAATAACGTGCCCCTTATCCCTTCGCATAAGAGTAAGAACGCGCCCCTTATCCCTTCGCATAAGAGCAATAACGTGCCCCTTATCCCTTCGCATAAGAGCAATAACGTGCCCCTTATCCCTTCGCATAAGAGCAATAACGTGCCCCTCATCCCTTTGCATAAGAGCAATAACGTGCTCCTTATCCCTTTGCATAAGAGCAATAACGCGCCCTTCATCCCTTTGCATAAGAGCAATAACGTGCCCCTCATCCCTTTTCATAAGAGCAATAACGCGCCCTTCATCCCTTTGCATAAGAGCAATAACGTGCCCCTCATCCCTTTTCATAAGAGCAATAACGTGCCCCTCATCCCTTTTCATAAGAGCAATAACGCGCTCTTCATCCCTTTGCATAAGAGCAATAACGTGCCCCTTATCCCTTTGCATAAGAGCAATAACCCCCCCCTTATCCCATTGCATAAGAGCAATAACGTGCCCCTCATCCCTTTGCATAAGAGCAATAACGTGCCCCTTATCCCTTTGCATAAGAGCAATAACGCGCCCTTCATCCCTTTGCATAAGAGCAATAACGTGCCCCTTATCCCTTTGCATAAGAGCAATAACGCACCCTTCATCCCTTTGCATAAGAGCAATAACGTGCCCCTCATCCCTTTTCATAAGAGCAATAACGCGCCCTTCATCCCTTTGCATAAGAGCAATAACGTGCCCCTTATCCCTTTGCATAAGAGCAATAACGCGCCCCTTATCCCATTGCATAAGAGCAATAACGTGCCCCTCATCCCTTTGCATAAGAGCAATAACGCGCCCCTTATCCCTTCGCATAAGAGCAATAACGTGCCCCTCATCCCTTTTCATAAGAGCAATAACGCGCCCTTCATCCCTTTGCATAAGAGCAATAACGTGCCCCTTATCCCTTTGCATAAGAGCAATTACGCGCCCCTTATCCCATTGCATAAGAGCAATAACGTGCCCCTCATCCCTTTGCATAAGAGCAATAACGCGCCCTTCATCCCTTTGCATAAGAGCAATAACGTGCCTCTCATCCCTTTTCATAAGAGCAATAACGCGCCCTCCATCCCTTTGCATAAGAGCAATAACGTGCCCCTTATCCCTTTGCATAAGAGCAATAACGCGCCCCTTATCCCATTGCATAAGAGCAATAACGTGCCCCTCATCCCTTTGCATAAGAGCAATAACGTGCCCCTTATCCCTTCGCATAAGAGCAAGAACGTGCCCCTCATCCCTTTGCATAAGAGCAATAACGCGCCCCTTATCCCTTCGCATAAGAGCAAGAACGTGCCCCTCATCCCTTTGCATAAGAGCAAGAACGTGCTCCTTATCCTTTCGCATAAGTGTAAGAACGCGCCTCTTATGCCTTCGCATAAGAGCAAGAACGTGCCCCTTATCCCTTCACATAAGAGCAAGAACGTGCCCCTTATCCCTTCGCATAAAGGCAAGAATGTGCCCTTTATCCCTTCGCATAAGGGCAAGAACGCGCCCCTTATCCCTTCGCATAAGAGTAAGAACGCGCCTCTTATCCCTTCGCATAAGGGCAATAACGCGACCCTTATCCCTTCGCATAAGAGCAAGAACGCGCCCCTTATCCCTTAGCATATGAGCAATAACGTGCCCCTTATCCCTTCGCATAAGGGCAAGAACGCGCCCCTTATCCCTTCGCATAAGAGCAATAATGTGCCCCTTATCCCTTCGCATAAGAGCAAGAACGTGCCCCTTATCCCTTCGCATAAGAGCAATAACGTGCCCCTCATCCCTTTGCATAAGAGCAATAACGTGCCCCTTATCCCTTTGCATAAGAGCAATAACGTGCCCCTTATCCCTTCGCATAAGAGCAAGAACGTGCCCCTCATCCCTTTGCATAAGAGCAATAACGCGCCCTTCATCCCTTTGCATAAGAGCAATAACGCGCCCCTCATCCCTTTGCATAAGAGCAATAACGCGCCCCTTATCCCTTTGCATAAAAGCAAGAACGTGCCCCTTATCCCTTCGCATAAGAGCAATAACGTGCCCCTCATCCCTTTGCATAAGAGCAATAACATGCCCCTTATCCCTTTGCATAAGAGCAATAACGTGCCCCTTATCCCTTCGCATAAGAGCAATAACGCGCCCTTCATCCCTTTGCATAAGAGCAATAACGTGCCCCTTATCCCTTTGCATAAGAGCAATAACGCGCCCCTTATCCCATTGCATAAGAGCAATAACGTGCCTCTCATCCCTTTGCATAAGAGCAATAACGCGCCCCTTATCCCTTCGCATAAGAGCAAGAACGTGCCCCTCATCCTTTTGCATAAGAGTAAGAACGCGCCTCTTATCACTTCGCATAAGGGCAAGAACGTGCCCCTTATCCCTTCGCATAAGAGCAATAACGCGCCCCTTATCCCTTCGCATAAGAGCAAGAACGTGCCCCTTATCTCTTCGCATAAGAGCAAGAACGTGCCCCTCATCCCTTTGCATAAGAGCAATAACGCGCCCCTTATCCCTTCGCATAAGAGCAATAACGTGCCCCTCATCCCTTTTCATAAGAGCAATAACGCACCCTTCATCCCTTTGCATAAGAGCAATAACGTGCCCCTTATCCCTTTGCATAAGAGCAATAACTTGCCCCTTATCCCATTGCATAAGAGCAATAACGTGCCCCTCATCCCTTTGCATAAGAGCAATAACGCGCCCCTTATCCCTTCGCATAAGAGCAATAACGTGCCCCTCATCCCTTTGCATAAGAGCAATAACGCGCCCCTTATCCCTTCGCATAAGAGCAAGAACGTGCCTCTTATCCCTTCGCATAAGAGTAAGAACGCACCCCTTATCCCTTCGCATAAGAGCAAGAACGTGTCCCTTATCCCTTCGCATAAGAGCAAGAACGTGCCTCTTATCCCTTCGCATAAGAGTAAGAACGCGCCCCTTATCCCTTCGCATAAGAGCAAGAACGTGCCCTTTATCCCTTCGCATAAGGGCAATAACGTGCCCCTTATCCCTTCGCATAAGAGTAAGAATGCGCCCCTTATCCCTTCGCATAAGAGCAAGAACGTGCCTCTTATCCCTTCGAATAAGGGCAATAACGTGCCCCTTATCCCTTCGCATAAGAGTAAGAACGCGCCCCTTATCTTTTCGCATAAGAGCAATAACGCGCCCCTAATCCCTTCGCATAAGAGCAAGAACGTGCCTCTTATCCCTTCGCATAAGGGCAATAACGTGCCCCTTATCCCTTCGCATAAGAGTAAGAACGCGCCCCTTATCCCTTCGCATAAGAGCAATAACGCGCCCCTTATATCTTCGCATAAGAGCAAGAACGTGCCTCTTATCCCTTCGCATAAGGGCAATAACGTGCCCCTTATCCCTTCGCATAAGAGTAAGTACGCGCCCCTTATCCCTTCGCATAAGAGCAATAACGCGCCCCTTATCTCTTCGCATAAGAGCAAGAACGTGCCTCTTATCCCTTCGCATAAGGGCAATAACGTGCCCCTTATCCCTTCGCAAAAGAGTAAGAACGTGCCCCTTATCGCTTCGCATAAGAGTAAGAACGTGCCCCTTATCCCTTCGCATAAGGGCAATAACGTGCCCCTTATCCCTTCGCATAAGAGCAATAACGCGCCCCTTATCCCTTCGCATAAGAGCAAGAACGCGCCCCTTATCCCTTCGCATAAGAGTCAGAACGCGCCCCTTATCCCTTCGCATAAGGGCAATAACGTGCCCCTTATCCCTTCGCATAAGGGCAATAACGTGCCCCTTATGCCTTCGCATAAGAGTAAGAACGCGCCCCTTATCCCTTCGCATAAGAGCAAGAACGTGCCCCTTATCCCTTCGCATAAGGGCAATAACGTGCCCCTTATCCCTTCGCATAAGAGTAAGAACGCGCCCCTTTTCCCTTCGCATAAGAGCAAGAACGTGCCTCTTATTTCTTCGCATAAGGGCAATAACGTGCCCCTTATCCCTTCGCATAAGAGTAAGAACGCGCCTCTTATCCCTTCGCATAAGGGCAATAACGCGCCCCTTATCCCTTCGCATAAGAGTAAGAACGCGCCCCTTATCCCTTCGCATAAGGGCAATAACGTGCCCCGTATCCCTTCGCATAAGGGCAATAACGTGCCCCTTATCCCTTCGCATAAGAGTAAGAACGTGCCCCTTATCCCTTCGCATAAGAGTAAGAACGCGCCCCTTATCCCTTCGCATAAGAGCAATAACGTGCCCCTTATCCCTTCGCATAAGAGCAATAACGTGCCCCTTATCCCTTCGCATAAGAGCAATAACGTGCCCCTTATCCCTTCGCATAAGAGTAAGAACGCGCCCCTTATCCCTTCGCATAAGAGCAATAACGTGCCCCTTATCCCTTCGCATAAGAGCAATAACGCGCCCCTTATCCCTTCGCATCAGAGCAAGAACGTGCCTCTTATCCCTTCGCATAAGGGCAATAACGTGCCCCTTATTCCTTCGCATAAGAGTAAGAACGTGCCCCTTATCCCTTCGCATAAGAGTAAGAACGTGCCCCTTATTCCTTCGCATAAGGGCAATAAGGTGCCCCTTATCCCTTCACATAAGAGCAATAACGTGCCCCTTATCCCTTCGCATAAGTGCAATAACGTGCCCCTTATCCCTTCGCATAAGAGTAAGAACGCGCCCCTTATCCCTTCGCATAAGAGCAATAACGTGCCCCTTATCCCTTCGCATAAGAGCAATAACGCGCCCCTTATCCCTTCGCATAAGAGCAAGAACGTTTCCCTTATCTCTTCGCATAAGAGCAATAACGCGCCCCTTATCCCTTCGCATAAGAGCAAGAACGTGCCTCTTATCCCTTCGCATAAGGGCAATAACGTGCCCCTTATCCCTTCGCATAAGAGTAAGAACGTGCCCCTTATCCCTTCGCATAAGAGTAACAACGTGCCCCTTATCCCTTCGCATAAGGGCAATAACGTGCCCCTTATCTTTCCGCATAAGAGCAATAACGCGCCCCTTATCCCTTCGCATAAGAGCAAGAACGCGCCCCTTATCCCTTCGCATAAGAGTAAGAACGCGCCCCTTATCCCTTCGCATAAGGGCAATAACGTGCCCCTTATCCCTTCGCATAAGGGCAATAACGTGCCCCTTATCCCTTCGCATAAGAGCAATAACGTGCCCCTTATCCCTTCGCATAAGAGTAAGAACGCGCCCCTTATCCCTTCGCATAAGAGCAATAACGTGCCCCTTATCCCTTCGCATAAGAGCAATAACGCGCCCCTTATCCCTTCGCATAAGAGCAAGAACGTGCCCCTTATCCCTTCGCATAAGAGCAATAACGCGCCCCTCATCCCTTCGCATAAGAGCAAGAACGTGCCTCTTATCCCTTCGCATAAGGGCAATAACGTGCCTCTTATCCTTTCGCATAAGAGTAAGAACGTGCCCCTTGTCCCTTCGCATAAGAGTAAGAACGTGCCCCTTATCCCTTCGCATAAGGGCAATAACGTGCCCCTTATCCCTTCGCATAAGAGCAATAACGCGCCCCTTATCCCTTCACATAAGAGCAAGAACGCGCCCCTTATCCCTTCGCATAAGAGTAAGAACGCGCCCCTTATCCCTTCGCATAAGGGCAATAACGTGCCCCTTATCCCTTCGCATAAGGGCAATAACGTGCCCCTTATACCTTCGCATAAGGGCAATAACGTGCCCCTTATCCCTTCGCATAAGAGTAAGAACGCGCCCCTTATCCCTTCGCATAAGAGCAATAACGTGCCCCTTATCCCTTCGCATAAGAGTAAGAACGCGCCCCTTATCCCTTCGCATAAGAGCAATAACGTGCCCCTTATCCCTTCGCATAAGAGTAAGAACGCGCCCCTTATCCCTTCGCATAAGAGCAATAACGTTCCCCTTATCCCTTCGCATAAGAGTAAGAACGCGCCCTTATCCCTTCGCATAAGGGCAATAACGTGCCCCTTATCCCTTCGCATAAGAGTAAGAACGCGCCCTTATCCCTTCGCATAAGAGCAAGAACGTGCCCCTCATCCCTTTGCATAAGAGCAATAACGCGCCCTTCATCCCTTTGCATAAGAGCAATAACGCGCCCCTCATCCCTTTGCATAAGAGCAATAACGCGCCCCTTATCCCTTTGCATAAAAGCAAGAACGTGCCCCTTATCCCTTCGCATAAGAGCAATAACGTGCCCCTCATCCCTTTGCATAAGAGCAATAACATGCCCCTTATCCCTTTGCATAAGAGCAATAACGTGCCCCTTATCCCTTCGCATAAGAGCAATAACGCGCCCTTCATCCCTTTGCATAAGAGCAATAACGTGCCCCTTATCCCTTTGCATAAGAGCAATAACGCGCCCCTTATCCCATTGCATAAGAGCAATAACGTGCCTCTCATCCCTTTGCATAAGAGCAATAACGCGCCCCTTATCCCTTCGCATAAGAGCAAGAACGTGCCCCTCATCCTTTTGCATAAGAGTAAGAACGCGCCTCTTATCACTTCGCATAAGGGCAAGAACGTGCCCCTTATCCCTTCGCATAAGAGCAATAACGCGCCCCTTATCCCTTCGCATAAGAGCAAGAACGTGCCCCTTATCTCTTCGCATAAGAGCAAGAACGTGCCCCTCATCCCTTTGCATAAGAGCAATAACGCGCCCCTTATCCCTTCGCATAAGAGCAATAACGTGCCCCTCATCCCTTTTCATAAGAGCAATAACGCACCCTTCATCCCTTTGCATAAGAGCAATAACGTGCCCCTTATCCCTTTGCATAAGAGCAATAACTTGCCCCTTATCCCATTGCATAAGAGCAATAACGTGCCCCTCATCCCTTTGCATAAGAGCAATAACGCGCCCCTTATCCCTTCGCATAAGAGCAATAACGTGCCCCTCATCCCTTTGCATAAGAGCAATAACGCGCCCCTTATCCCTTCGCATAAGAGCAAGAACGTGCCTCTTATCCCTTCGCATAAGAGTAAGAACGCACCCCTTATCCCTTCGCATAAGAGCAAGAACGTGTCCCTTATCCCTTCGCATAAGAGCAAGAACGTGCCTCTTATCCCTTCGCATAAGAGTAAGAACGCGCCCCTTATCCCTTCGCATAAGAGCAAGAACGTGCCCTTTATCCCTTCGCATAAGGGCAATAACGTGCCCCTTATCCCTTCGCATAAGAGTAAGAATGCGCCCCTTATCCCTTCGCATAAGAGCAAGAACGTGCCTCTTATCCCTTCGAATAAGGGCAATAACGTGCCCCTTATCCCTTCGCATAAGAGTAAGAACGCGCCCCTTATCTTTTCGCATAAGAGCAATAACGCGCCCCTAATCCCTTCGCATAAGAGCAAGAACGTGCCTCTTATCCCTTCGCATAAGGGCAATAACGTGCCCCTTATCCCTTCGCATAAGAGTAAGAACGCGCCCCTTATCCCTTCGCATAAGAGCAATAACGCGCCCCTTATATCTTCGCATAAGAGCAAGAACGTGCCTCTTATCCCTTCGCATAAGGGCAATAACGTGCCCCTTATCCCTTCGCATAAGAGTAAGTACGCGCCCCTTATCCCTTCGCATAAGAGCAATAACGCGCCCCTTATCTCTTCGCATAAGAGCAAGAACGTGCCTCTTATCCCTTCGCATAAGGGCAATAACGTGCCCCTTATCCCTTCGCAAAAGAGTAAGAACGTGCCCCTTATCGCTTCGCATAAGAGTAAGAACGTGCCCCTTATCCCTTCGCATAAGGGCAATAACGTGCCCCTTATCCCTTCGCATAAGAGCAATAACGCGCCCCTTATCCCTTCGCATAAGAGCAAGAACGCGCCCCTTATCCCTTCGCATAAGAGTCAGAACGCGCCCCTTATCCCTTCGCATAAGGGCAATAACGTGCCCCTTATCCCTTCGCATAAGGGCAATAACGTGCCCCTTATGCCTTCGCATAAGAGTAAGAACGCGCCCCTTATCCCTTCGCATAAGAGCAAGAACGTGCCCCTTATCCCTTCGCATAAGGGCAATAACGTGCCCCTTATCCCTTCGCATAAGAGTAAGAACGCGCCCCTTTTCCCTTCGCATAAGAGCAAGAACGTGCCTCTTATTTCTTCGCATAAGGGCAATAACGTGCCCCTTATCCCTTCGCATAAGAGTAAGAACGCGCCTCTTATCCCTTCGCATAAGGGCAATAACGCGCCCCTTATCCCTTCGCATAAGAGTAAGAACGCGCCCCTTATCCCTTCGCATAAGGGCAATAACGTGCCCCGTATCCCTTCGCATAAGGGCAATAACGTGCCCCTTATCCCTTCGCATAAGAGTAAGAACGTGCCCCTTATCCCTTCGCATAAGAGTAAGAACGCGCCCCTTATCCCTTCGCATAAGAGCAATAACGTGCCCCTTATCCCTTCGCATAAGAGCAATAACGTGCCCCTTATCCCTTCGCATAAGAGCAATAACGTGCCCCTTATCCTTTCGCATAAGAGTAAGAACGCGCCCCTTATCCCTTCGCATAAGAGCAATAACGTGCCCCTTATCCCTTCGCATAAGAGCAATAACGCGCCCCTTATCCCTTCGCATCAGAGCAAGAACGTGCCTCTTATCCCTTCGCATAAGGGCAATAACGTGCCCCTTATTCCTTCGCATAAGAGTAAGAACGTGCCCCTTATCCCTTCGCATAAGAGTAAGAACGTGCCCCTTATTCCTTCGCATAAGGGCAATAAGGTGCCCCTTATCCCTTCACATAAGAGCAATAACGTGCCCCTTATCCCTTCGCATAAGTGCAATAACGTGCCCCTTATCCCTTCGCATAAGAGTAAGAACGCGCCCCTTATCCCTTCGCATAAGAGCAATAACGTGCCCCTTATCCCTTCGCATAAGAGCAATAACGCGCCCCTTATCCCTTCGCATAAGAGCAAGAACGTTTCCCTTATCTCTTCGCATAAGAGCAATAACGCGCCCCTTATCCCTTCGCATAAGAGCAAGAACGTGCCTCTTATCCCTTCGCATAAGGGCAATAACGTGCCCCTTATCCCTTCGCATAAGAGTAAGAACGTGCCCCTTATCCCTTCGCATAAGAGTAACAACGTGCCCCTTATCCCTTCGCATAAGGGCAATAACGTGCCCCTTATCTTTCCGCATAAGAGCAATAACGCGCCCCTTATCCCTTCGCATAAGAGCAAGAACGCGCCCCTTATCCCTTCGCATAAGAGTAAGAACGCGCCCCTTATCCCTTCGCATAAGGGCAATAACGTGCCCCTTATCCCTTCGCATAAGGGCAATAACGTGCCCCTTATCCCTTCGCATAAGAGCAATAACGTGCCCCTTATCCCTTCGCATAAGAGTAAGAACGCGCCCCTTATCCCTTCGCATAAGAGCAATAACGTGCCCCTTATCCCTTCGCATAAGAGCAATAACGCGCCCCTTATCCCTTCGCATAAGAGCAAGAACGTGCCCCTTATCCCTTCGCATAAGAGCAATAACGCGCCCCTCATCCCTTCGCATAAGAGCAAGAACGTGCCTCTTATCCCTTCGCATAAGGGCAATAACGTGCCTCTTATCCTTTCGCATAAGAGTAAGAACGTGCCCCTTGTCCCTTCGCATAAGAGTAAGAACGTGCCCCTTATCCCTTCGCATAAGGGCAATAACGTGCCCCTTATCCCTTCGCATAAGAGCAATAACGCGCCCCTTATCCCTTCACATAAGAGCAAGAACGCGCCCCTTATCCCTTCGCATAAGAGTAAGAACGCGCCCCTTATCCCTTCGCATAAGGGCAATAACGTGCCCCTTATCCCTTCGCATAAGGGCAATAACGTGCCCCTTATACCTTCGCATAAGGGCAATAACGTGCCCCTTATCCCTTCGCATAAGAGTAAGAACGCGCCCCTTATCCCTTCGCATAAGAGCAATAACGTGCCCCTTATCCCTTCGCATAAGAGTAAGAACGCGCCCCTTATCCCTTCGCATAAGAGCAATAACGTGCCCCTTATCCCTTCGCATAAGAGTAAGAACGCGCCCCTTATCCCTTCGCATAAGAGCAATAACGTTCCCCTTATCCCTTCGCATAAGAGTAAGAACGCGCCCTTATCCCTTCGCATAAGGGCAATAACGTGCCCCTTATCCCTTCGCATAAGGGCAATAACGTGCCCCTTATCCCTTCGCATAAGAGTAAGAACGCGCCCCTTATCCCTTCGCATAAGAGCAATAACGTGCCCCTTATCCCTTCGCATAAGAGCAATAACGTGCCCCTTATCCCTTCGCATAAGAGTAAGAACGCGCCCCTTATCCCTTCGCATAAGAGTAAGAACGCGCCCCTTATCCCTTCGCATAAGAGCAATAACGTGCCCCTTATCCCTTCGCATAAGAGCAATAACGTGCCCCTTATCCCTTCGCATAAGAGCAATAACGTGCCCCTTATCCCTTCGCATAAGAGTAAGAACGCGCCCCTTATCCCTTCGCATAAGAGCAATAACGTGCCCCTTATCCCTTCGCATAAGAGCAATAACGTGCCCCTTATCCCTTTGCATAAGAGCAATAACGTGCCCCTTATCCCATCGCATAAGAGCAATAACGTGCCCCTTATCCCTTTGCATAAGAGCAATAACGTGCCCCTTATCCCTTCGCATAAGAGCAATAACGTGCCCCTTATCCCTTCGCATAAGAGCAATAACGTGCCCCTTATCCCTTCGCATCAGAGCAAGAACGTGCCTCTTATCCCTTCACATAAGGGCAATAACGTGCCCCTTATTCCTTCGCATAAGAGTAAGAACGTGCCCCTTATCCCTTCGCATAAGAGTAAGAACGTGCCCCTTATTCCTTCGCATAAGGGCAATAAGGTGCCCCTTATCCCTTCGCATAAGAGCAATAACGTGCCCCTTATCCCTTCGCATAAGTGCAATAACGTGCCCCTTATCCCTTCGCATAAGAGTAAGAACGCGCCCCTTATCCCTTCGCATAAGAGCAATAACGTGCCCCTTATCCCTTCGCATAAGAGCAATAACGCGCCCCTTATCCCTTCGCATAAGAGCAAAAACGTTTCCCTTATCTCTTCGCATAAGAGCAATAACGCGCCCCTTATCCCTTCGCATAAGAGCAAGAACGTGCCTCTTATCCCTTCGCATAAGGGCAATAACGTGCCCCTTATCCCTTCGCATAAGAGTAAGAACGTGCCCCTTATCCCTTCGCATAAGAGTAACAACGTGCCCCTTATCCCTTCGCATAAGGGCAATAACGTGCCCCTTATCTTTCCGCATAAGAGCAATAACGCGCCCCTTATCCCTTCGCATAAGAGCAAGAACGCGCCCCTTATCCCTTCGCATAAGAGTAAGAACGCGCCCCTTATCCCTTCGCATAAGGGCAATAACGTGCCCCTTATCCCTTCGCATAAGGGCAATAACGTGCCCCTTATCCCTTCGCATAAGAGCAATAACGTGCCCCTTATCCCTTCGCATAAGAGCAAGAACGTGCCCCTTATCCCTTCGCATAAGAGCAATAACGCGCCCCTCATCCCTTCGCATAAGAGCAAGAACGTGCCTCTTATCCCTTCGCATAAGGGCAATAACGTGCCCCTTATCCCTTCGCATAAGAGCAATAACGCGCCCCTTATCCCTTCGCATAAGAGCAAGAACGTGCCCCTTATCCCTTCGCATAAGAGCAATAACGCGCCCCTCATCCCTTCGCATAAGAGCAAGAACGTGCCTCTTATCCCTTCGCATAAGGGCAATAACGTGCCCCTTATCCTTTCGCATAAGAGTAAGAACGTGCCCCTTGTCCCTTCGCATAAGAGTAAGAACGTGCCCCTTATCCCTTCGCATAAGGGCAATAACGTGCCCCTTATCCCTTCGCATAAGAGCAATAACGCGCCCCTTATCCCTTCACATAAGAGCAAGAACGCGCCCCTTATCCCTTCGCATAAGAGCAATAACGTGCCCCTTATCCCTTCGCATAAGAGCAATAACGCGCCCCTTATCCCTTCGCATAAGAGCAAGAACGTGCCCCTTATCCCTTCGCATAAGAGCAATAACGCGCCCCTCATCCCTTCGCATAAGAGCAAGAACGTGCCTCTTATCCCTTCGCATAAGGGCAATAACGTGCCCCTTATCCTTTCGCATAAGAGTAAGAACGTGCCCCTTGTCCCTTCGCATAAGAGTAAGAACGTGCCCCTTATCCCTTCGCATAAGGGCAATAACGTGCCCCTTATCCCTTCGCATAAGAGCAATAACGCGCCCCTTATCCCTTCACATAAGAGCAAGAACGCGCCCCTTATCCCTTCGCATAAGAGTAAGAACGCGCCCCTTATCCCTTCGCATAAGGGCAATAACGTGCCCCTTATCCCTTCGCATAAGGGCAATAACGTGCCCCTTATACCTTCGCATAAGGGCAATAACGTGCCCCTTATCCCTTCGCATAAGAGTAAGAACGCGCCCTTTATCCCTTCGCATAAGAGCAATAACGTGCCCCTTATCCCTTCGCATAAGAGTAAGAACGCGCCCCTTATCCCTTCGCATAAGAGCAATAACGTGCCCCTTATCCCTTCGCATAAGAGTAAGAACGCGCCCCTTATCCCTTCGCATAAGAGCAATAACGTTCCCCTTATCCCTTCGCATAAGAGTAAGAACGCGCCCTTATCCCTTCGCATAAGGGCAATAACGTGCCCCTTAACCCTTCGCATAAGGGCAATAACGTGCCCCTTATCCCTTCGCATAAGAGTAAGAACGCGCCCCTTATCCCTTCGCATAAGAGCAATAACGTGCCCCTTATCCCTTCGCATAAGAGCAATAACGTGCCCCTTATCCCTTCGCATAAGAGCAATAACGTGCCCCTCATCCCTTTGCATAAGAGCAATAACGTGCTCCTTATCCCTTTGCATAAGAGCAATAACGCGCCCTTCATCCCTTTGCATAAGAGCAATAACGTGCCCCTCATCCCTTTTCATAAGAGCAATAACGCGCCCTTCATCCCTTTGCATAAGAGCAATAACGTGCCCCTCATCCCTTTTCATAAGAGCAATAACGTGCCCCTCATCCCTTTTCATAAGAGCAATAACGCGCTCTTCATCCCTTTGCATAAGAGCAATAACGTGCCCCTTATCCCTTTGCATAAGAGCAATAACCCCCCCCTTATCCCATTGCATAAGAGCAATAACGTGCCCCTCATCCCTTTGCATAAGAGCAATAACGTGCCCCTTATCCCTTTGCATAAGAGCAATAACGCGCCCTTCATCCCTTTGCATAAGAGCAATAACGTGCCCCTTATCCCTTTGCATAAGAGCAATAACGCACCCTTCATCCCTTTGCATAAGAGCAATAACGTGCCCCTCATCCCTTTTCATAAGAGCAATAACGCGCCCTTCATCCCTTTGCATAAGAGCAATAACGTGCCCCTTATCCCTTTGCATAAGAGCAATAACGCGCCCCTTATCCCATTGCATAAGAGCAATAACGTGCCCCTCATCCCTTTGCATAAGAGCAATAACGCGCCCCTTATCCCTTCGCATAAGAGCAATAACGTGCCCCTCATCCCTTTTCATAAGAGCAATAACGCGCCCTTCATCCCTTTGCATAAGAGCAATAACGTGCCCCTTATCCCTTTGCATAAGAGCAATAACGCGCCCCTTATCCCATTGCATAAGAGCAATAACGTGCCCCTCATCCCTTTGCATAAGAGCAATAACGCGCCCTTCATCCCTTTGCATAAGAGCAATAACGTGCCTCTCATCCCTTTTCATAAGAGCAATAACGCGCCCTCCATCCCTTTGCATAAGAGCAATAACGTGCCCCTTATCCCTTTGCATAAGAGCAATAACGCGCCCCTTATCCCATTGCATAAGAGCAATAACGTGCCCCTCATCCCTTTGCATAAGAGCAATAACGTGCCCCTTATCCCTTCGCATAAGAGCAAGAACGTGCCCCTCATCCCTTTGCATAAGAGCAATAACGCGCCCCTTATCCCTTCGCATAAGAGCAAGAACGTGCCCCTCATCCCTTTGCATAAGAGCAAGAACGTGCTCCTTATCCTTTCGCATAAGTGTAAGAACGCGCCTCTTATGCCTTCGCATAAGAGCAAGAACGTGCCCCTTATCCCTTCACATAAGAGCAAGAACGTGCCCCTTATCCCTTCGCATAAAGGCAAGAATGTGCCCTTTATCCCTTCGCATAAGGGCAAGAACGCGCCCCTTATCCCTTCGCATAAGAGTAAGAACGCGCCTCTTATCCCTTCGCATAAGGGCAATAACGCGACCCTTATCCCTTCGCATAAGAGCAAGAACGCGCCCCTTATCCCTTAGCATATGAGCAATAACGTGCCCCTTATCCCTTCGCATAAGGGCAAGAACGCGCCCCTTATCCCTTCGCATAAGAGCAATAATGTGCCCCTTATCCCTTCGCATAAGAGCAAGAACGTGCCCCTTATCCCTTCGCATAAGAGCAATAACGTGCCCCTCATCCCTTTGCATAAGAGCAATAACGTGCCCCTTATCCCTTTGCATAAGAGCAATAACGTGCCCCTTATCCCTTCGCATAAGAGCAAGAACGTGCCCCTCATCCCTTTGCATAAGAGCAATAACGCGCCCTTCATCCCTTTGCATAAGAGCAATAACGCGCCCCTCATCCCTTTGCATAAGAGCAATAACGCGCCCCTTATCCCTTTGCATAAAAGCAAGAACGTGCCCCTTATCCCTTCGCATAAGAGCAATAACGTGCCCCTCATCCCTTTGCATAAGAGCAATAACATGCCCCTTATCCCTTTGCATAAGAGCAATAACGTGCCCCTTATCCCTTCGCATAAGAGCAATAACGCGCCCTTCATCCCTTTGCATAAGAGCAATAACGTGCCCCTTATCCCTTTGCATAAGAGCAATAACGCGCCCCTTATCCCATTGCATAAGAGCAATAACGTGCCTCTCATCCCTTTGCATAAGAGCAATAACGCGCCCCTTATCCCTTCGCATAAGAGCAAGAACGTGCCCCTCATCCTTTTGCATAAGAGTAAGAACGCGCCTCTTATCACTTCGCATAAGGGCAAGAACGTGCCCCTTATCCCTTCGCATAAGAGCAATAACGCGCCCCTTATCCCTTCGCATAAGAGCAAGAACGTGCCCCTTATCTCTTCGCATAAGAGCAAGAACGTGCCCCTCATCCCTTTGCATAAGAGCAATAACGCGCCCCTTATCCCTTCGCATAAGAGCAATAACGTGCCCCTCATCCCTTTTCATAAGAGCAATAACGCACCCTTCATCCCTTTGCATAAGAGCAATAACGTGCCCCTTATCCCTTTGCATAAGAGCAATAACTTGCCCCTTATCCCATTGCATAAGAGCAATAACGTGCCCCTCATCCCTTTGCATAAGAGCAATAACGCGCCCCTTATCCCTTCGCATAAGAGCAATAACGTGCCCCTCATCCCTTTGCATAAGAGCAATAACGCGCCCCTTATCCCTTCGCATAAGAGCAAGAACGTGCCTCTTATCCCTTCGCATAAGAGTAAGAACGCACCCCTTATCCCTTCGCATAAGAGCAAGAACGTGTCCCTTATCCCTTCGCATAAGAGCAAGAACGTGCCTCTTATCCCTTCGCATAAGAGTAAGAACGCGCCCCTTATCCCTTCGCATAAGAGCAAGAACGTGCCCTTTATCCCTTCGCATAAGGGCAATAACGTGCCCCTTATCCCTTCGCATAAGAGTAAGAATGCGCCCCTTATCCCTTCGCATAAGAGCAAGAACGTGCCTCTTATCCCTTCGAATAAGGGCAATAACGTGCCCCTTATCCCTTCGCATAAGAGTAAGAACGCGCCCCTTATCTTTTCGCATAAGAGCAATAACGCGCCCCTAATCCCTTCGCATAAGAGCAAGAACGTGCCTCTTATCCCTTCGCATAAGGGCAATAACGTGCCCCTTATCCCTTCGCATAAGAGTAAGAACGCGCCCCTTATCCCTTCGCATAAGAGCAATAACGCGCCCCTTATATCTTCGCATAAGAGCAAGAACGTGCCTCTTATCCCTTCGCATAAGGGCAATAACGTGCCCCTTATCCCTTCGCATAAGAGTAAGTACGCGCCCCTTATCCCTTCGCATAAGAGCAATAACGCGCCCCTTATCTCTTCGCATAAGAGCAAGAACGTGCCTCTTATCCCTTCGCATAAGGGCAATAACGTGCCCCTTATCCCTTCGCAAAAGAGTAAGAACGTGCCCCTTATCGCTTCGCATAAGAGTAAGAACGTGCCCCTTATCCCTTCGCATAAGGGCAATAACGTGCCCCTTATCCCTTCGCATAAGAGCAATAACGCGCCCCTTATCCCTTCGCATAAGAGCAAGAACGCGCCCCTTATCCCTTCGCATAAGAGTCAGAACGCGCCCCTTATCCCTTCGCATAAGGGCAATAACGTGCCCCTTATCCCTTCGCATAAGGGCAATAACGTGCCCCTTATGCCTTCGCATAAGAGTAAGAACGCGCCCCTTATCCCTTCGCATAAGAGCAAGAACGTGCCCCTTATCCCTTCGCATAAGGGCAATAACGTGCCCCTTATCCCTTCGCATAAGAGTAAGAACGCGCCCCTTTTCCCTTCGCATAAGAGCAAGAACGTGCCTCTTATTTCTTCGCATAAGGGCAATAACGTGCCCCTTATCCCTTCGCATAAGAGTAAGAACGCGCCTCTTATCCCTTCGCATAAGGGCAATAACGCGCCCCTTATCCCTTCGCATAAGAGTAAGAACGCGCCCCTTATCCCTTCGCATAAGGGCAATAACGTGCCCCGTATCCCTTCGCATAAGGGCAATAACGTGCCCCTTATCCCTTCGCATAAGAGTAAGAACGTGCCCCTTATCCCTTCGCATAAGAGTAAGAACGCGCCCCTTATCCCTTCGCATAAGAGCAATAACGTGCCCCTTATCCCTTCGCATAAGAGCAATAACGTGCCCCTTATCCCTTCGCATAAGAGCAATAACGTGCCCCTTATCCCTTCGCATAAGAGTAAGAACGCGCCCCTTATCCCTTCGCATAAGAGCAATAACGTGCCCCTTATCCCTTCGCATAAGAGCAATAACGCGCCCCTTATCCCTTCGCATCAGAGCAAGAACGTGCCTCTTATCCCTTCGCATAAGGGCAATAACGTGCCCCTTATTCCTTCGCATAAGAGTAAGAACGTGCCCCTTATCCCTTCGCATAAGAGTAAGAACGTGCCCCTTATTCCTTCGCATAAGGGCAATAAGGTGCCCCTTATCCCTTCACATAAGAGCAATAACGTGCCCCTTATCCCTTCGCATAAGTGCAATAACGTGCCCCTTATCCCTTCGCATAAGAGTAAGAACGCGCCCCTTATCCCTTCGCATAAGAGCAATAACGTGCCCCTTATCCCTTCGCATAAGAGCAATAACGCGCCCCTTATCCCTTCGCATAAGAGCAAGAACGTTTCCCTTATCTCTTCGCATAAGAGCAATAACGCGCCCCTTATCCCTTCGCATAAGAGCAAGAACGTGCCTCTTATCCCTTCGCATAAGGGCAATAACGTGCCCCTTATCCCTTCGCATAAGAGTAAGAACGTGCCCCTTATCCCTTCGCATAAGAGTAACAACGTGCCCCTTATCCCTTCGCATAAGGGCAATAACGTGCCCCTTATCTTTCCGCATAAGAGCAATAACGCGCCCCTTATCCCTTCGCATAAGAGCAAGAACGCGCCCCTTATCCCTTCGCATAAGAGTAAGAACGCGCCCCTTATCCCTTCGCATAAGGGCAATAACGTGCCCCTTATCCCTTCGCATAAGGGCAATAACGTGCCCCTTATCCCTTCGCATAAGAGCAATAACGTGCCCCTTATCCCTTCGCATAAGAGTAAGAACGCGCCCCTTATCCCTTCGCATAAGAGCAATAACGTGCCCCTTATCCCTTCGCATAAGAGCAATAACGCGCCCCTTATCCCTTCGCATAAGAGCAAGAACGTGCCCCTTATCCCTTCGCATAAGAGCAATAACGCGCCCCTCATCCCTTCGCATAAGAGCAAGAACGTGCCTCTTATCCCTTCGCATAAGGGCAATAACGTGCCTCTTATCCTTTCGCATAAGAGTAAGAACGTGCCCCTTGTCCCTTCGCATAAGAGTAAGAACGTGCCCCTTATCCCTTCGCATAAGGGCAATAACGTGCCCCTTATCCCTTCGCATAAGAGCAATAACGCGCCCCTTATCCCTTCACATAAGAGCAAGAACGCGCCCCTTATCCCTTCGCATAAGAGTAAGAACGCGCCCCTTATCCCTTCGCATAAGGGCAATAACGTGCCCCTTATCCCTTCGCATAAGGGCAATAACGTGCCCCTTATACCTTCGCATAAGGGCAATAACGTGCCCCTTATCCCTTCGCATAAGAGTAAGAACGCGCCCCTTATCCCTTCGCATAAGAGCAATAACGTGCCCCTTATCCCTTCGCATAAGAGTAAGAACGCGCCCCTTATCCCTTCGCATAAGAGCAATAACGTGCCCCTTATCCCTTCGCATAAGAGTAAGAACGCGCCCCTTATCCCTTCGCATAAGAGCAATAACGTTCCCCTTATCCCTTCGCATAAGAGTAAGAACGCGCCCTTATCCCTTCGCATAAGGGCAATAACGTGCCCCTTATCCCTTCGCATAAGGGCAATAACGTGCCCCTTATCCCTTCGCATAAGAGTAAGAACGCGCCCCTTATCCCTTCGCATAAGAGCAATAACGTGCCCCTTATCCCTTCGCATAAGAGCAATAACGTGCCCCTTATCCCTTCGCATAAGAGTAAGAACGCGCCCCTTATCCCTTCGCATAAGAGTAAGAACGCGCCCCTTATCCCTTCGCATAAGAGCAATAACGTGCCCCTTATCCCTTCGCATAAGAGCAATAACGTGCCCCTTATCCCTTCGCATAAGAGCAATAACGTGCCCCTTATCCCTTCGCATAAGAGTAAGAACGCGCCCCTTATCCCTTCGCATAAGAGCAATAACGTGCCCCTTATCCCTTCGCATAAGAGCAATAACGTGCCCCTTATCCCTTTGCATAAGAGCAATAACGTGCCCCTTATCCCATCGCATAAGAGCAATAACGTGCCCCTTATCCCTTTGCATAAGAGCAATAACGTGCCCCTTATCCCTTCGCATAAGAGCAATAACGTGCCCCTTATCCCTTCGCATAAGAGCAATAACGTGCCCCTTATCCCTTTGCATAAGAGCAATAACGTGCCCCTTATCCCTTCGCATAAGAGCAATAACGTGCCCCTTATCCCTTTGCATAAGAGCAATAACGTGCACCTTATCCCTTCGCATAAGAGTAAGAACGCGCAGAAGTATATTTTTGAATGATGTTTAGTAAGTTGTTGGCGAAGTAATTTGGATAAATTTTTTATTAAACAGTAATGAGTACGTTCACCATTTTCAATGAAAAGTAAATTAACATGATGTTGTTTTCGACATTCAGTTTTATACAATGGTCCAACAATTTTAGTATTATTTTTAAGACCATAAATATTTACACTTATGCCAGGATTATTTTTTTCAAAAATTCTGATATCCGAAAATCCTACTGGAAAAGTCATGTTTTTAACATTAAGGACACTTTCAAAATGTGGGTAAGCGGATGTTCGATGTGCATTATTTTTGCCGGGAACAGCGCTGCCATGATACACCATAAAAAGCAAAAGTTATCTGCATTTTGAATGTTAATGCAAGCGCGTTTTGATTTAATACCTTTTGGTAAATCGATATAGCTTGAAGCTCGCAGTGGGTTATATTTGTTTATGTTTATTTCCAAATACAAATTTCGTACAAAAGCCCAACCACTATCTCTTTCTTCAAAAACTTCAATTTTTTTGGTAATTGTCTGAATAATACTTGAAAAAGTGTATACAAAATTGTAATTTTGATGCAAGACAATGTTTTCAGTAGCAAAAGATTTAATAGAATATGAATCATTTTTAGGCAAAGAAAATTCAGAAAACAGCTCAAAATTAACCTTTAGGCTAGAATGAGTTTGCAATCGTGCTGAGAGCAGATCACGTACGCGACGTTGCATGCGTGATAAGAACTGGGCGGGCGGGCGCGCGCGCTCGTCACAGGCTTCGGGGCTTTTACTGTCCCGACCTTCAGCCTCGCAGCGAACGCGGTATGACGCTATGCAACTGCGGAAAGCGCTATGAATTTTCTCGATTCCGTGTTGCTCAGTAATTGCACTGTTATCTTTATGTAATGTGCTTTTTAAATGAGCAGAAAAGCTTTTACTTTTAACTGATGTGTCACAAACTGAACAGAAAATAGTATTAACCATGTTGCCTTGTAATTTTAGATTGTAATTTAGTGAATAAGGACACGCTACCAGGCAAAATATTTGACTAGTTAGAATGCCGTGTTCATCATTGATAAGGAGTTCTAAAACTTAGTAATATTAATTTTTAGTTTGGCATTTAGACAATAAAATGTTTGATTTGGTATTACGGTAAAAATAACAATTAATTTACTTTACCGTAAAGAAATACATATTTATTTTAACTTAAATATTAAGTGCAAATAACATAATAAAACAAAACTCAGTGACAAAAAGAAAAAAAAAAAAAAACTTAAGAGTGGAAAAGAAATGTAAATTATTAATTAAACATTTTTTTTCTTTTTCTCACTGAAGAAAGTCCCTTCCTCCGTGAATTTCCTTTTGCTTAAACTAATCGCCTTTTTTAAAGCGATGAATTCAGGGGATTCTGCTTCCCCCTGCAGGCGCAACCACACGATAGCCTTCTCGCATCGTTCGATACCGTCGAGGTCCCGCACCTCCTCGACGTTATACAAGCGCAGCTCCGCCAGCAGCGCCCCTTCCAGTTGTGCCGTCCGACGTAGCACCCCGCCCGGAACTTTACGCGAGAGCACACTCAAAGTGTGCGCAGCTTTGCGGCGAACCTGCTCCGTATCTTCGTCGTCGGACCCGAATAGCCAGTCCGTCGGGTCAACGTTGCTTGCAGGTGGGGCGGGTGCTGGCTTCGTGGAACGCTTCGCCACTGGCTTGATCTTCTTCTTGGAGCTATAAAATAAAAAACTATATTATAAACAACTTCCTCTGTGGTGTAGTCGTTCGAGTACTCGAGTATTAATCTCTAGGTTGTGGGTTCAAATCCCGTAGGGATAAAATTTTATATTTTAAATGAAAATATATAATTAAAATATGCCAACTTGCGGGTGTTGCACGTGCGGAAAAATTGCCAAGGCAGATTTCGAGGATTTTCTGCGGATGTGTGTAATAGGATTCCTTATATTGTATAGCTTTTATTTGATGAAGCTAAGTCACTCCACTTTACATCGCATTACATTTATCATACTGGAAACAAATGTCGAAATACTCCCACTACGTGGCGCGACTCGCCTTACCTAATCTTCTCCTAACGTAACCGTTCTCTTCTGCGCTCGAGCACTTCCAAAAAACTAGTTTGGCGTAGGCCTATAAATATAAAATTTCCTTGTATGATGTAGACACCCGCTAAAAAGGAGTTATAGGAAATTCCCGCGAGATCCGGAGAAACAGGATCAAAGCGAGCAATGCCACGGGGCGTCCACTAATCCCACTAATATTATAAATGCGAAAGTTTGGATGGATGGATATTTGTTACTCCTTCACGTCGTAACTACTGAACCGATCGGGCTGAAGCTTTGCACAAATGTAGTTCTAGACCTGGAATAGGACATAGACTACTTTTTATCCCATAAATCAGTTCCCATGGAAAGGCAATGTGTTGTCAAGTTCCTATAGAAAAGTGATGTATTGTTACTCCTTCACGCCGTACCTACTGAACTGATTGGGCTGAAACTTTGCACAAATGTAGTTCTAGACCTGGAATAGGACATAGGCTACTTTTTATTCCATAAATTAGTTCCCATGGGAACAAGAAATAGTGTCGTTCAGAGACGCAGCTCGGCCTTCAGCCTCGCCAAAGTCGGAAACGTGTCTTGATTATCGGCGTCGCCAAAGACAAAGACATGGGGATCAAATAAGAGATGATAACAACCAAAAACACTCTAAACCAGAGACCGGTCAACTACGTATTAAAAAATTAGTGGTCTGAAAAATATTTACAGATTCGACATACAAAACCTTAATCAACGCGGGCGAAGCCGCGGGCAAAACCTAGTTACTTTATATTACTGTTGGCCTTATGGCCTTTAGAAGGTGTGTAGATCTTAGAGTGGACTGTAGTATGTAGATGCTGGGACGAATGGTTTGTAGAAGCAGAAGCAGAATTAAACACCAAGACTTTACTAGGTTGAAGAATACTATATTGAGCAAATAGATACAGAGAGCACACACGTACGGATGGTACCAAATTATAAAACGTAATGTGTCAGATAACTGACAAGTCACTGAGTGAGTTGAATAAACTTATTTTTAAGTTGGTGTTGCCAACATGCTGGGGGGGGGGCTTTGAAGCCAAAGAACCAAAATAAAATATCAACTAATTGAAAGAGTTACATACATTAACAACCAGCATCTTGGTATTACAAAGCTTATCTTTATTATATAACTTAACATTTGAAGTTTTATTTTTACTATTTACTTTTTACAATATTTCGAATGTAATTATTTATAGAACACAAAGCAAAACCTGTATCTAACTTTTATTTTTACTTAGAATAACATCTTTGAATTTAATTATGGAACGCAAAACAATATCCTTATCAGCATCAGCCTTTATCAGATTTTTATGTTTGAGAAAGCAACACATTTCCATGTATCAACATAATAATATAAAGCGAAATACACATCTGCCTTATTACTTAACAAAAACTTTGCTTAGAAAAATTAGAACCATCGGTAGTTTCAACATAAAAGAATCTTAACTAATAACACACTATTTCTTAGTTTGCTTATTAATAATTATTTTAGTAACTTATTTTAACTTATTCTAAAGGTAGCACACAAATACCAGATAATGACCTTTTATACACTTTTTTACTAGGTGTAATTACTTCAACAACACGAACTTTTTCATCTTGGCCTGGGTACACTTTAATAATTCTGGCCATAGGCCACGATAGGGGAGGAGAGTTAGGCTCTCTCATTATTACCAAAGCTCCCACTTTTACATTAGGTACACTGTCTCGCCATTTGGGTCGAGACTGCAACACATTGAGGTAATATTTATACCATACATTCCAAAAATGTCTCCTAGCTTTGTTACAAATATCCCAGAATTTTAATCTATTGTTAGGGATTTCAGTTGTGTTTATTTCAGGGTATGAGGTTAAAGCAGTGCCTATCAAAAAGTGCCCTGGTGACAGGTAACTAAAGTCATTTATATCATTGACCGTTACAGGCAATAACGGTCTTGAATTTAAGACAGCTTCAATTTGACATAGAATTGTGTTAAGCTGTTCATATGTTAAAATATAGTTTTGAATAATCCGTTTTAAATGAAATTTCATACTTTTTACCGCTGACTCTGCCAACCCTGCGAACACCGGTGAGTATGAAGGGACAAAGTGAAATGATATACCTTGCTGTACTGCATAATTTTGTACCAGTGTTCGATGCTCTTGTGAGGATTGTAATTTATACAGTTGTACTAATTCGTTCCTTGCCCCCTTGAAGCAACCTGCATTGTCACAAAACACGTCTGTAGGTAAGCCTCTTCGCGCTATGAAGCGTTTAAAACAAGCAAGGAAGCTATCTGTACTTAAGTCTGAAGAAAGCTCGAGGTGTATGGCTTTTGTAACAAAACATACAAAAACACATATATAACCTTTGGTCTGTATAGCTCGTCTCACACGTGAATTCTTAACCTGCACAGGTCCCGCAAAGTCCAGACCTAGCTTTTGAAATGGCCGACAGGCTGTTACTCTTTGAGGTGGCAAGGAACCCATTAGTTGTTTTGCACACTGAGCTTTGATTCGAAAACATAGCAAGCATTTGTTTACAATCTTTTTGACATGTCTATGACCATTTACAAGCCAGTAATTTTGATTAATGCTAGACAGCAATAACTTGGGTGCAGCATGTAACAATCTGATGTGTTCATGGTAAATTATTAAATCAGTGATTCGAGATTGCTTCGGTAATATAATAGGATGTTTTTGTGAAAATGAAACATTCGCATTTTCGATTCTACCACCTACTCTTAATATGTTTTCGTTATCCAGAAAGGGGTGCAGAGGCCTTAACGAACCTTTAACATTTTCCTCATTTGACATCAAACAATTAATCTCGTGTTTGAAATGAATGCCTTGTTCATACTGTATAATTTTCTTTAAAGAATTATTTAACTCGAGAGAAGATAACGCGGTTCCTATTTTTCGAGTATTTTTATTTCTTAAATTGTGACAAAACCTGAGCACATACGCCATAACTCTTGTCATTTTGTTTAAATCCGAAAATTTGTCGAGGAACTGATAAACATTGTCTTCCTTTCGTGTAATTAATGTTACCTTAGGGTGAGCAAACGCAGCCTCCTTCTTCATCTCGGGCAGTTGTTCTGAATCCGGTAAGGCAAGTTGATTGTTTTTAATGTCGTACTTACTGTTCAGTAGAAAATCTGGACCCTGCCACCATAACTTACAGTGAATGAGCTCTTCTGGGTTAGCCCCTCTGCTGATATAATCTGCTGGATTCTCGTTGCTGGTTACATAAAGCCAGTACCACCTTGAAGTTTGCTCTTGAATCACCTTGACTCTATTGGCGACATATGCTTGAAGCTTCATTGGCTCTGTTGCTAGCCAAGCAAGTGCAATTTGAGAGTCTGAGTATAAATAAACATCCTGTATAAGAGTTTTTAGGCTTAGCGTATTGTACACTCTATTCATAAGCTTTGTTAATAGAAGCATTGCATTTAACTCTAACCTTGGAATTGTAAGTGCATCCTTATTACGTGGGTTAATTCGAGATTTAGAGCAGAGTAAAGTAAGCGAAGCCTTCCCTGTATTGTTGAGCACCCGGAGATAGATACAACATCCGTAACCTGTTGTGCTTGAAGCATCAGAAAACCCGATGAGTTGCACAGCGGTTACATTTTTTGAAATATTTATGTTTCTATCAATATGTAGCGGTTGCATGTTTGACAGTTTCTGAGCAAATCCTAACCATTCAAGCCTTAAAGCTTCTGGTGGAATATCATTCCACCCTATTTTCTCTGACCATAGTTTCTGCATAAACTCTTTAGCTTTTACTATCACAGGTGACATGAAACCTAACGGGTCAAAAAACTTTGAAATGTAACTTAGTATTTGTCTTTTATTTGGGTACTCTAAATTAAAAGCTTCTGGGCAAGAAAATATAAAGCAGTCTTTTCTAACGTTTAGTGTTATTCCTAATGTTTTCATTATATAAGCATCATTCTTTTGAAGACAAAATTCTTCAAATTGTTGTTTATCTGGGGAAATGCCATCTAAAACCTGTTCAGAATTTGACGCCCATTTATGAGCTTGAAAACTCCCTTTACTTAGCAATTCGCATAATTGACGTTTAGCCTCGATGATAACATTCAAATCAGAGTGAGAATAGCAAGCGTCATCCACATATGTGCAGTTATTTAAAATGTAAGAAGCTAATGGGAATTCTTCTTTGTATCTGATTGCAAGTTCATGTAAGCATCGAGTAGCTAGAAAGCTTGAGCTTTTTTGGCCGTATGTAACTGTATCTAATTGTATGCATTTTATTGGCTTGTTGATATCATTTCTCCACAAAATATTTTGTAAACCTGCATGTTTTGGGTTCACAGTAATGCAACGAAACATTTGACGAATATCAGTGGTAAATGTATACTTTCCCAATCTAAATAAAAGCATGATATCAAATAGTTCTTTTTGTACCGGAGCTCCATTAAGTAATATGTCGTTAAGGGCCAATTTTTTGTCGGTTCGCATATTTGCACCAAAAACTACTCTAGTTTTTGTTGTTTTGCTATTTTCATTATAAACAGCATGATGTGGCATGAAATACAAGGGATCGTTTTTGAAATCTAATAAATTGAAATCAACATAGTGCCCATGACCTAACTCAGTGTATTCGTTAATGAATTTATCATATTCGGAAAGCAAATTTATATTTTTCTGTAATTTTCTTTCGAGGTTTAAGAACCTACTTAAAGCAAAATCAAAGGAGTTCCCCAAAGCATCTTTGACTTGTGGTAAAGGTAACTTTAACGGTAAATCAACTTGGAACTTGTTATTTTCAAGCAAAGTTGTTTCTTGAAAAATATTTTCACATAATTCATGCTCTGGAATGTTCTCTTTACGAATTTCAGGAATGCTTTCAGCTGCCCAGAATTGTTGGATAGTTTCATTTACACTTGAATTACAATCAATGCATAAAAGTGACACGTTTGTTGTATTGGAAAGTGCTTGCCTTGGTAAGCCGCCAGCAATGACATGGCCAAACCTTGTGCTGATGAAGCGGGGTTGCTGGTACTGATGCTGAGCTACATGCTCAGTAGATTGCGAAGCAGGTTGCTCTATAGATGCTTGTTGCTCCGGTATCAGCACCTGAAAAAATATGTCAGCGCCTATCAGCATATTTATTTCTGATGGGATGTTAAAATCCGTATCAGCTAGCTTCATATTTGAAGGGATATTTAAAGATGCCAAATCGATTTTATATTGTGGCATTTTGCATGTGATTTTATCTAGCACATGACAGTTTATTGACACCTTAAAAGGTGTCGTCATTGAAAATACTTCCAATGGTACGGAGTATTTAGCAGCATTTTGAATATTGCTGATTCCCACAATATTTGTGTTCTCAGGGTTCGGAGTGATACCTAAAATATCAATAACCTTACTAGTTACCAAAGATATTTGTGAAGCCGAGTCTAAAATTGCTTTAATGTGCACCTCCCTGCCGCTTTGAGTGTAAAGCTTAACTTTGACAGTAGGTAATAGAACCTTGTTAGAGCCTGTATTTGACATCAACGACACGGGTTGATCAGGAGACAAGTCTTCGTGAAGCAATGTATTGTGGCCTTGTTTGCAAATATTGCACCGGAAGTGAAACCTGCACTTTCCACGGTGATGGTTTAAGCACACATTACATAAATTGTTACTTTTAGAAAAAGCGATCCTGTCACCTGAAGGTAAGACTTTAAACTTATTACAGGCAAATAATTTGTGGTCTGGGGACTTACAGTATGTGCATAAGCTTGATCCGGACGCTGCGGCAACGTTTACTACCACCTTTTGAGCCGAATGCTGCTGGTGCCTATATGAAGCTGGTGGCTCCATACACTCCAACGCCAGTGCCCTTTTTTCCAGGAACAGTAGGAAGTCGACCACCGTTGGCTCCTCAGTCTCTTTTCGCTCAAGTTGATAAGCCCGTGACGTGTAGGCATCTAGTTTACGATACAAAACAGATAAAACAATAGGGTCCCATGTTTCAATGTTCACATTGAGATTTTTCAACGCTGAAAGACACTGTTTAATACTCGATACAAAATCATGTAAGTTGCTCGGGTTAGCTTTGACCAAGGCATTCATGTCCAACAAGCTGTTTATGTGTTCATTTACAATTTTAGATTTGTGATTGTACCTGTCACTGAGGAGTCTGAGAGCTTCATCATAACTCTCTGGGAGCAAAGGGAGGTTTTTTACAATGTCAAATGGTTCTTTTTGTAAGAAAGACCTGAGATAGTATAATTTTTGAACATTATCAATTGATCTGTCATTGTGAATGATAGCCCTAAACATACTAATAAAGGGATTGTAATCACTATATTTACCTGTGAAATTCTGAATTTGGATTGTGGGCAACTTGGTTTTAAAAGCCGTTGTCAATTCCGAGTTTGGACTGGCCTTTGTTTTGATAGCCTCATTGATAATCGTCAAAATGTGAAAATATTTGGCCTCACAATCTGCCACATCTTCGCGGTCGTTCTCGTCTAATGCGAGTATTTGCTTGTTGTAACCCTCGTATTCACTGAAAGTTTCAACCGTTCGCGACCTTTTAGCTTGGAGAATAGCCACGTTGCTTATTTGCACATCTTGTTCGTTTTGTACAAAGGAATAAAGCCTTGTAATTGACGCTTTACAATAGCCTCTCGAGGCTTTTAACTGTTTCAATACAATTTCATTGGTTTCCGACATTTTTAATACTTTGTAACTACTAGAAACCAATTAATAATGATCACACAAATTTCTATCTATAGTACAAAGACAAAGATCGAACACAAAATGTCACAAAATGGCGTCAAATAGCGTCCGTCCGTCCGTATAAATAATTTCACTTTTTCACTAAAGTCTAGAACTATGTATTGCTATTGGATGGAATAACCGGAAACTGTCTTTTCAATGCTCCGTGATTGGCTCCAATCGATGAGTAAAGTCGATAAAGTTTGAAGTACTGTGGCGCCCTCTCGTTCGTTTCCTATGTCTGCGAACTTCACTCGGTGGATAATGCAGCGTATTTCCAGACCGGAAACTTCAAAATGCGTCGATGTGATTGGCTTAAATCGGTAAAGCAGCACCTTCAGCGCCCTCTTGTCTATAAAATTGCGTGCAAAACTGCAAACTCTTGCGCTCGTTCGATAAAGCGGTGCACGTAAACTCGTTCTTCACCGGAAGCAGCGTCGCTAGTGGCCGGTTCAGTGACTGTCCCAGCAATTTATTTTTGCACGGACAAGATGGATAAAATGGCGAATTGGCTGATAATGTTACCATTAAATTACAAATAAAAATGGCGTTGTTGTAGTTGCACGTAACGATGGATGGATTACTCAATGATTACTTGCATGCGTGCCGTGTCTTGCGTCTCGTTCTCACTATTGTTACTTTCCTATTTTCTTCTCTGTCACACACGAAAAATAGTATGACGTGGACAAGCAGCAAAATTAAAGAAAATGACGAATACTTGCGCGACGATATGTTCTGTTATTGATCTTTGCTTATATTGATGATTCTTCTTGTTTTTTCGTAGTTTGCAGGCCTCGTTTCTGGTTTGCAGCCTGGCCCCGGGTAATCGTAAATCCGCTTCGCTCCACGTAATCGCCTTTCGAAGGACCAAATTTATGTGTAGATAATAATTATTGTTAATAATTGTGCACAAAATCAAGATACCAAGATGAATATGTAGGTCAACTGCAGATCTTTTTTATCCATTTCTAAAATGTGTCTGATCCATTTAATAAAAACAAGGGTACTACTTCCTCTAACGTAGCAAGCAAAGTCCCGGCTTCAGTGTAATGCCCGAGAAAACATTCCCATCCAATTAAGTAAGATTGTAAGCCTTGAAAAACAAGCAATGCCAAGACCGGGATGCGGTATTAGGAAGTCCTGTTGAGCTCGGAGTGGGAGAGACTGTAGTCCGCAAGGATATCAAACAGGCGTATTTTGGAAAACAAATTATCTTTAGCTAAAAAAACGGTGAAAAGTGAGTGATTCGTGCCTTAAGGGTTATGTATTCCAGAGGTTGTCTGGAAGAGATCGCTATTTTTAATGATAAGACCGCCAATTGTACCTTGTTTTTACTGATTAAAACTTTCGCTTTATTTTGTTGTTGGTATGCAATAGAGTTTTGTATTGTTATGTACCGTTAACCTCCCTTAGGACCAAATTTATAGATTATGCGGTTACCGCGGTAAGTAAATTATAGGTTCTATGATCAGTCAGCGAGTTTGATTTTTAGTATGAAAATACGGTGTTAAAGGCCGTACTTTTTTGCGTTTAACTAGAAACTTTAAATTCTTACAGCAGTTTGAAACTATATAGACCCTAAAGTTAATTCTTAAAAATATGTATGTAAATGTAACTATGGAAAAATAAAATAAAAAAAAGTAATTTTATGTCGTATGTATATAAATCTTGAACGAATAAACACGATTTAATGTCAACTTGACACCCCAAACCGTGCCTAATAATAAGGACCTTGACACACGGGATATTTCATTTTTCTATGATGAGGTACGAAGGTACAGAATTCTAAAATTACTTATGACTGCTGCTGAAGATGACCTAATAATTTTTGTGCTACGACGTAGCAGTTGGTAGTGATGTGGGTTTTTTGTAGCTGTATATGGACGGTCAGGCTTTGACAATTCTTAGTTTACTATGGACATAAACTGATTTCTATTTTCATGTACTTAAAGATTATAATTTAATAAAGAGGTGTGTAAATTTTAATGTGGCCGATTGTACACAATTACCAAAATACTTGATCATGACGTTTTTTACATGAGGTATTTAGTTGTGTTTAAGTACAATAGTTAATGTATTTGTTAACCAAGTAAATTATTTAAAAAAGACGTTAGGTGTTAATTTGTAATAAATATATACATTAACATAGCTAAATATAAAATGTATTTTATTTATTGACTATTATTTTAATCCTACAAATATGTTAATTTATAATGCATTGTTTATAAAAAAAAAATCACATGTCTGGTTTCTGCTAGTCCCATTGTAATTGACAAAGCTACGACTATGCGAAATGTTTTATTGATTTTTGATTTGCGGTAAGGCATAATTTTATGTATTTTTTGTGGTGAATGCATTTTTTTCACTTTTGAAACCCTAAGTCAGTATATTGCAGTATTTCTCAGAACCCACAAAGTGATTCAACTTACGCAGTCAGGGCAACCGAAGACAAGGCGTCGCCGAAGGAAAAGTCTAAATTAATTTAGTTAAGATGAGTAAGTACTAAGTATAAAGGGGTTCCGCAAATTGAGATTCTTATCTTTTAATGGCTTGATTTGTTTACGAAGTTGCGTTTTCTAAGAAACCATTAAGTAGGCGAAATTAAAATAAAATAACGGAAAAAATAAAATGCCTACCCCATAGGTAGATATGACAAAAAAATATTTGGTTTTTAGGCAAATTTTAAGTCAAATATAGAGCATAATTTAAATAAAATTTTGCAATATATAACCTCAGCTAACGTTTCATAGGCAGGCGTTTAAACATTTTTATATTATTTGCAAATATTATAAAAATATATGTATATAAAAAGCAAATGAAAAATATATATCTTTACAATTTTTTCCTCGTTACACGAAGGAAGGAAAGTCCTGCAAGAAGATAACAGTAACAAAAAAAACACGTCTTATATAGAATTTACTTTCTTGCAATTTTTTTTAATTTTGATAAATAAAGGCACAGTTTGAGGTTTCTTGTCCGGATGCCGCACGCGCATTTCAACGAGTTCTGATGACGACGATACTTAAATCTCAAAGAAAACACGATCTGTGAAGTGAGTTGATCCGTCTATAACGTTTATAATGTCGACTCACTGTAATTTCAATGATATGATACTAAACTGTTGTAAACTAAAATAACATAAATCGTTGAACAGTAAGCCCGTCTAGTTCCCTGCATCATACAACTAAACATTAATTTAAATGCAATTATATGTAGTGGAAGTAACTAGCACATCTCTCTCTCTAACTACATTAATATCCTTGCAAATGTAAAATACTGCGACTAAAAGACCTAAGGCAATATTATTAGAAGCTATTTTGGCTTGATGAAGCTTACGATGTTTCTAAGTTTGTTTCTGGACTAGAGATCCTTATTTTGCATCAAATAGAACTGAACTAACTCTATAACGTTTCATTATTGTTTAAAATAGCGCGTTCTGGTTACGACAACTGAAATACCACGCGCTTTCGAAAAACACTGCTTTTATTAAATAACTCTGCTTCTAATTGAAATGAGAACACGATTTGTTCAAACTAGCTAGAATATCATCCAAAAAAGTTTTATAAAGAAACAACCAACTAAACCCTGAAATCAATACTCAATAGAAAATCAATAAGAAGTCGAAAATGGAGTAAAATATAAAAAAGAGGAAACAAAATATTTTATTTACAGTAAATAAATGAATCAATTGACCAGGTTTGTTCAAACTTACTTCATAATATAAGAACATACGTATTTTTTTTATAACTGTGTATCCTGATTATTACCACAAAATATTCCAAATTCTGTAAGTAATTATAGTTCTATTTGCATCATAATATTCCCCTTTAGTAACGAATTGAAAGTTATAAAAAGCAAAACTCAGTCGGTACTCATTAAACTCACAATATTGGGACCTGAGTTTCCCTGTCAAGTTTTTCGGAATTTATGTGCATTGTATATTTGTATTATTTGCATAGTATATACCTATAGCATAGTGTATGTGTATATATATTTTCTTACCACTTACTAGTGACGGGTAAAGAAAACATGAGTATGCAATAAAATCGTGTACTATTCGGCGAGAACGGCGATAAGGCTCCCCTTATCATCTATTTATTGACAGGACACCCCCTGGAAGATATATCTTGACGATATGTTTAAGTTTGTATTAGGTTTCCATTTTTTTTTATTTGGTTAACAAAGGAAAAGTTTCAACTCCGATCAAGCAGTGAAAAACGCCTATTTAGCGATTCCCATTCTCCAGGATATCTATAGCAGAGGCATTTTAACAACCATTAAAATGTCCAAAGTGCATCGACAATATTGACCAATACTTCGATTAATTAAATCATGAACGTAAAAGTAACTAACTGATATTAAAATTAAACGTCAAGTCGTTGTTAAAATTACTAAGGCAAAAGCCAATTTAAATTAGGAAAATAAAATGAATTAAAATTGAAGAAATTTATGGTAAAATATTAAAATAAAGGTACTCACTGTGTTTATAAATGAAAAGAGTGCAAAACCAAATTCTGAGGAATTTTTTCAAATATTTTTGTGCTTTTAAGTTTGTTTCTGATTGATTCCTAGTTGGTAATGCACTCTAATAATATATTGGTATTATTTGTTAATTAACATTATATCATTGCAGTATAGAAACGCAGAATAAAAAGTAAATCTGGATGTGGGGAGCTCTGAACCGGGATTGATATATCATCGATATATTATTAATAAAGTAATTTATATCCTAAAATTAAAAGATTTATGTTAAAATTATGATATCATTTTACTAAACCTGTTACTAATGTTATTTTTACTATTTGCTATAAAAAAATATTTATTTTTATTAGCTGCTTGTAAAGAACTCTTTTTGACTTTAAATTTATCAAAAAGCTATGAAAATATATGCAAATAGAATATTTATTCGATCTTTTTTCTTCTCCCTCTCTTTAACAATTTCGCAGTCAAAATGCGAGAATATACAAAAAAAAAAGAAAAATAAATGAAACCATGTAAAGCCACTAACGCGAGTATAACGCCTGATTTGATTTCAAGTTAAGGGCAATTCAAGCCTCTTAAGAGGCTTCTATTTGGTGACTTCAGAATAAACTTTTATAGCTAAACCCTAGTATGGTAGTTGGAGAGCATTTGCTTTAAAAAGTTATAAGAGAATGATTTAAGTTAAAACAAAAGTATTTTAAAAATAAACTGATGTTTTATGTATCACTGAAGGTTTTTTTATATATATTTTTTTAGGGTATGAAAATGTGTAAAATAAAAAAAATATTAGATAGATAGATAGATAAAAACTTTATTTAATGCCTCTTAAAAAAAACACAAAAAGTACACATTTAGAGCTTAAAATATAAAAAATACATTATAATCCTTAAAATAGTTACAATCTTTGACGCAGAGGCTGAAAGGGCGCTGGCTCAGCATACGCCACAGAATAATCTGTGACACTGATATTCTGCCAGTACCATGTACAAAATAGTATTGTATCATTTATTCAAGATGAATGAAAATAAAAAATACAGCTAGAAATACCTACGATTATATTTAATTTATAATTGATATACATAGAAAGTGCTCTTAAGGCCTCACTTCGGTTAATCCTCTACTTTGATGTGATTTACGCTAATTTCATTTCGAGGAGCGTTTTCACGTAACCCGCGAGTGTAAACGCTCCTTAATTACATCTCAGAACACCCTGTATCCAGTGACGTGGATTATTTATAGTTGGAGATGAAGATTATATTGCGGAGATAAGAGTTATAGAGACACCGGAAAAGGGTTTGAATTCGCAATTGAATTATAAACAAAGTCATTGTTAAACAATTAAAAATGTTTTTTTGAAACATGCAATAAAGGGTTCTCTACAAAATAAATGTTAAAATATAATTTGTATACCACACTTAAAATATTATATACCTAAAAATCTGTATTTCCAAGAATATTTTGTTTGGATTTGGTTAAACATATTACATTTTGTTTCTAGTACCTAAAGAAAATAAAGCTAAATGAATCTCGTTTTAATTCAATGATAATCCTGTTGCAACCAATAAAACCTTTTCCAAATTCTTAGAAACACTTCCCATTAAAACAATTTAATCTCAATAATTAAAACCTCTTTTAACATAAAGACGTATAAGTACTTAAGAACCTTTCCCATGCGACTTTTATTCTATGCATCTTGTATGAGCATGGGGAACATTTTAGATTAAGTTGCTTTAATTATAGTCTAAGCAAACACCGTGGAGTGCCGTGTGTGTAATCACGTTTAGTAATTAGCTGGTATTACAAAACCACTTTCAGTTGACCCCTTAAAACCTACGAAATTCCCCGCGATTACTTGACATACTAAAGATGCGGAGAAGCAGGAAGGACCCAGTAGAATGGTTAGTGACTAGACGCATCGCCAAGGTAAGGGGGTTTCGTTACAACGTAAACAAATACAGCTATATCCAAAGGCATAATGTAACAAAATCATTGCCTTACGGGAAGTCAGGAACACATGTTAAGAAAGTTTGTTAATACTTAATGAATTTGCTTGGGAAATGGCAGTGATTTGTTGGCGCCATACACTTTAATTTTGTCGAATAAGCCGCGGGATGTTATTTCGTCGGCTGACATGTTGTTCCGCTTATTACGACATGTTAAAATTTTGAATGGTAAATAATAGTACATTATTGCAAAGGCAGCGAAATAGGCAATTGCAGGTCGAGTATGAGTTTGAAGGCCGAGCCGCAGGCGAGGACTTCAATGATACGAGACAGGCAATTGCCATTTCGGCTGAGGCATATGTAGTGCTTTTCTTAAAAAAATGCAAGGAAATAAAAAAGGGCCTTTTACATAACTTGTTAAATTTCCGTAGTTCTTCAAGTCAATGCTGTTTTTAATATGAACTGTACATTTCAGCATAGAATTAATCGCCCATAATGTAGATGGCCTTCTAGTTTTAGAAATTTCATTGAAATACGCCAAAAACACTGTTTCGGAGAACAATTTTGCATTTTTCTCGTTTTTCCAGAACATGAAATTTTCATGTACTTTCATATATTTTTCTTTTTATTTCGCTGGAAGCAGGTTTTCCATCGCTAATTTAGCTTACGATCTTAAATCTGGTGGAGTGCAGTCAATGTCCATTTCATTTTCATTTTCAGAATCATCGGAACTCATTTTAATTTATTATTAACCAAATAACAACGAACTCCGCTTTACCGCCAATTTTTTTTTTTTTTTACTGTTTGTGCCTAAAGGTAAACGCATCTGTGGATATACAGCCACGAGAACGCAATGTGTACGATAGATGAAAGAGTTCTAAATTCAAACAGCACACCGTTTCATACAACATTGCCGGTGCGCTCTTCGTTCCAAATTCAAAGAATGCGCCGGGAAGTGAATTTGGTTTTTCAGTCTACGTAAATATGATACTTCGCGTGTTCTTTATTCAAAAGTAATGATAATATTTCCGCGTATGTTTAAGAAAATTACTTTTTTTATTTTTATTTATTTATTTCATATAATTTTTACATCAAAAACAGTTGTGCTATATAGCTACCATCGGAAACCTATTGGTTTATTTGATCGCAGCGGACGTTTTTATAAATGTTATTTTTATATCTTTTCAATGCATGTGCTCGTAAAGGCTTACTTTTTATGCATCAAAACCGAACAGAAAGTCGATTATTTTGCCCTAGGGCTTTATTATTTTTTTTTTATTTTTATTTGTTTGCAATGGTTGGCTAACCTGCAGCCTTTCCTGTGTACCATAGATGTTATACTTTTTTTTCACTGTTTAACGGCTCTGGATACAATCTTTTTGAGCCAATTATAATTTAAAGTTTACAAGATTATATTTGTTTTCATTTCCTCACACTATGCATTGAAAAACGTAGTATGACACACGGGCGTAAAAGCAATAAATTACTCGGTTACGTTTAAAACACTCGCTACGCTCGTGTTTTAAATCGTCCTCGTAATTTATTCCTTTTCGCCCTAGTAGCATAAACTACTATAAACAGAGTACTTAGTTGTATTAATTTCCCATCAAGTATTTTTTTATCTTATTTCTAAAATTATTACTGTTTATGTATACGTTTTGCATATCCTTAGGAAGCTCATTTACAGTAAGTTTACTCCTGACCTCTAGAAAATACTAAAACTTACAGCTAATGCTTTAATCTATCAGTTCATTGAATAACCAAAATCACTAATAAAAATTTGAAATAATAGATAAATTATTTCCCGTTACACTTACAAAGTGTTTTTAAGAGCGATTTCGCAGCCGGATTGTGTAAAACCCGCCTTTTTCTAATTAATCCAAACAGAACACTTAAATTCAAAATTCACTCAATAGTTATTCTACAAAACCTTATTACCTATGTATTGTGTATGTTGCCATCGAAAAGTTTCCATTGGTTTCTGTGAATTCGAATTTCAAAAATCTTTAAATTTAATATTTTTTAAATTCAGAATTACAGAAACAATTGGAAACTTTGCGATGGCAACATACACAATAGTATAGGTAATAAGGTTTTGTTGAATAACTATTGAGTGAATTTTGAATTTAAGTGTTCTGTTTGGATTAATTAGAAAAAAGCGGGGTTTTCACAATCCGGCTGCGAAACCGCTCTTAAGTAATTTGCATATTGACGTAAAATAAATTCATAGGTAAATTAAAATAATGTTATATTTAATAGGTACGCGCCTACTTAAATGTAGACCAATACGTAAAGAAATCACCGTCAAGTCTTCCCAGCAAAATCGCTTTTACATTGTTAAAATTTGGAATAAGTATTAGTAGGTATAAAATAACATTATGAAATAAATTGTTATTTTCGTATTCTATAAAAAAAACTATATTATTATGAATGATCTATTTATTATGTGATACACTATAGATAATTTTATGACGAATGAATGGAGTTGTTTTGAGGATCAAGTGTCAAAATGGCTGTGTACTTAGTTTTAAGAAAATATATTTTCGTAAGTTTATCTTTTCTTTTAATTTATCAATTCCGTATAATTTCCATCTTGCATTATTTATTGAAGGCATTAACTTACAGTCCCTTAAGTATGGTCGTCATGACGCAAACAACTCAGTTGTGGGCGGGGCCAAATGTCATGCTGTTTCATTTCGCTATAAGGTGCACGCTCCATGAAACTTGCAAGGACAATACAATCGTGCCGATTTCGACGCGGGCGAAAAATTCAAAACTTGTTTCAGGAGAAACTACCTTTGGCAAGGCTATAGACGTTTTCAAACATAATTTTTGGTTATTATTAATGTAGATTACATTTTCGATGCTTGACTATATACATTTTTTGATTTTATCTAAAATAAAAGAATATTCGGCTACACTTTTAGTAAAAAAAAAAACGTAAAATTAATGTGTTTTAGGGGTTTGTTCAAATTCAAATTCAAATTCAAAAAGTTTATTTTGCAAAGTAGGTATATATAATACACGTTTCACAAGTCAAATTTTAATCTTATAAAAATATATGTAATAAAATAATAAATGTACATGAACTACTTAGATTAAATGTTTTTTTTTATTTATGTAGCAATATATATATACGATTAAAATTATAGGTAAAATATTATTATACAAGATGAAATCCAATCAACCGCCCGAACCCATACCGGAGACCCGGCCAGGGACCAGGAACAGGTTCAATGATCACCAACCGAGCCCCCAGCACGAATCCAGGCAGCCGACCAAATCCCATCCTATATACTACATAGTAATAGGTTACATATATAAATACATGCCTACCTCCGCCCATTCGATTAGTCTTGCTAAGAAGAACGGGCAAGAAACTTGGCAAGATCATGTCTTTTTTTTTAACATAAACTTATACTATACATCAAATTACTTATATCTACTTTAACCAAGGGATAAGAAAATACAAGACAGCAGGAATTCAGGTTAATGAAAAAAGAAAAACATATATATCTTTGCCTACCTGTCTCATATAGTCTATTTCCTTTTACAGTCTGTAATTAATTAATGTTAACTCTTAAGAGGAATCAAAAGTTAGGAAATTATATTAATTAATTAAATTATTACCTACTTTCATTAAAATCAGTATCACTATAACACCATGCTTCACCATCATCCAAATATTCATTTATTTTATAATATGCCTTTTTCAGTAGGCCCTGCTTAATATACTGTTTAAACTTATTCTCTGACAAAGTAAGGACCTCCTTTGGAAGTTTATTGTAAAATCTTATACCATGTCCTACGAAAGAGGTACTCACTTTGGCGAGTCTGATTTTTGGAAAAGCCAGTTTATACTTATTTCTGGTTTCCTTACAATGTTGCTCACCAAGCCTTGGGAGAGACTCAACATTTTTTCTGACATATCTAAGGACTTGGTAAATATATTCACAAGGAACAGTTAATATATTAATTTCTTTGAACTTTTCTCTTAATGAATCCCGGTGCTTCATATTATAAATAGCCCGAATTGCTCTCTTCTGCAAAACAAAGACTGCGTCTGTATCCGCGGCTCTACCCCATAACAGCATGCCGTATGACAAAATGCTGTGAAAGTAACTAAAATAGACTAGTCTAGCAGTATCTACATCAGTAATTTGCCTTATGCGTCTAACAGCGTATGCGGCCGAACTAAGTCTACCACATAGGGCTTCTATGTGGGGACCCCACTGAAGACGAGAGTCTACCGTAATGCCCAAAAACTTAGTTTCGTTAACTAACTCCAGCTTGGACCCCTGCAAAAGCAAATTACAATCCACTTGAATTACATTTGGTAACGTGAATTTTATACATTTCGTCTTTTTTGCGTTTAAAACTAAATTATTTACAGTAAACCAATCAAGCACTAGTGATAAAGTTGTATTCGCGTCGTCAAGGATATCTTTACGTCTATTAACTTTAAAAATAAGTGACGTGTCGTCTGCGAATAGTACTATCTTAGTTAAGTCTTTAATTAAATAGGGAAGGTCATTTATGTAAATTAAAAACAGCAAGGGCCCCAATATGGAACCCTGCGGGACACCCATTTTAACTAATGCTCCACATGATTTTACCCCGTTAATGTCTACCTTTTGAATACGATCACTAAGATACGACTTCATTAACGCCAAAGATTTGCCCCTCACTCCGTAGTGATCTAATTTACATAAGAGTGTTTCATGATTAACGCAATCGAAGGCTTTCGAGAGGTCACAAAATACACCAAATGCATCCTGCTTTTCTTCCCAAGCATCAAAAATATGCTTAACTAAAGCAACTCCTGCATCTGTGGTTGACCTCCCTCTAGTGAATCCATACTGTTCACAGTGAAGCAATTTATTTAAATTAAAATGAAATAACAATTGATTAAAAACAATTTTTTCAAAAACCTTACTCAAAACCGGTAAAACTGACACAGGTCTATAGTTTGATGGGTCACCGTTGTCGCCTGATTTAAAAAGGGGGATCAATTTACTAAACTTCATTAAGTCAGGAAAGACACCATCATCTACACATTTATTAAAAATTAATGCCAAATAAGGAGCTATTAAATCAATAACAGAACTTATAACTTTCACAGATAAGCCCCATAAGTCCTCGGTTTTTTTCAAGTTAAGCGATTTAAATGCTTTAATTACAGTTAATGAATTAATATGTTTAAAAGCAAATACAGAAAGACACTGCGGTACGTTATCTATTAAAAGATCCTGCGCAAGCCCAGGGCTTGAATGAATTGTTGTTAAGATATTACTCAAATTTAACGGTTTTTAGTTCAACTTAAACATAGATCTAGATAATGTTAATGGACTCAGCATAAAATATTATAATATAATTCCATAGACACCCCACAATGCGGTGACAGCGTTTGTATGGAGGTTTGCGCGTAACGACGCCTCTTAAGAACATACATTATGAAGCGACCAACGCAGTTGTTGATTTCGATATAAGTTGCACGCTGCGGAAAACTAATTATTTGTATTATTCTAATGCGGAATGTTCATATGCCTCACTAACTCACTAATACGGCAAGTTCATATGCCTCACTTACTCACTAATACGGCAAGTTCATATGATTCGCTTACTCACTAATGCGGCAAGTTCATATGCCTCACTTACTCACTAATGCGGAACGTTCATATGCCTCACTTACTCACTAATACGGCAAGTTCATATGCCTCGCTTACTCACTAATGCGGCTAGTTCATATGCCTCGCCATCGCCATCGTCGTCGCCATTCATCGCCATCGCCGTCGCCATCGCCATCGCCATCGCCAGCGCCATCGCCATCGCTAGCGCCATCGCCAGCGCCAGCGCCAGCGCCATAGCCAGCGCCATCGTCATCACCAGTGCCATTGCCAGCACCATCGCCAGCACCATCGCCAGCGCCATCGCCAGCGCCGTCGCCATCGCCATCGCCATCACCAGCGCCATCGCCAGCGCTATCGCCATCGCCATCGCCAGCGCCATTGCCATCGCCATCGCCAGCGCCATCGCCAGCGCCATCACCATCACCATCGCCAGCGCCATCGCCAGCGCCACCGCTTTCGCCAGCGCCATCGCCATCACCAGCGCCATCGCCATCGCCATCGCCAGCGCCACCAGCGCCATCGCCAGCGCCATCACCATCACCATCGCCAGCGCCATCGCCAGCGCCACCGCTTTCGCCAGCGCCAGCGCCATCGCCATCACCAGCGCCATCGCCAGTGCCGTCACCATCACCAGCGCCATTGCCAGCGCCATCGCCATCGCCAGCACCATCGCCAGCGCCATCGCCAGTGCCGTCACCATTACCAGCGCCATTGCCAGCGCCATCGCCATCGCCAGCACCATCGCCAGCGCCATCGCCATCGCCATCGCCAGCGCCATCGCCAGCGCCAGCGCCATCGCCAGCGCCGTCGCCATCTCTTCTCTAAATTCTTGACTCGCTGCTTCGTCTTCGACAGCTCTCGTTCTTGATCACGTAGTACCCGATCTCTGCTGTGGTTTCCATCACGCAGAGTGCTACGGCTGCGGCTGTATCTGCATCCAGAGCTCGCACGACGGTCACGGCTACGGCTGCGGCTCCACGTGTGCCCTCGACAAGAACGTCGACGGTGGCTGTGGTTACGTTTACGGCCGTAGCTGCGCTTGCGCCCGCGAGGTTCACAACTGCGGCTTCGGAGAATCCCATCATCAGACCTTCGTTGCTCCATTTCACAAGGCGGAGTCATCACTGAGTCTGTGTCGCTCATTTTCTAGAACTCAAAAACTTTTAACAAACTCTCAGATAATGATTCTAGATTAGGTTATTTTAAATCTCTTTGCATCTTGGAAACTAACAGATATTTTGTAAAGTTATGAATTTATATAATATAAAATAACCTTTAAATTTCGCTTTCAACTCACTATTAGCATTTAACTCTAACGAACACGTGTTTCACCATAATAAATAGCACCTCATAAACAAGGACCGATATTGGGGCCAAATTGTTAATCCGTTTGCATCATGTCTCATGAAGTTTAAAATGATTGAATTTAAACGTTATATGGCTTTTTCAATTATTAATTAGTTACTGCTACTTATATTTTCGTTTAACTTTATTTTTATTCTGACACACATGCGAGTGAAGTAAAAAAAAAGATGGAGAAAATTATCCACGTGCATCGTCGAATTCACAAACAAAACAAAATGCCATTATAACAAGAACTGAGGTTTCTTTTTAAAATAATTTTGCAATTACACTCTGAAAGCTTGAGTTTCAATCCAGGGCGTGTAGTTTAACACAAAAATTATTTATTTCCGTGCCTATCCCGCTTCTGAGCTAAAACAACCCAGAAAGATAAGCAAAAACAAAACTCGGGATTCTCATTAGATTGGTATAATCTCTCGGATCGTATTATAACCACAATCAAGTCAAGTCATTTTTCAACAACTCAATCCCTCTCCGAGTCCGAGCTCTCCGATTACCAACTGACGACTACTCATTTTAAAAAAGGAGTGCATGATGGCCAAGTGTGAATCTGAAGTCATGAATCGATTACTTAATCGTGATTAATCGTGAATTGATACAACTTTAAATATTACTACTTTGTAACTTGTTACAATAGTATGGCTAATGACTTAAAAGAGTCAAACAGCCTGTGTACAGTAACCCTGCTATTCACTAACTGGACTAATTCTTGAATAACATCTTATTATCTGCAATCTAAAATAGCTTTTACAACATTGTAACTAAAGACTACATTAATTAGTGATAAAGTCACTTTATTATAAGTTTTGTAGCCGGTTGTTAATGTGGGTACTATTGACTGCGTGTATTACTGTATTGGTCCCATTTGGTACTCTTTGGGTAATGAAAGTTTCATTATGAAACCTTAAAAAAATGTTTGTTTAGTTTTGGTAGTGGGCATTTTTATTTAAAATTATTTTCAATGCATGTGCTCGTAAAGGCTTACTTTTTATGCATCAAAACCGAACAGAAAGTCGATTATTTTGCCCTAGGGCTTTATTATTATTTTTTTTTTTTTATTTGTTTGCAATGGTTGACTAACCTGCAGCCTTTCCTGTGTACCATAGATGTTATACAATTTTTTTTACTGTTTAACGGCTCTGGATACAATCCTTTTGAGCCAATTATAATTTAAAGTTCACAAGATTATATTTGTTTTCATTTCCTCACACTATGCATTGAAAAACGTAGTATGATACACGGGCGTAAAAGCAATAAATTACTCGGTTACGTTTAAAACACTCGCTACGCTCGTGTTTTAAATCGTCCTCGTATTTTATTCCTTTGCGCCCTTGTAGCATAAACTACTATTAATTGTCAGACGTCACTAAAAGTCTATAAAGTCTATTGAAACAAGTAACAAGTAACAGTGTTAGGAAACTAAACGCGTGGATTAAGCTTAAGCGGCAAATCTAGACAATTTTTTTTGCATGCGGTACACAGGTGTGCGAGTGAAAGGGGATGATGATGGGTGCCATTTTAGATTCCTTTCTTTATATCTCCGGGTTATACCTATTATTTTACGATTTATCTGATGATATTCTCCTCGCAACCAGCTGGACGTGGAAAAGAATGGCTTCAAGAACTTCACATCGTTGCGGCGGTCGCATCCTGAGGTGAAGTTCACGGTGGCAGTCGGAGGCTGGGCGGAAGGAGGAGCCAAATACTCCAGAATGGTGGCGGAGAAGCGAAGCAGGACGACCTTCATCAGGAGCCTTGTTGGTAAGTGGCGGCGATTACCATCGCCAAATTAGCAGCTCGATATTTGTCAGTACGAATATCAATGGAAACGACATTGAAATAACGTTCATATCAGCGCGCAATGCATAGTGGCTGTTACGACGCTCGCTGTGTCCTTGATAGGGCGAAATAAGAGAAAATTATACTTTTTACTTGGACGTGATTGTTCAATTAAATAATCCTATGTTATGTTTATAGCTATCAAGTTTATCTATTTATCAAAGCATAAATAAATTTAATCGGCTAAGCTACTTAGGAGCAGTAGGAAATTCAAGCCAAAAAACACCATTTAGTAAATATTTTTTTTCATATAGAAGTTTTGGTGGTATGAAAAAGAAAAATGTTGCATATGTTGTCTAAGAGCTGATTATTCATTATACATTTTATCATTATTTTTTGTTTGACCGTAAACGAGGAGTAGGCTTTAGAAAGTACCCATTTGGCAATAGTAAGGGGTGGCTCCGTCGGAATAATTAGCAACTCGATTCGTGGTGGTTGAAATTTTGAACAAAACCATATTAAAATGAAATCATTATCAGCTCGCACTGCAACATGGCTGTTACGTCAGTCGCTACGGCTGAAAAATGCGAAAATAGTGTGTTTTTAATTTATTTTATCTAAAATAAAATAAATTTCCAAGAACTGAGAAAACCAAATCAAGTTATATTATTTTGTGTAGAAGTTTATAAATTTTCACACTGTTTCGATAAAAACTGCAGCAGTTATGTTGTTACAAGTGAACAAAAAATCGAGAAATAAGGGTAAACTTAGATTTTTCTTGCTTCATTTCTGTATATTATAATGAAATTCAGGAAAAACCACATCACTATTTATATATTTATTCTTGTTGCACACAGAAAACTTAATTCTAAATTATATAATAAAAGTTATGTACAATGGCGTGCTTATCTCAATAATGAGATTTCTTCCAGCAAACCAAGGGTGATAAGGATATTTGAAATAAATAAGATATTCATATTGTGCACGATAATATTTATACAGAAACAAGATTAAATTAATAGTAGATACCTAATTAGTTAAAAATAATAACAAACTACATAAAATTTACATGCCTACATAGTATAAATAAATATAACAATACATATTCAGTAAATAAATACACAATAAATGATATATATACATAATACACCTACACGATAAGTATTGTCGAAGATAGTGCTCTTTTATTTTCCTTTTGAATACACCAATGGAGGGGCTATCCCTGATAGTGTGAGGAAGGGAGTTCCACAGTTTGATGGACTTAACAGTGAAAGAGTTTCCATACGCCCCGGTGTTATGAGAAGGTGTTTTTAAAAGTGAGACTGTATGAGACCTGACTTGCTTGTCTCTAAGGAAAATATACTCATAACGATCGCGGAGGTATGGAGGAGAAGTGGGACTCTTTAAAATGTTGAAAAGGCAACAGAGGATATGAACATACTGAAGCTGTTTAATGGGAAGCCATTTTAATTGTTCACGGTACTGAGATACATGATCATATTTTCTTAGTCCATAGATAAACCTGATTCCCAGATTTTGTAAACGTTCAAGTTTACCAAGCAGCTCCTGACTGGCATCTAAAAAACAGACATCAGCGTAGTTGATGATCGGCAAAAGTAGAGATTGTGCGAGAGTAACTTTAGTTTCAAAGGGGAGAAATTTCTGGAGACGCTTAAGAGAATGAAATGTGGCAAAGACTTTCCTGCTGACCTCATTAATATGCGCAGCCCACGTCAGATTACAATCAAATATGACACCCAAATTTTTTGCAGATTTAGTGTAGGCAATAGGGATATCGTTATAAACTACTTGTGGAATTACCATTTGATTGAGAAGGCTAGTCATATATCTGCTACCCAAAATAATGGCTTGAGATTTTTTGGGATTAACCAAAAGTCCGAATGCCTCCGCCCACCTGTGAATGTTTGAAAGATCGCTGTTCATTTCTGAGACAGCAATATTTGCCTCAGTTACGTCAAAGTGGCGGTAGAGTTGTAAATCGTCTGCGTTGAGATGGTAGTTCGAAGAAAGAACATTGGAAACAGAATTTATAAAAATTGAAAAAAGGAGAGGAGAGAGGACACCACCTTGAGGTACGCCAGCAGTTAGTTGGCACCACTCCGAGGAAACCTCGTCCGAGCGTATGCACTGCAGGCGACCCCTTAAATAAGTATCAAACCATTCTGTGACAAGAGGAGATACGTTAAGAGAGCTAAGAATGCTAAGGAGTACATCGAAGTCTACACAGTTAAATGCACTACTGAAATCCAATAGTGTGAGTATAGTCAGTTTCTTATTGTCAATAGCTAATCTTATATCATCGGAGACTTTCAGGAGTGCCGTGACGGTGCTATGCCCTGGGCGAAATCCAGATTGAAAGTGATTGAGTAAACTATTTTTAGATAGGAAATACGAAAGTTGGTTGTGGACTAAAGACTCAAGAACTTTAGAAAGGATAGGAAGAATGGAAATTGGACGATACTCAGAAAACGATGAAGGGTTTGTAGTCTTTGGAAGAGGGATGACATGTGCATTTTTCCAGGCTGTGGGGAATGAGCTGGTGACAAGGGAGCAGTTGATAACGTCAGCTAGGACAGGTAAAAGTTCATCTAGTATAAGATGCAGCATTTGAGAGCAAATTTTGTCATCACCCACAGCCTTTGAAGTAATAGAAAGAATTGCTCTCTTAACGTCACACTCAGAAACAGTCTTGAAGGTAAAATGATCGCAGTCGGGTTTGGGCTTATTACGAAGGTTTAGGAGAGTTTTGTTTTTTAATTTGTCTTCTAAGGAGACAGGCGGTTTAGAAAAATGCTGATTAAGTGCATTCAAATCAATAGTCCCTGGATGGGTTTCGGATGATTTGCCAATTCCGAGCGTTTTTAAGAATTTCCAGACCTGAGCAGGGCTGTAATTATTGACAGATTTGTGAATATGGTGCCTCTTTGCGTTTCTACACATCTTTGTACAGCGATTGCGCAACTGTTTGTAATTTTCAAAATTAATTTCACTAGGACATTTTTTATAATTACGCTTGGCCTTGTCTCGCAACGCCATAGCATCTCGTATGTTCTGTGTGAGCCATGGAGCTGGCAGATGCTTGACTTTAATTCTTTTAATTGGTGCGTGTTTGTCAAATAAAGAAATAAGTATTTGATTAAAGTTATGCACCTTGGCATCTACAGTTTGAGAACATAAAACAGGAGTCCAGTCTATGGCCAATGCCTCCGCTCTAAGCGCCTCCAGATCTATCCCTTTGAAACTCCGCAGAAGAAGAAACTTGGGCTTATGTTTGGGGGGGCGTACTTTATACGAAAGGAAAATTAAATCATGATATGAGAAAGGAGATGTGAACTGACCATGAGTGGCTACTTTTGGGGGATTAGAGACAATAATTAAATCAAGAAGAGATGGGACACAGTGGGGCTTATAATGAGTTGCAAACAAAGGAAGTATTTTCATATTTAATGAGGAAACAATGGAATTAAGTTGCTTGGAGCGATGATCGTTTTTCAATAGACACGTATTGAAATCACCAAGAACAATGACGTCATCATATAGAGGACTTAACTCATCAAGCAGAGATTCAAAATTAGCAAAGTAGTCAATCTTGAGGGAGGGACTGTATAAGACACCCAGAAGTACCTTAGTGTGATGGAGATATAACTCAATAAACAGATATTCAGCTGACTTAGTGTATGGATTAGGAGATTGCTTGACAACCTTACAAGGAATGTCTGCACGAAGGTAGATCGCAACACCTCCCCAGCCTTTACCGATCCTGTCATTTCGAATTAATCTAAATCCAGGTAAGCTATACATGGTGGACGGTAGTGTAGGCTTCAATACGGTTTCGGAAACGAACACTGCATCCACACGCACATTGCTAAACGCTGCTAACATATCTGGGTAGTGAGCATGTAGACTTTCGGCATTAATGTGTACGATATTAAGATTATGTTTATAATTACTACTATCAAAAACAGAAAATAAGCGATCACGTAACGAAACACCGCTATCAGAGTCATCATCGCTATTCGCACTGGTGTATTCTTCGGACGAAGAGCATGAAAAGAAAGTATCATCAAAATGTGGTATACTCATAATATCAAATAATACTTAATAAATAATTATAATATTATAAATATAATGTAAAAATAAATATATACAAAAATAAACTAGAATAAGTACTTAGTAAAAAAAAAAAAAATTAATATTTAGCTCGACCCCTTCTACATTAGGACTGCGGGAAGAAAACTCTAAAATATCTACATGCTTAAATTAACAGAAAACTATTAAACACTTAACATTTTCAAGCAAAAAAAATTATAACTAATAATAAAATTAAAAAGTAAAATAAACAATTTAAAAACAGAACAAGCTAATATTTGTATCTTCATACACGAAAAACAAAAAACAAAGAATATAAAGGCCTGTTAAAATGTCGTGGTAATGTTCAGATTTGGGATAAATTATTGAACGCAGGCGGCGAAATGCAGAATGCAAACTCCAAATCGGAACAGAGCCAACATCCCAATCCCAAACAAACTTCGTAAATGTCAATCAACTAACTCAGCTCAGCTGTCAAGTCACAAATTTTTTATGAGTAGGAAATGAATGCACAAAATTTGAAGTGATTTTGATAATAATACCCACCTCAAACTGTAGGTAGAGTGGACTTTGGAACAGTACATCGGATAGTCCTGACAAATTAAAGTGACCATGTGGCGCGCCCCAAAATCTAAACAAAACAAGCAAATCAAGTGTCCACTCAGATGATTACTGATAAGTCTGATTATGGATGGAGAGTAGCTTCTATTTGGTTGAAGCAGCTGCAGCTGCTCCTCGCCTAGTGGATTGTTTTTTTGGCTTTTCTGGGTTCTGAGATATGTCTGTCGAAGGAAACTTTTTCATAAGAATTGCCAGCTCAGCCATCCGCTCCACCTTGTGCCGAGTCTTGTCCGGTAGCAGCAACACTATCCTTCCTTCTGATGTCCAACACTTATTCAAACCAAAGTGTTTGCGGGCAGCTATAAATGTATCTTTTCGAGCTTTGGTTAGGAACTCTGAGACTGTAACTCCAGTTCCCTTGAGTCCCGTTTTGGAGTTCCACACAGCAGCACGTGAAGAAAAGACTGAGAAACGCACCAATAGAGGTCTGGTTTTGGAAGTTTTACTGCCGAGACGATGACATACAGCTATCTCCTTGGTACATTGATCTGTCAACTTCATTTGGTCAGTTATTACTTTTGAGACTTTCGCTATAGGATCTTCATCTTTGGTTTCAGGAATGCCATGGAATAAGAGGACCTTTCTTCTTGACACCATCTCATGCCGATCTAGGCCAAGGGCTAGTAGCTCAACTTGTGATCTTAGCATGGACAGTGATTCACACACAAATGTTTTAAATTGTGCAAACTCACCGGCCAGTGCAGATAAATTTTGAGGAGCTTTTGTGGCAGTGCCAGGAGCAGCATTGTGTAGATTCTTCTCATAGTCACTCATCCTCTCAAGAAACATAGCCGCCATATCCTCCATGCTCTTGGATAGCTGGGTGTAGGGGTCCATTTCACACTCAGGTTTTGTATACAACTTCCACTAGTAATTCTTGAAGAAATTTTAACTGTCCAGGTGTAGAAGGGGTCTATTAATGAATTCCACTAATTATAACATATAAAAAACAGCAACAAATAATTAAAAATTAAAAAAATAATATGGAGCTCTATTTTCATGTGTGGCACATATGACTACCCACGCAAAAAAAAAAAAAAAAAAAAAAAAAAAAAAAAAAAAAAAAAATTGTATCCTGCAGATAACCATGTATTTTTGTTCTATTAAAAAATGCTATAGTTACCGTATAAAATGGTTACAAAGTTCCTTAGTTCATTCTTTTTTGTCTCTCTCTATATGAAAATTTACTTCGATCTCCTTTAAATTTTATTTTGTCCCATTTTATATATATATTTTAAAAATGTTTATGGTTTTATAGCGCAGAGCAAAAACTGGCACAGGTCCGACCTCCAGAGCGCCTCAGCGCGAACTGGTCGCAGGCGACAAACAGCGATCAGAGCAATGCGGGAAGAAATTATATGTATTATTTCATATTTATTTCAAATGTTAATTGTGATCAAAAAGCGTTCAATAAGTAACTTAAGTAATGTATGTAGAAAATTCTCGCATATTTTGAGATGTATAGCTTTAAAAATACATATCATTAGCTCGATGTTAAGATTTTTTTAGCGCTAACTTTGCGATTTTTTTCTATCAAGCGAAGTTAATTAAATTACGTTTTCAGAACGACAAGTTACTTAAGTATATCCTCGTTTCTAATATATATTTTTTTTGGATTTTTAATAACGTAATTACTAACGGTATGAATTAAACAAAATGTTCATTTTATAATTGAGGGGCCTTAAACACTGTGCTACGAGTGCAGCGTATCCAGCGCGCTGGCTGGATAGCATATAAGGTTGTAATATATATATAGATTTAAAAAATGTACGGATTTATATCTTTATAGATTTACAAAAAGCTTTTGATACGGTGAGCCATAATCTACTTCTACAAAAGCTTCACAACATTAGCATCACTGGACCGGTATATGAAATGTTTGTGTCATAAAGACAGGCAACAGATTGTAAAAATGGGTGACTATGAAAGCAAACCCTCTAGAATTACCTGTGGAATTCCTCAAGGATAAATTTTGGGCCCCTTGCTTTTTTTTATTTATGTTAACAATATATCAAAAGTAGGTATAAAGGGCCATATTACCTTGTACGTAGATGACACTTGCCTTTTTTATTTTGGTCATGATATCTTTGAAATCACAAAACAAGCACAAGAGGATCTAAATACATATAACAGGTGGTGCCAATACAACCTACTAACTATAAATACAAAAAAAACATCATACATGATATATTCCGCAAAAAATAAAAAAATCAAAGATTTTCCTCCACTTACCATTAATAACGAAACTTTGCATCAATCACGTGAAGTAAAATATCTCGGTCTTACATTAGATGATCGATTGACATTCAGGGCACACATTGAACATGTGCATTCTAAAATAACATCTCTTACTGGAGCTTTACACAGAATGGTACATTGTGTACCAAGGGAAATACGCTATACACTGTATAACACCCTGGTGAAATCAAAACTAGACTATCTTACTGAAATATAGGGTTGTGCTGCAGAATCTAACCTTAAACGCCTTCAAACTACACAAAAAAACTTATAAAGGTTCTTCTACAGTTTGAATACTTAACACATACACGTACATTATATAAAAATACCAAATTGTTCAATCTTAAACAAATATACTTGTATCCTTATACGAAAACTTCTAAATAAACAAATGCATACAGAAATTAACCCGGAGAAAAGAACATTTAAACATAATCTCTGAAAAAAAAATATACTAAAATCACATTGTCCAAGGACTGAGTATGGAAAAAGAAATTTACTATATGGTGGAGTGCAACTTTATAACAAATTATCAAATGACATAAAAGAATGTGAATTGATCTACTTTTAAAACTAAGCTCAAAACTTACATTGCAACAAACGTGTTTTAAAGTAAAATATTACCTACCAACATAATATATGTACACTGTCGACAAATCATAGTATAAACTAAATGTTATTTAAGCAAAATCTCATTTTAAGTGAACTATGTTCTTATGAGAATAAAGATCATTAACCATTAATAATATTCGCAAACTGATGGCTTTTAGAGACAGACTTAAGCTCAGACAAAAAAGACTCGACTGAGGAGAACTGGATTAAATGTAAGGCTGCAAGAAATCGTTGCAACCAGCTGATAAGAAACGCTAAACGGCGCCACATTCACACCAATATAGAAAAATGCTCCCCTCGAGTACGTAATGTTCCCCTCGTACATAATCTCTAGAGATATCTACGTACCTTAGGATTCGGTAAAAATAAGCAGGACCCCATTGCTTCTCTGCACATTGATACTCCAGTCGACAGGTAGTTTCAGGTAGTAAAAAGTCGGAAGTTAATGAAACTTTGAGATATTGTTTAGGGATGGTAAATCAACATTTTCTCAAGTTTTGGACCTCGAGGACCTTGTGCGAAAAGAGGAGGGGGGAAACTGCTAAATTTTTGAGTATAAAATTGTAGTACAGGTGAAAAATCAACAGGTGGCGCTGTTCATTATTAGAACGCGCATAAATAAATATTTAGTTATTTCGTTTAAATAGCGTCATCCATTTTGTTAAATAAAAAGTTTTAATGCGAATTTAGTTCCAGCAATTGTATAACAGATGGCGGTACCTTCTTTGATGAAACGGGCTATGTACTATAATAACTCAAAATTGTAAAATTAAGTATATTAATTATTAAATTCTATAAAAATACTGTAAAGGAAAAGAGCATTTTCTGTCTGTCCATTGATGATATTCCAAAAACATTGCTGTGTAAGATAATGATAAAAAACGGGATTTTGTCGGTATTTCATGCATCACGTAAAAAACTACTGAACGGGTTTTGATGCGGTTACCACTGTACGATCCTCCGCAGTGAGACATGGATTATAAAGAACTTAAAAACCGAGATACTTTTTATTGCGGAATTCCCAAGAGATTATTACACAGTGGCCGCATTATCTTCTTCCACGCGGTCGAAGTCGCGGGCAACAGCCAGTAATTATATGAAATAGCAGGATTAATCTACTATACTAAGCTTTTACCTAATCGCAGCACTATATAATATATGTGTTCTGAGCCCGACTGTCCCAGTACAGACACGACACGCCGGTCTGTGTCCACTCACTAACACACTCCCCCGTAGAGCTCGGCGATGGGTCCACAGATGATCTGAGCCCGACTGTCTCAGTACGGACACGACAAGCCGGTCTGTGTCCACTCACTAACACACTCACCCGTAGAGCTCGGCGATGGGTCCACAGATGATCTGAGCCCGACTGTCCCAGTACGGACACGACACGCCGGTCTGTGTCCACTCACTAACACACTCACCCGTAGAGCTCGGCGATGGGTCCACAGATGATCTGAGCCCGACTGTCCCAGTACGGACACGACACGCCGGTCTGTGTCCACTCACTAACACACTCCCCCGTAGAGCTCGGCGATGGGTCCACAGATGATCTGAGCCCGACTGTCCCAGTACGGACACGACACGCCGGTCTGTGTCCACTGACTAACACACTCCCCCGTAGAGCTCGGCGATGGGTCCACAGATGATCTGAGCCCGACTGTCCCAGTAGTAAACAGCCAACGCAGCAGAATGTGCGGCTTGCCCGTACATGCTCCCGGGGGAAAAGAAAACAAAATAAAATTATATTATTGATACGATGATAATGATATGATAAAATGAGAGGTGAGGTGCTTTACAAAGTGATAAAACATTTTCTTTTTATATGTAATGCTAGTGTCTCTAAAACAGTGTCCATTGTTCGGATTTATTATAAAATGACAATATACACTAAACACAATTTTCTGCACTAGGGAACCTTGCTTTAAAAACAGGTGACGTGCTCGCATCAAATTTACGCACACTTGCACTCGCCCATTTGCGTCTGATGTATTGAACATTCGCGCACTTTTTGTCACTATCACTGCTGCTTGAGTGGGCGGCGGCGGGCTGCTCCGTGGTGACAGCCCCGGCCGCCGCCGATGCTGCGAGCGCAGGCGCGGACCTTGGGTCCGCCGCCTGCTGACGACGACGCCTCCGTAGTCTCCGCCAAACCCAGATTGATACTGCTGCTCCAATGATCGCAAATGCCATACCATATATAGCCGTATAGTGATGCACATCGTGATATGATATTTCTTTTGCTAAAGTCCCTTTTTGTTTAATTTGCTCTATTTGTTGATGTATTTCTTGCAAAGTCTGCTTTTGGGCACCGATCTCTTTACTAATATCTGATTCATTTGTGGGCGGAAGTATCGTAATGTTGAAAATCTGATTAATTGGCGAAATATCTGGCAATATAACATCGAACCTTGTTTTACTTATGCTTTGATCTAGCTTCCGAGAGTAAATTGTGAACTCGTCGGTTTTGATTATGCAACCATGGCTAATGGAGATTATACCGGCTTCAGCCAACTGTGCTGCAGAAAGTTGATCTTCACAGATTATCCTTAGTTGACACTTGTTGCAGCAGAAATACAAATATTGGTTCTGTGCATGCATCTCTTGCCATATGTTGCTACAAAGAGATGTCACAGTCTTACAATTATCTGATCCTCTATCCTTCACACAAAAGCTCTCGTCCTGTTTCATATGATATATTGGTTTCTGCGTATGACAGAAAAATGATTCGTCGGCTTGATAGCATTCTTTGATCTCGTCTCGGGACATTTCTACGTAGGCATCCTTTTTCAAATTGATTGCTAAGTACTCTGCGGCAGGGATCACACTAATCATATCTCTACCTTTTTTCTCGGGTATTGCAGTTGCTTTAAAAATTTCGTATGCATCTCTGCTAACCAAGGGAAGCTTTATTTCCAGGAGAAGATACTCGTTTGTCATTCTTGCTTTGACTTTAAGAATTTTGTAAATATTTTTGAGGTCTGTTTGAATGTTCTTGATTGGAAGAGATGATTCTTTTGACATGTGACTTGAGATCGTGCTTAGCTCATGTCGAAGTTGTTCTGGGGTTAAGATATGAAAGTTAAATCGTCCTTGATAAATATCTGTTACCGTATCTAGTAACATGCTCTGAATAGTCTTCAAACACTGGAGCATTGAGCTTGCTGTTAGTGCCCCTAGGGTGAAGTCATTGATATTTGATAAAATTTGCAATTCGTTGCTCAATTTGTTGATAACTTTGTTTACTTTAAAAAAATGTTGATTTATGATTTTTTGTTGCTTATTCATGCTATCTTCCATTCTTTTCAGGAGATTATATTCGGATTCAATGACCGACGTCTGATTTTTCCATAGCGAAGCTAAATGATTTTGATTATCTCTGATGAGTTCGATGTCCTTTTGATATTGCTCGGCGAATGACTCATCTAAGACACCGAACAGCTTGTTAGCTATGTAACCGACGCCGTTGATAAGACCGCGCCGGCTTCGATGCCCCGTCTGCGTACTGGAATGCTGACTCAGTAACAGGTGATTGTAGTATTCCAGTTCCGAGAAGCCTTGTTGGAGTTGTAGTAATATGACGTCACAATGTGATTGATCCTTTATGTTTTGGCAAGTCTGTTGTAAATGTTTTGTATATCTTTCAAATGCTGTTGTACCTTGCCAATATGGATTTAAATCGTAATAAACTACCAATTTCCATTCGTCACTTAATAACTCCATATTTGATATTTTATCGAAAAGAATTCGCTGTTGGTCGCGTAACTTTGTTATGTTATATGTACATTGTGCGCCGGTTATCATAATAATGCACATTATAAATGATATAAGTGAGAAAGGCCTCGGTTTTCTGATTCTCTTATTGATTTTTCTTTCTACCTGATAGTTTATGTTTGTTTCACTTTGCTGTTTTTCTTGCTCCCTTGATAATTTTGGATAATGATAATTTTCCCGACTTGTTGGTAAAACTGATAATTTGATGATTGGACGTTTCATGAGTCCGTTTTTTGTTTTTAATGTGACGACTCTCACATAGCCGTCTTTTCCGGGGTGCAATTCAACAACCCGACCTAGAGGCCATTTACCCGCTAAGATGTTATCGTCGTGAATTAACACTACGTCATTTAATTTGATATATATTTGATAATTTGATATTGAGAACTCTGATTGTTGTATGACCTTAATAATCTGGATCCTTGCTTGTCTGATTTCCTGAATTGTTAGGAAAGATTGTTTTTGGTGATCACGTGATATGAAGCGTAGTATCCAGGCGACCACTCTAGTCGCCCGAGTGAAGCTGCTTTGTCTGTTTAATATTTCATTGATGATATGAGGTTCACGTTCGTGCAAGTTGATAGCATTGCATGTTTGTTTTGGTACTTTTTGCTCTTCTTCGGTGGGGTATAAAGGCCGTTCTTTTTCGTTTTGATCGTTAAAGGAAGACAACCACGTCGGTCCCTGCCACCAAAGCGTATGATTTTTCAATTGATCTGCTGATAAACCGCGACTGGCACAGTCAGCCGGGTTGTCAGTGGAGTTCACATATCTCCAGCACTCAGGTGGCATGACGTTTGTTATTTGCTGGACTCTGTTTGATACGAAGGGCTTCCACCGACTTGGTTCACCTTGAATCCACCCAAGAACTGCCGTTGAATCGCTCCAGCCATAAACCTTGATTTTATGATCTGATAAGCAGCTCAACACTTTCGTCATAAGTTTTGATAATAAATGAGCCCCACAGAGCTCACCCCTGGGCACAGAAAGGTTCTTACTATCTGACAATATTCTTGTCTTAGCTGCTAATTGCACAATAGTAACTTTTGATGATGATTCTTCGATGACCTTGCAAAATATTATACACGCAAAGGCCTTTGTTGATGAATCACTGAAACCATGAAGCTCAATGATGCCGTTTTTTCTGATTTCCAGCCATCTTGGGATTTTTATGTGATTAATATTTTGAAGATCGTTTCGGATATTTATCCATTCTGATTTGATGTCTACTGGTACTTCTTCATCCCATTGAATACCAGTTAGCCACACCTTTTTGAACAAAATCTTGAGCTTTGTCGTAACTGGCGCCAGCCAGCCCAAAGGATCAAAAAGCCTTGATATGTTTGATAAGAGTGCTTGCTTTGTAGTCTTTTCTGATAGGTCGTTGATGTTGATTTGAAATATAAATTCGTCTGATTTAGGGTTCCAGCGCAACCCTAAAGTTTTGTTGGTTTCTGCTTGTTTAAATTCAAATGTCCGTTGCTCGTCGTGGCTATTTCCGAAAATTTCAGGTTTGTTTGATGCCCATTTCCGCAAATTAAAGCCTCCTGACTTCAAAAGCTTGTTTAAATCTGATATTAGCTGCTTTGCTGACTTGATATCGTAACTTCCGCTGACTAAGTCGTCCATATAAAAGTTATTTTCTAGTACTTCTTTTGCTGCTGACTGATATTTGTGACCCTCGTCGCGAGCTAACTGTTTAAGCGTCATCATCGCGAGAAAAGGCGCTGCTTTTGTTCCGTAGGTAACGGTCGTTAGCTGATATTCTTGTATTGCTTGATAGGCTGATTCCCTCCATATGATTTTGTGTAAATTTTGATCATCTTCATGTAAATATATCTGCCTAAACATTTTTTTGATGTCCGCCGTAAATGCTATTTCGTACTGTCTCCAATTTAAAATTAGTTCAAGTAAGTCTTTCTGCAAATTTGGACCTTGTTTCATTATAAAATTAAGACTAATATTGCTTGAAGTTAACGCCGAGGCATTGAACACGACACGAAATTTAGTTGTTGATGACTCTGCTCGTTCTACAGCGTGGTGTGGCAAGTAGCAACCGCTTTGGCTATTACGTGTCGCTTCTTTCATATGACCGAGATCTTGATATTCTTTGATAAATAATTTGTACTGTTCCGCCAATTGGTTCCGCCGTTTAAACCTATTTTCGATTTGTTTAAACTGCGCTACAGCTTTTTGTCTTGATTCACCTAATTTTTCTAGGCCGTCTGATTTTAAAGGTAATCGGACTTGATAGTGTCCGTCGTCTAGCCTTCTCGTTGTTTCTTGATAAAACTGCACGCATTCTTGATCTTCGGTTGATAATTTTGATTTTTCTCCGATGTCTTCGACTGTCCAAAACCTCTGAAGGTCCTCTACATTGTTGGTAATGACGTTGCATTGTAGTGATTTTACATTTCCTGATAATATCCATCCTAACTGCGTTTGTTGCGCAATCGGCAGTATATCATTTTTCTTGATAATACCTCCCATGATAATTGATGAATAAACATCGGCCCCTAATAGCATGTCAATAGGGCGACTTTTGTAAAACTTTGGATCAGCTAACTTGATATTTTTCAAATAGGACCATGAAGGTTCCGGAAAAGATTGATTTGGTAAGTTGTTTATCAATTTACGCATGATATAAACATCGGTGTTAAACGTGTAATCTGTTGCTACTGACGAACAATTGATATTGATAAGGCCTTTGCAACTATTTTCCTTGGATCCAACGCCATAAATAACGCCTTTGCATTTTTGGCGCGGTAATTGCAACAGTTGCGCTGCATTTTCGCTAATGGCCGAAATTTGAGATCCACCATCAATTAAACAGCGCAAATTATGATAAATTCCGTCCTTTGCCTGGACTTTGACGATTGCAGTCGCCAATAAAATTTCCGAAATGTTTTCCTGTGAAACGTGACTGTTTCGGGTCACTTTTTCCGGTTTCGACATGCACTCGAAAGCCTCATGCAACAGCGTATTATGATTACCGTTGCATTTTCTACACCTTTTTTCGGAGAAACAGTTTTTTCCATTATGATTATAGAGACAGTTTTTGCATAAATTTAAATCGTTTATTGACCTCCTTTTCGTTTCCGCTGATAGTTCCATAAACTTGTTGCAAAAGAATATGGCGTGATCGGTGTTATTGCAATATGCGCATCTTTTTCGATCGCCGGACCTTTTTCCCGTGTTGTATGATTTTTGTGTAGAATTATTATAGAATTTTCTTGAGTGATTTTCATCATTCTGACGGAAATTTGATTTTGATTGATATACATACTTGCTACTACTTGGTGACGACGCTGATGGGCTTTGCCGATTCTTGTCCTGCTTATAACGAGATGATTCTAACGATGTAAACTTCGTTTTTAGGAAGTTCATGAAATCTGATATGCTAGGCAAAGCTTTTGGGTTCCGCAGTGATCTGACGTAGTCATCGTTGGTGACTGAATCCAGTTTTTGTTGTAAAATATAAACTATCAACGGATCCCAGGTGGAGATGTTTGCACCCAGGTTTTTTATCGCAAAAAGACATTCATTAGTGGTGTCGTGAAGTCTCTTTATTTGCTCAGCTGATTGTTGCTTCATGATGGGTAAATTAAAAAGAAGGTCTAGATGCGAATTTACTATAAGCTTCTTGTTGTCAAATCTATCATTTAATATTTTCCAACAAGCTTCATAATTGTCAGAGCTTATTTTCAAGTGCTGTATGATAGCCTCCGCTTCTCCTCTCAATTTTGATTTAAGGAACTGCATTTTCTGAGCGTTGGACATTGATGCATTGTTGTGGATTGCTTCCACGAATAGGTCCTTAAAGGAAACCCACTTATGATAATTCCCATGGAAATCCGGGATGGTCATTCTCGGCGTCGCCTTTTCCATGTTAGCGACGGCCCATAACTTTTGATTAATTGCTTTTTTGATATTTTGGTATTTTTGTTCATTTTGGGAGAATGTTTCTTCATATTCTTGATTATGATCGTCCAAAATGCTGTCAATCTCCCAATGGAGTGAATCTACTGCTCCCCAACGCATTTCCAGAGATTTCAATGCGTCCTCGAACTCCCACTTTTCCTTGATTGAGGACACCTCGATGTTTGAAATAGTCCTAATAAAAGCTTTAAAATTGCTGGATTGCTTGCGCAGCAACTCTTCGGTCTTGCTATCTTGTCCTCGATTTACCAGCAGTGGACGTGGAGTCTGCTTCTGCTCCTTAGCTCCTTCGGAGGTATCGCCACGGAACCTATCTTGATTTTGCATATACTCTTCATATTCACAATTGATGATATTCTTTGTGGCCTGATAAGTTTGTTGAACCTTGCTGTACTCCTTATTCGTGAAGTAAGGTTCATCTCGTACTTCAAACTGATATAACTTACTGTGATTGGCTTGAAAGTCGTCCCAGTATCTTTCGAGGGTACTGAGCTTCCTTTTAAAGTAGTCTTCAGAAGATTTCCGCTCCTTCGGATCCTTCTTAAAGTTTGATAGGAGTTTTTCCAACTCTTGCTTGATAAGTTTTTGATTATCTAAAAGATCTTGTCCCTCCATGTTGATAATTATAAGTTAGTCAATGAATAAATGGAAAGATCTTACTTGATTTGTTGTTTTGAGCTTTTTACTGCACTCGGTGCTGCTCTGCTGACGCTGATATTGATTGATGCGGATTCTGAGTGATCCTGATGCTGATAGTCTTGATGCTGATGCGCTGATTGATTGAGGTCATTCAATCCCTCGACGGATGATTTGATACGCTCGATATGCTGCTAGTTGATAGTATGATCCACTTGATTGATAATTACTTGATATAATGATAGTTAACTTGATAATATTTGATTGATAATTCACTTGATATAATAATAGTTCACTGATATAATAATAGTTCACTGGATAGTATGATAGTTCACTTGATATGATAAGAGTTCACTTGATAGTATGATAGTTCACTTGATATGATAAGAGTTCACTTGATAGTATGATAATTCACTTGATATGATAAGAGTTCACTTGATAGTATGATATAGATACTTGACAAGTATTTTGATTTTTGACAGGACTGATTTTTAAATTCGCGACGCGAGGTCCTGATTCAAAATCGGTTCGAAGGACCATGTACGATCACCGATCGCGGGGTTGATAAATGATAAGTTTTGATAGTTTTATGAATTTATTGGACAAACACACGTAAGTATAATTGATATTGATGAGTGATTGATGAGTACACGCGGTATGGACGGTGACCGATTGTGAACTGATGAAATTAGGGCGATGATCGACGACGGCTAAGTAAACAGCCAACGCAGCAGAATGTGCGGCTTGCCCGTACAGACACGACACGCCGGTCTGTGTCCACTCACTAACACACTCCCCCGTAGAGCTCGGCGATGGGTCCACAGATGATCTGAGCCCGACTGTCCCAGTACGGACACGACACGCCGGTCTGTGTCCACTGACTAACACACTCCCCCGTAGAGCTCGGCGATGGGTCCACAGATGATCTGAGCCCGACTGTCCCAGTACGGACACGACACGCCGGTCTGTGTCCACTCACTAACACACTCCCCCGTAGAGCTCGGCGATGGGTCCACAGATGATCTGAGCCCGACTGTCCCAGTACGGACACGACAAGCCGGTCTGTGTCCACTCACTAACACACTCACCCGTAGAGCTCGGCGATGGGTCCACAGATGATCTGAGCCCGACTGTCCCAGTACGGACACGACACGCCGGTCTGTGTCCACTGACTAACACACTCCCCCGTAGAGCTCGGCGATGGGTCCACAGATGATCTGAGCCCGACTGTCCCAGTACGGACACGACACGCCGGTCTGTGTCCACTCACTAACACACTCACCCGTAGAGCTCGGCGATGGGTCCACAGATGATCTGAGCCCGACTGTCCCAGTACGGACACGACACGCCGGTCTGTGTCCACTCACTAACACACTCACCCGTAGAGCTCGGCGATGGGTCCACAGATGATCTGAGCCCGACTGTCCCAGTACGGACACGACACGCCGGTCTGTGTCCACTCACTAACACACTCACCCGTAGAGCTCGGCGATGGGTCCACAGATGATCTGAGCCCGACTGTCCCAGTACGGACACGACAAGCCGGTCTGTGTCCACTCACTAACACACTCACCCGTAGAGCTCGGCGATGGGTCCACAGATGATCTGAGCCCGACTGTCCCAGTACGGACACGACAAGCCGGTCTGTGTCCACTCACTAACACACTCACCCGTAGTGTAGCATTGCAAATTTTGTAGGGTTGGTTATCACAAAAAGTTACGCGTCGTAGTTTTGCTTGATGTTAAATTTCGGTTTACCCTCTTAATTAGACATGAAGATAATCGCGTGTCTGCTGCAATTCCGAGGAGTTTTTCTCGTTCATTTGTCGGCCGGAGTTTTTGCTGATAGCTCGTGTTGAGTTTATTTTTTATTTTTAATGGCGGTTGTGCCAACAGGAGTTGTGTTTTTTAATATTTTCAATTTGGTTAATTATTCATTTGTGTGGAATAGTTCTATAATATTGTTTTTGTATTTCAGGAAGATTATTCATATTCTATTGGATGATGTAATAAAAAGGAATTTTTTCGTCGGGTTGGTGGGAGTTCTGACTATCGTCAGATCATGGTATGTAATGCTTTCTTTGTATTTTGAGTCACCGTAATTTTGTTCTCATTGTTCCGTGTGGTAAAGGTTTTAATTTTGTCTTTTCTCTTCTAATTCCAGGGTTTTGTTTTCAAGATCTTCGTGTTTTCAAGATCTTCATGTTTTCGAGATTTACCAGATTTTTCAAGTTTGAAGTTGTATTGCCTCGTTGGTGATTTATCCGGCTGGCAGAGGAATGATCGCCGCGTGGTGTACGCAGTAAGCAGTTCCTTTGTTTGCGTGGACGAGGATCGTTGACCTTGAAGGGGGCAGCGGACGGCGTGTCATTTCCTGTGGTGTTTATTGGAGAGATTCAAGTAGGTGTTGGAATTTTTACTTTTATCCACACACAATTAAGATACCTTGGACGGTATGTTTTCAGGACACTTAGTTATGTGTCCTATTAGTAACCAAGTGTAAAATTCTTCTTCCTGTTTCACCGAATAACTCACACTGTAAAATTTTATGTTCCGTAATATTTTTTTTCCTTGGTAGAACTGAATGGTGTACCAGACGTTCTGGTTTAAAGAGTATGTACGACAAATATTATTGTTTGTAGGATCTACGGCTCCCCTGAGCTAGATTTTATTTAGGAAATTATTTCCCTTGTTTGTTTACAAGTTTTGTTACTTTTAAAGTTTTTTTTTAATGTAATTTTCACAAGATTCCATGTAATCTAGTTACCTGTGGATAAGGCGGTAACAATTCCACCTAGTTATCACTTAAATGTTTATTTAGGTCTTGGCAATACTAATTCCAATGTAATATTACTACCAGATGTTAAGGCGGTACCTAACACAACTATTTTAAGGTACTTAAGGTCTTAGTAATGTCTTGGCAGGAAATTGCCAAATGAAGGTCTTGGCCAAAAACTTGTAACTAAGATAATTTTTCCGTTAACACCTTTCCTTTGACTTGTGAAATTTAGACATTTTGTTTTGGTAAAATTAAATAAACTTAATTGTATAGTACCTCGAAGTTTTCTTCAGAACCTTTTACCATCGATTAGGTTACAATTAGGTCCCTGTTTAATTTTATCTTGCCAGTTGCACGACTGGTGGAAAGACCGGGTACCTGCCGGTCGTGCCATCTGACAATGGCGCCCTTACGTTTTTAAATAATAATATTTGTCGAAGGGTTATTTGGTGAAACAGAGTTTTTTTTTGTTGTTACTCGGTTTTTTTTTTGGTATATGTAACATTATTTTTTTTGTACTGTGTACTTTGGTTTAGTGTGTGTTTTGCACATATAGGGAAGCTTAAGTGCTAATTTTTTTTTTTGTGAGTAACAACTTAGGGTGTATTTACACTGTGTTTTTTTTGGTACCAAAAATTTATTTTTTTTAAATGTTTTTTTGAATTTTATTTAGTTTACACTGAGTTGTGTTTGTGGTTGTGTAAATTTCTTTTTTGCACTCAGTGATTTTGGTACCAAATTTATTTGAGAAGAATAACACGGTAATAAATATATATACGATTGATATGACGTTTCGTTCCATTATAAAAATGGTATGGGCAATTATATCGTATTCAATCGTAATCGTTGGTAATACGTACTAATCTGGAATAAGTTTTTTTCGTAGACGGCGTGTGTAGAGCACGCGTCTGTTTGTGTGAGCTCAAATCGGAGCGTTTACAGGTATGGGCAATTATATCGTATTCAATCGTAATCGTTGGTAATACGTACTAATCTGTAATTAGTTTTTTTCGTAGACGGCGTGTGTAGAACACGCGTCTGTGTGTGTTAGCTCAAATCGGAGCGTTTACAGGTATGGGCAATTATATCGTATTCAATCGTAATCGTTGGTAATACGTACTAATCTGTAATAAGTTTTTTTCGTAGACGGCGTGTGTAGAGCACGCGTCTGTTTGTGTGAGCTCAAATCGGAGCGTTTACAGGTACATTCCCTACTGCTTTTGTTTGTATTGTGGTTTAGTTGCCCGCTGCACTGGTCAAATTATCTAATAGCAGATTTAATGTACCTATATATTTTTTTATTTTTATTTATTTCATATAATTTTTACATCAGAAACAGTTGTGCTATATAGCTACCATCAGAAAACTATTGGTTAATCTGGTAGCAGCCGAATAAAGTCTTAATTAAGTCTCAAGTCTTCATCAAAAATAAAAGGTAATCCTAAAATTTTTTTCACGAAAGGAGTCTAAATACTCTTATTTTCAAGTACTAAATATTGATCTGCGGAATTCTTTCCTGAAGTCGATCACGGAAGCAGTGGCGGCTTTGGCCCTCAAAACTGACCGAGGTACCATCGCCGGTACATCATCCGTACCGTACGCTTGACAGCACGTTTATTTTCTTTCTACTCATTCAATAAATCCAAAGTATAGATTAAAGTTCATTACCGAAATTTAGACTACCAATTTTAATTAGTGTTTATCTCTCGTCTAAAACCAGTGAAATCAGTTTTTGGATCCAGTGATTATTTTAGCAGATATTTGCAAATTACTTTTATAACGTCCAAATTTTAACAAAGAAGCAGTTAGCCACAGTCCAGCGCAGTGAGTCATCATACCACTAACAACACGCCGGTCATTGCCCTGACCGCCTCGCCTGCCGGTCACAGCAACTCACGCACACAGCTGCAGCAGGAACACACGCGCAGTGTATGAAGTTGGTCGCAGCACTGCCGATCGGTGAGTCAACAATGGGGTCTACTTTTATAAAGGCCACCAGTTGGCGCCACTGGCACGTAAGGTATATGTCAAAAGTTTGTTAGGTTAGATTTACATAGAAGTTCGATTTTTTGTTTTGCTTATCCATTTAATATTATTTTTCTTTCTTTCTTAAATGCGAATAAACAATGCCGCAATGATGTGCAGTTCCGTTATGTTCTAAAACGAAAGGAGGACTTAAGTTTTGTTTTAGCCCCTCTTTTCTTTAGCTCTAATCTTAATTCATTTACTTTCATTGCACCGTACCTTGAATAATAAACCTGAAACTATGAATCTATCTCGACTAATACACAAACAGCTAATAAAAAGCCATAGCTTTCGCCGTTTCGCGGGCATTTGACGTTTCTCTATACCTGTCGCCTCAGTGGCGCCACCTGACGTCGATGGTAGCCCTCATTGCTACGCGGTGCTTAGAGCTACGCCGCACGCCGCCGCCGCATACCGCTCGCTGCTACGCTTGAGAGCTACGACACTACTACGCCTCTGCTACGTACGATCCACGCTCATCTAGCCTCGCTGCTTTGTTTACGCTGCTTTGTTTACAAGTATAGGCACGAATTATTAAGGTGCGATACGACGATGTCTGTACCCACTCCTGCTGTTTGCGCGGCCTGTCAAGAAATTTTTCAAGAGAAAGAAGAAGGATATCTCTCTTGTATGGTGGAAGGCTGTCATAAGCAGTACCACGTTCTCTGTACCCAAGCAAAATGTGATACCGAACTAGACAAATCTGTCTGGGCTTGTCCCGAGTGCTGCTGTACGGTAAAGAGGGTCGGTGATTACAGCCTTACGCCAGTTGGAAAATCAAGTATTCTTGCGTCAAACATTACTTTTAGGAACAAAAAGAAACCTGTGGAAAAAGAACCTGAACTCAGTCCTGACTTTATAGAAATTATGGCCGAATTAAAAGCCGTACGTGCTGAAATGACAAGTTTGGGTGCGACTTTAACTCAGGTTGTAACGTCGATTGCTGAATACAACCAAAAAATTGATAAATGTGCAAACCAGTTAAGTACCATAGACATTAGGCTCGAGTCACTTGAGCGCAAAAAGGCAAGTAACTTGAAGGTTTCTCCTTTGAGTAAGAACACATATGCATCAGTTACCGAGAACAAACATTTAAAAACATCTACTGTACCTCACATACAAAATGTACAAAAAGAACATATTGTGATTGAAGCTGTGCCCAGTTTGCCTGTAAACAATCTGGTTACTATTTCTGAACAGACGTGTCATTTAGGAACGGATAAATGTGATAAAGGCGGACCACTAACCAATGCACAATTACCACCATTAATGGACAGAGCTGACGGGATTGCACAGAAAAGCAAAGCGAAACCTACGATAGCCTCGTCGTCATGCTATACTGGAGCTACGAAAATAACATTAAAAGCTGTAGAGCCAAGGAAGTATATACATCTTTGGAACATGGAGTCTGGCAAAGAGGATATAGAAAACTATCTGGCGGAGCTCTGTCCTCTGGGAAAATGCAAAGCAGAAGAATTGAAGCCGAAAGGTGATTATAAATCATACAAAATTTGCGTTCAGTCTGCTTACTTTGACCAATGCTGCGCTACTGATGCATGGCCAGAAAATGCAAGAGTCAAGCCGTGGACTCCCTTTCGAGTCGCGCGAGTCTCGGGACAGAAGGAACCTGTTCCAAATACCAGACTCTAGAAACAGGATTGATGTATTTTATCAGAACGTCAGAGGCTTAAAAACAAAGCTGAACGACTGGAGACTGAACCTACTTCTTGTAGAGCAAGATCTTGTTGCTGTAACAGAAACTAACTTAGACTCTACCATCCATGACGCAGAAGTGGTTATTAATGACTGGAGTCTACTACGTCGAGATCGTCCAACTGCATGTGGAGGAGTCCTGCTTGCTGCACGACCTGGCATCACACTTCGGCGTCGCAGTGACCTGGAGACTGATTTAGGAGAAGATCTATGGGCTTCTTTTATTCTGAACAATTTCAATTTCTGTGTTTGTGTAATTTATGTACCTCCAAAGTAAAAAGATGATGTATATATGAGATGGTTTACCAAGGTTAAAAGCATGATAGATAAATTGAATTCTATAGTTTTAATATTTGGAGATTTAAATTTAAATAGCGCTTCTGTAAATATGCGTAATTATTTTTGTTATTTCCTTACAGTTTGTGGTATAAAAGAGACGAATGAAGTGATGAACGCGTTTGAGGGAAAATTAGATGTGGTACTAGTGCCGGAGAGCTTAGGCAGCGTAGACGTGCATGCCATAGATGGTGGTGGTCTAGTTCCTCGTGCTGACGCCTACCATCCACCGCTCGATATCACCATACATCTTGATGATATTCTCCACGCACGTCAGTCTCAGTCCCTTGATCCAGGTAACGTTGATCCTGAACGTGACTGGAACTTTTCTAAGGCAAACTTCCCCCTGCTTTATTACCTGATCCATAAAGCTGATTGGAACATTGTGCTAGAAGCTAAAGATGTGGATCTAGCTGTGGAAGCATTCTATTTAGTACTATATCGTATCTTTGATCAGTGTGTCCCTAAAAAATCCAGACCAAAATCTCGGTGAAGGCGATATCCAGTTTGGTTCACGGGAGAACTAATAAATGATTTATAATGCAAGGCAGCGCTACATCGTCAGTGGAAAGCTACAAAGGATCGTGATGCGTATCTTAAGTTTAGTGGTGTAAGAGCTGATATTAAGATTAAAATGTCATCTTGCTATGATGAGTATATTCGTGATGTAGAAAGTAGTTTTAAAGATAATCCACGAGCATTTTGGAAGCACGTAGCGAGCCTTAAGACAAAAGGTGGTTTTGAACCCTGCGTTAGTTATAATGGCAATCAAGTTCGAGGTGAAGATGCAGCTACAGCATTTGCAATTTTCTTTGCGAGCGTTTTCCTCCCAGATGTGCCTACTTTGAACGCGAATAAAACAAGTAGTCAAAACATGGCCAACTCATCAAACCATATAAATGTTACTGAAATAACCCAACTTGAAGTAGAGATGGCTTTGAAACGACTTAAAGGTCGAAGCTCCACCGGACCAGACTGTGTTCCCCCATTTATTATAAAGGCATGTGGTGATGTTATATCAAGGCCGTTGGGCCATATTCTGAACCTCTGTCTTGTTACCTGCAAGTACCCTTCAAAATGGAAGCTTTCTCGGGTTACTCCAATACCTAAAACAAGTGACAAGTCCAAGGTTGAATTTTACAGACCCATAGCTGTTCTCAATTCACCTGCCAAGGTCTTTGAATCCATTTTACATAAACAAATATCGGTACAAACTCAGCCATTCTTAAGCAATTCACAGCATGGCTTCAGAAATAAAAGATCAGTTAACACAAATTTACTGACTTTGGTTGACTTTGTATCAAGTGAAATGGATAAAAGAATCCAGGTAGACGTAGCCTATCTTGATTTCCAAAAGGCGTTTGATCGTGTAGACAACGACGTCCTTTTGGATAAGCTCTGTTCGATCGGATTTGCTCCAAGTTTATTGCGTCTTTTAGCGGATTACCTTAGCGACCGACAGCAGTATGTACGGCATGGATGCTATATATCAGAACCATACCATACTCGCTCTGGTGTTAGTCAGGGTTCCATTTTAGACCCTTTGCTTTTTGTTATTATGATTAATGACCTAAACCGTGTCCTAAAACATGTTAAGTGTCTGCTTTACGCTGACGACCTTAAATTATTCATTTCTATCAAGGATGTGTCTGACTGTCGGTTGCTCCAGGAAGACCTTGACGCAGTGTTCAGATGGAGCATCAAAAACAGGCTTCACTTTAATGTGACAAAATGTAACATTTTATCTTTCACTCGAGCTAGAGCACCTGTTCACGCAGTCTATACACTAGGTTTAGATACAATTGCTCGGCTGGATTGTGTTAAGGATCTTGGCGTCATCTTCGACACAAAGCTCACATTTCACGACCATATAAGGAGTTTAGCTGTGGAGTGTTACCGGAGATTGGGCTTTGTCATCCGAAATGCGAAAGACTTCCACGACACAAAAATCATTCAGCTCCTCTTTACTGCTCTTGTAAGAAGCAAAATTGAGACTAGCTCTATTATATGGAGCCCTCACGAAAAATCTTATGCTCTTATGTTAGAAAAGACTCAGAAAGCATTCTTGAGGTTTCTCTTTAAGAAAAAATTTGGATACTATCCTTTTCTATATCCTACTATGTACCTGCTAGGAATGTTAGGATTCAACTCCCTTGAAGTGAGGCGTACATGTGAGTTAATGGTGACCACATGTCGCATATTACGTGGCGACACCGATTGCCCAGCGATGGTGGAGCAAGTCTGTAGGCTGTTTGCTCCTAATAAATACACCCGAGCACGATCGCATCGACTACTGTCAGTGCCTACCACCAATACCGTAGCACACCTCGAGTCTCCCTTAATGCGCGGGACTACGAAGCTTAACGCTCTCTTTTGGGCGGGCAACACTGGCACGTAAACAAATAATATCAAAGCTGTTACGATTTTAATTAAAAACAAGTGCAAATAACGCTTTAATAAAGTTTCAGTGTATAGAAAGTGTAAACTTAACCTCAACTTACATAAATATATATAAACATCCAACCTGGAAACATTTTCTGGAGGATTTTCAAGAACACATTTATATCGGTGAGGAACACAAATTACCGTTCAAATTTAAAATTTGGGCAAGAAATCACAACAAACTTGTTATTTGCCAAATTTACTTGTGACGCAAAATTGCGAAGAACAGCTGATTGGGCAATTATTTTTCGAACTGTCAAAAGAATATTGCCAGCCTAAGCCAGACTTGGATGCGTTCAAAAAGATATAATTATTACGATTATGAGGAAAAGTCTCGCAGCAGCGACATCTATGATTAAACATGGAAAACTCATCGACAACCGATTATGTTAACGTAAATAAGCGAAGACCTATTTATAGAAACAGATCACAATCACTTTCAGATACTGAAATTTCGAACGATTCTACACTATTAGATATTAGTACAACGGTGGTAAGTGAATTCGACGTTGAATTGAAAGAATTGAGGCAAGAAACAAAAAATCTCAAAATTCAGCTAAGCATCACAAACGATGAAGTCGAAAAGCTTTCTTTTGAAAATCAAAGACTCAGAAAAATTATTCAGAGCTGCGAAACAAATCTGAAAGCATGTATGGACGTATTAAGAGGATCAATCGGTTCTCCTAGTGGATCGACTCCAAAAGTTACATCAAAACCTCTAACGCCATCTTTTGGTGATACCGCAAAACAAGGCACTTCAACCGTAACACAAAATAAGTTAAATCCATCAAAGGTAGAGGAAGCCAATCAGAAAAAAAATCAAAACTTGAAGTCAAAGGAAGATACGCAAAAGCAGTCCAAGCCACGTCTAGATGGAGCTACAAGCCACAGAAATTCTAGAACAAAGAAGATTTTTATACTAGGTGACCAACAAGGTTTAGGTATTTCAAGCTTAGTAGTAGATTTAAGGAAATACAAATGGAACGATGTCTACAATATTTCTGCACTCATAAAGCCTGGCGCAAAGTGCGTGGATGTACTTAATTATTGTGACAAATAACGGGATATAATTGGCCCCGACGATTGGGTAATTATTACGGTGGGATCAAATGACACTAATCCATTTCATCTAATAAAGGAACTAACCTTAGCATTGAATAAATTGCAAAACACAAAAGTATTAGTACTGGAGGTAATTAAAAATTATTACCTGAGAGAAAAAACTCTTAATAACTTCATTTCCTCCGTAGTAGATACACAAACAAACTGCTCCTTCTTATCGCTAAACACATCAAGCATGCACACTGAAAATAACTTACAAAAATCACTTGCTCATGCCATAAATCTGGCTATCGATAGCTCAGATTATGACAACACGTATGTAAATTTAAAATGTAGAAAAAGTCAAATTCTTCAAACAAAAAAAAGAACTGACACTAATAATACAAAAAAAGGCACATTACCGTATTTCTTTCAAAAACAAAAACAAAAACAACCACATAAAGGTACGATACCATTCTACTTCAAAAAAAAGCAATCGGTAAACCTTACAACCCCAAATACGACACCAACTAACAATCAGTTTTTTCGTGAAAAGCAGCCTACACCAACAGGTGAATCGACAACTGAAGGATAGTTCACAGTTAAATATATTTCACCAAAACATAGCGGGAGCACTTAATAAAATAGATAAACTACAAGTAAATATTTCTGATGCCGTACTTAAGGGAACAGATGTAGACGTAATTTGTCTTACAGAAACAAATATAAAAAAAGGTTCAGAAAGTAACATGAAATTAGAAAATTATAAATTAGTAGCGTCCTTTTGTCGAAATAAGAAAAAGGGTGGATCTTGTATCTTAATAAAAAATGATATGCAATCTAAAATCTTAGACATAAGTGATAAGTTAGGTTGTTTAACTGACTTTGAAAGTTGTGGTGTTGAAATTATTGATTTGAATTTAATTGTTATATGTATTTATAGAGTGCCTGGAACACATAAAAAACGTATTGAAAACTTCTTTAGCCGTTTAGACGTAATGTTACATTCCCTAACCAAAGATAAAACAAGAAAAAAGATTGTTGTCTGCGGGGACTGGAATATAAACACATTAACACAAGATAAATTTTCGGCATCACTTATAAGTATTCTCAAAAACTATAATCTACACATACATATTAATAAACCAACCCGGAATAAATCTTGTCTTGATCAATTTGCCAGCAACGATCGCAGTGCTAAGGGTGAGGTACACAACTTAGTACTCTCAGATCACACGGCCCAAACTTTATCTCTTAAAATTAACAGTAAAAAAATCTTCTCTGACTGGTTTGAATACAGGAGAGATTATAATCATGATAATATCCGTAAATTTTATGGATGCATGGCTGCTCTTAGTTTTTCCGAGGTATACAACAACGAAAACGTTGAGGACGCATACAATGAATTCCAAAATCTTGTAACCCTGTTTTATGAATTGTGCTTTCCCGTCATAAAAGTAAAAATGAATAATAGACCAACTAAACTAAGATGGGTTACTAAAGGGATAAAAAATGCACACATATTAAGAGAAATCTCTATTTTAAATACCGAAACTCTAACAAAAATATGTACTCGAATAAAAATACGTACAATAAATACTCAAATTTACTAAAAAAATGTATCCTAACAAGTCAAAGACAGCAAAACGATAAATACATTAAAAACAATAAAAATAAATGCAAAGCAACCTGGAATACAATTCAAAATAAATTTAATCGAAATATAACTAATAATAATATTGATATGATAAAATTTAATGACAACTTATATACGAATCCTAATGACATATGCAAAATATTTAATGATTTCTTTATTGACCTAACAAATGTAAATTCATCTAGTAATCATAATAATAGTAACCAAAATACTTTAAAGGACATAAAAAACAATGAAGGTACAATGTTCTTACAACCAACCGATCCACAAGAGGTGTTCAAGATAATAATGTCTTTAAGTAATAGTAATTCTGTGGGTTATGATGAAATTAGTACCAAAGTTCTCAAATTGTGTGCATACTATCTGTGTATACCAATCAGCTTCCTTATAAATCTGTCGTTTTCTGAAGGGAGCTTTCCACGAGCTTTAAAACTTTGCATTGTTAAGCCAATACACAAAAAAGGTGACAAATCAGATCTTAACCATTACCGACCAGTAACTCTGATTCCCGTCATTTCAAAGGTATTTGAACGAACTATGCAGAAACGACTTACAAGTTTTTTAAATAAACATAACATCTTAACCCAGAAACAATACGCCTTTAGAAAAAACAGCTCAACTTCACTTGCATGTTTCAACCTAGTGAAAGGTGTTACTGAAAATCTAAATAAAGGTACACCAACAGTAACAATATTTTTAGATATGAGCAAAGCTTTTGACTTCGTGAATCACGAAATATTGCTATCTAAATTGCAAAGGCATGGGATTAGAGGTCTGGCCCATGATTGGTTAAAAAGTTATCTCAGTGAAAGATACCAATGCACAGAGATCTCAAATATTTGCAAGAGTCACAATATAACATTAAAACGAAACTTTAGATCTGACTATAGGTTAAATGGAAGTGGAGTCCCACAGGGTAGTATCTTGGGACCACTTTTATTTCTCCTATACATCAATGATTTACCAAAAGCTACCATACATGAATGCTTGTTATTTGCAGATGACACCTCGATTATTATAAAATGTGAACAAAAAGATACGTTTCAAGAAAATGTAAATGATGCACTAGCTCAAGTTATACAGTGGTTACAAAATAATAATCTTAAAATTAATTTAACTTAAACAAATTTTATGCAATTTAGAAATTACCAAGCTCAACATTTTGGACTGAAAATCGAAAACAATAATGAAAAAGTAAATGAAGTGGATCATACGGTATTTTTGGGTGTCACAATTGACAAAAATCTTAATTGGAAAAAGCATGTTGAGGCTGTTTGTAGCAAACTGGATAAATTTGTCTTTGCTTTGAGACGCCTAAGGAATACCATATCTCAAACAGCAGCGATCACCGCCTACCATGGGTATGTCTCTTCAGTCCTCAACTATGGTTTGATTATGTGGGGGAACTCTGTAGAGGTTAAAAAGGCATTTAGGGTACAGAAAAAGTGTATACGAGCAATTTGTGGCGCCTGGTATACAGACAGCTGTAAACCACTTTTTAAAAAATTAAATATCCTACCTCTGCCGTGCATGTACATTAAAGAGGTTTGTTTGTTTGTGGCACAACATAAGGGCTATTTTGTAAAAAATTCAAACGCTTATGAAAAGCAAACAAGGTATAAAGATAAGCTGTATACGCCTCAATGTAAATTGGATATATATAAAAATAATGTTTCTTACATGGCCATAAAAATATTTAATAAACTGCCATTAGAATTTAAAAGTTTGCCCATAAAAACATTTAAAAAGAAGATACACAAATGGCTTCTAGAAAAATGTTATTACGACGTCAAAGATTATTTGAATGAATGTGGTTGTGAATGAATTTTATAATAATAATAATAAATAGGATATATAATAATGATAATACATGATAAATAAATTTTCTTCTGTTATAGCATGTTAGTTCTTGAGAGTCAATATTTGCATACTATATATTATGGTAAAATGTGCTGTATCCAATAATAAAAAGATGTAATAACACCTATATGTATTTAAAACGCATGTTTAAGCAAATAAAATTTTATCTTGTCAATAAAACACATTACTTGGTAACTGCTCCACTTTATATTTAAATTATACTAGCGACCTCTGACTATGTCTTCTCTGACTATGTCCCTACATTTAAACTGTTAGGTAAATTGTTCTGTTTTGCCATATTATGTTGAATTTTAATTTTATGTGTAAACTATAGGTTTGTGTGAATGTTTTTATTTGTATTTGTAAAAACTTAATTATACAGTGCAATGGATTTCTATCTGTAATGCTGTATAAATAATAAATAAATAAATAAATAAATAAATAAATAAATAAATCGCCAATAGGAAAAAACCGGCCAAGTGCGAGTCAGACTCGCATACCTAGGGTTCCGTATTGTGGATGATAAATTTAATTTTGTCATTTTTTTTTGTGAATTTCTCAACCGCTTTATTTTTCCTGTAATCTTTACGTAAACACATATTACCATGATTTTTTTCATATTTTTTTTGGAGATAGGGGGGGACATACATAGTTTTGTTTTTTTTTTTAAGATTTCTCGAAACCAGTGCAAGTGCTCAGAGTTTGCGCCTCGCGTGCATATAAGCCGCGGAAGGACGGTCGCGTGGTAAAATAAAAAGGGTTTCTCGGTGCCTCAATGCTCGGGACTCGGGATATCCTATTTTGGAGTAGTTTTTATACTATAGTTTATTCCATAGAGAATTATTGTACTGTACACTAAGTTTATTATGATGTAGGTACCTAGTAGATATGCATAGTAAGTATTCGGTTTTTTTTTTAAGGTGAGGCGCTGCCTACGTTGCCTCCCTTGGAAAACCGCCACTGCGGAAGTAATGTACAAATTCTGACTTGGACCCCCTATCTATCTGAGGCGTAAAAAAGAAGCATTCGCTTCAAAAATAACAGACCCTGAAAGATTTTTTCATAACCAGTTTCAAGCAGGCCTCTTGAAGTTCGTCGACTACTTTAGCAGTTGGTGTAACTTCTGCTATAACAGCTGGCATAAACTCTTTTAGTTCTTCGAATACGTCGGCAGTTTGTGCAACTTCCTGAAATGGTGCAGTTTTATTATTTGAATCTGACGCACCAATTCCGCCCCACAATGCTAAACATCAGTTTGTAGAGGGTAAAAATTTGAAAAAAATTTGGCGTGTTTTGTGACTCAAGGCAATTACACTTTAAAAATAAACATACTATCAATCTTTTATTAATTATATAACTTTTAAAGAAGGATGAATTTCTCGATAAAAGCGATTCAGTTTCCATGTTTCAAAACCGATTGAAACGAAACCAACACACGCAGATACTAACAAGAAAAAACCATCTTTATTACATAAAGAAATTATGGTTAATGTCATAATGTAGCCACGATTTCACAATAACTGAAGTTTTGCGTGTGCGGCATTTGATTAGAGCAGGATAAAACTTTCCAAGGGACGCATAATCTACGAGAAATTCCCATAAAACTAAACACTCCGAAAAAACTTGAAAACGTAAAAACTTTGACAATAATCTGACGTTGAATAATAATATTACCAATTTTAAGGTTGTTGTTAAAATAACTGCTGAATAAACCCAATATTTAAAATACATTTGAAAGAAAACAAGGTTATTGCAAACATACTTACAAATCGATTTTTATTAACTTACCTATGGTATGAAAAATAGATTTTACGATTGTACTAGTTTAATTAATACTTGCATTTCTACTTTCTACGGCTGGATGGCGAGCGGAATGAATAAAATTTTATAATTCATTTTGTTTTATTAAATGTTTGTATTATGCAGAAGTATCTTAAGGCGAATGGATACGCCAACTGCAATTTGGACCTGTCTTTGAAGGCCTACTCCTCCCACACGGGGGGTCCAAAAACTTTCATAAAAATATATGAGAGGCATTATAGAGTCAAAAATAAATTTTAAGTTTCATAAACTGTTTTTCTATTGTAAGTTTTGACAAAAAAAATCGAAAGTAATCGAAAGTTTCACATGATTACCACAAGAATTCTCTTACTCCTTCCAAACGCCTAAAGCGATTTTAATTATTATTTCACCAAATTAAAGGAAGTTTTTAGATCTAAAAAATTTAAGTTCAAAATTTTTTTTCCGTTCATGGCGTCCATGTGAAAAGTATTATTTTCTCCTATTTTGCGCTAGCCGGAGACGCAGTGGTTGTCATAACAGCCACTTTTCCAGGCACGCTGAAATGAACATTATTTCAATGTCGTTTCCGTTGATAGTACCGACACACATCGAGTTTCTCATTTAGCGTGGTCATACGCCTTAAGTTGGGCCATCCCGTTCAGCTGCCATATAAATGTTTTAGGTGTTTGTGACGTCCTGATGGCTTTGATCTCAATGAAACTTTGTACACATATTTATATACGTTTTCCTTCCCCCCACACCGTACTCCGACTCATCTCTCATCAAGAGGTGCAAGATGGCGAGATATTAAAAAAGCAACGAATTTGTGAAATGGTTTCAGGTAAAAACTGTTTTCATGAAACGGTAACTGTTTATTTATAGAAAAGTGTCTTCCTTACATGAACGACGTCTATATTTCTCTCTTTTTTCGTTTCCAGTATAGATAAAAGTTATACAACTTGCTAAACTGCGTAAAAACCTTGTATTTATTAGTCTATGGTAAAAACGAAGCAATATTTACGATATCCTCACAGCTAATATGATGGTGTTCTATCATTTTTTTCTTTTTGTGCTGTAAAGAGGCGTCATTAGATAAATAATAACTAAACAATTTTTTGTTTTCTGAATTAATACTCTGCTAATGTGTCTTAGGCGGTCTTTGAAAACTGATTTAATCCCCTAGTAAAGTATATGTTTGGCGACGCTAAAGGCCGAGCGGCGTCTCTGAACGATACTATTTCTTGTTCCCATGGGAACTGATTTATGGGATAAAAAGTAGTATATACCCTATTCCAGGTCTAGAACAACATTTGTGCAAAATTTCAGCACAATCGCTTCAGTAGATACAGCGTGAAGGAGTAACATTACATCACTTTTCTATAGGAACTTGACACCCCGTTGCCATCCTATGGGAACTGATTATTCTAGGTCTAGAACAACATTTGTGCAAAGTTTCAGCCCAATCGCTTCAGTAGATACAGCGTGAAGGAGTAACATTACATCACTTTTCTATAGGAACTTGACACCCCATTGCCTTCCAATGGGAACTGATTTATGGGATAAAAAGTAGCCTATGTCCTATTCCAGGTCTAGAAAAACATTTGTGCAAAATTTCAGCCCAATCGCTTCAGTAGATACAGCGTGAAGGAGTAACATTACATCACTTTTCTATAGGAACTTGACACCCCGTTGCCATCCTATGGGAACTGATTATTCTAGGTCTAGAACAACATTTGTGCAAAGTTTCAGCCCAATCGCTTCAGTAGATACAGCGTGAAGGAGTAACATTACATCACTTTTCTATAGGAACTTGACACCCCATTGCCTTCCAATGGGAACTGATTTATGGGATAAAAAGTAGCCTATGTCCTATTCCAGGTCTAGAACAACATTTGTGCAAAGTTTCAGCCCAATCGCTTCAGTAGATACAGCGTGAAGGAGTAACATTACATCACTTTTCTATAGGAACTTGACACCCCGTTGCCATCCTATGGGAACTGATTATTCTAGGTCTAGAACAACATTTGTGCAAAGTTTCAGCCCAATCGCTTCAGTAGATACAGCGTGAAGGAGTAACATTACATCACTTTTCTATAGGAACTTGACACCCCATTGCCTTCCAATGGGAACTGATTTATGGGATAAAAAGTAGCCTATGTCCTATTCCAGGTTTAGAACTACATTTGTGCAAAGTTTCAGCTTAATAAACGTTTAACCTTAATAAATACTAAAGAAAAATTCCTTGAATTGGAGAGGGCACAACGGTCACTACTGAAAGTTATGTATTTTAAACCGTTCAGATTTCCTACTGAAGACCTATACAATTTGTGTGATTTACTAACAATTAGAAAACTTTATGTTTTGAACGCTGTTTTAAAACTGCACAAATCTTTACCATATGATCCCTGTATCCTTAACAAAAGGAGGAAAGATAATGTGGCACCGGTACTTTCTGCTAAATCTGTTTATGCTAGTAGACAATATCTCAAACAATCTGCGCATTTATATAACTTAGTCAATAAATACATAAATATCTACCCCATGAATAGCTATGAATGTAAAAAGTCTGTAACAAAATGGTTAAAAACAAACAGTTATGAGCAAGTTGAAACCTTGTTGCAAATTCCTGGCAAAATTTATTAATACATATATTTATTACATCTACGAAATACCTTAAAATATATTGGTTTACATTTTTTACATATTACTACATATATACTACATATAAATACATAGATAATAAAGAAACACAATCCATTCTAAACATTCTTGCAGTAAATAGCACTTGCACCGCTTACACACCCTCACTATACAAGCCCGCACACACACATACACATACATTAACCCTCACCTCCTAGTAGATAAACTAAATCTGATGCCAAGACCTTGGTCGAAGGACTAGAGTTTTACAGGGTTTTTTCTCAAACATTACACTCACCCACATACCCTCACACAGACCATAATTCACACACTAGTACATACCTCCACATTCTTATTCTTAAATTTGTCAAAATTTAAATGTATTGAATCTTTTCTTTTTCATAATATACTATCAATGTAAATAGTGGAAGAGCGGAGCCTCCTAAGACAGGTATATTCTTTACTTAAAAGGAGACTCCAACAACTTGTAAAAATATTTATGATTAAGTTACAGAAATAAATTATTTGTATTTGTATTTGTATAAATGTATCGCCGATATTTTTGTCGCAATAATGCTGCCAAATTAGAATTTGTCCCGTCCCATGTATGTTACTCTAGATTTCGAGACTTCCCAACTACAACCCTTGGATCCATGTCGTTGAAATAGCACAATAGTACTGAAATTGAAAGGAGGAACATACAACAATAAAATGTTATTGTATAATTTATTCATCATCGTCTTCATCGTCTGAATCTTCATCATCATCATCTGAATCCGTATCTGAATCGTCGGCACCCATAAAGGAAGACTTGCACTGCTTTTTGCATGACTTCTGAAAGCTTTTCTTCCTGGACTTAGTACATTTTTTTTTAGATTCGTTACAAGTGCTGGTAGCGGCGAATATGCAGGCCGTATAGCATTTGTTGACCGAAACTTTTTGGCAGAGTTGCTCCAAATTCGTCCGAAGGCTTTGAATTTTGTTTGTGAATTCAATGGTTTCTTTTGTTAGTTTCGACGGTTTTTTGTTTGTTCTTAATGTAGTGTTTGTTTCTCGAGTATTGTTTTGTGTTATAGCAACAGCATCGATAGCTGCACGTAGCTGAAAAAAAAAGTGCAACATAAATATAATACTGACTTACAAATACAGGTTGTAAATTATCTGCTTATATTTTCTCAAACCACATCTGCTAATCATACAGAATAACGTTTAAAATATAGATTTACAATGTGTAACATAAATAAAGTACATAGGTTATTTAGAAGTTATTCAGTTGGTATATACAAGGTGTAACAGAAAGGTGTAACCATATTTGAAGAGCTTATTCAGTCAATGGTATAGAACAACTTTTACTATGGAGCCAACCCTAAAATCTCAAAAAAAAATCTGCCCTTCCATACATTTCGGCCGAGCGGCATGGCATTTGTCTATGAAACAGTTAAATATTTTTTTTCGAGATACAGTGTTTGCTCCATAGTAAAAGTTGTTCTATAACATTGACTGAATAAGCTCTTCAAATATGGTTACACCTTTCTGTTACACGTTGTATAACATCCAACAGCCCAGAAGTTTTTTCAAAAAAATGCGTTCATCACAACCCAAAGTTCTATTAACCCGGCGTCATTGACGCTGGGTCATATTGACCCGAGGCAATTTTAAACGTTAATATATATTTTTTGCGTTCATTTATTGGTTCGAGCGTTCGTGTAGCTGGAGATATAGCTCCCCTCTACCCGCCCCGTTGGACCGCTCAATGCAAATGCCGCTTGCGCAGCGATATACACGTGCGTTAAATTAAAACGGGTAAATATGACCCAGCGTCATCGGTGGCGCGGTGATTTTGTGACTTACTTTTATTCGCTTACTTAGTGTTTAGTGTTAATTTTATGTTGCTCTTTTTTAAGATTTTAGTCAAAATGTCTTTGTCAAACGACCTAGCAACAATTTGGCGTTGCTAGAAGAGTCGGATTCCGACAGTGAAGAATCCCAGGCTGCTTCAGACATTGACATTGAGGACCACTTATCAGAACGTAATAATAACAATTCTATGCAATGCTGGACATATCGGGCAAAAATGCTAACATAATATATCGGGCTAATAACAACGATAGGTACACGAACGAAAAGCGACATTTCCTAAAACAACTGGGACGTTATTTGGTACACGAGCACTTACAAATCCGCAAGTCACGTGTAAATTTACCTCGTCAGTTGCGCAAAAGAATCGCAGATTTCGTCAGCGAACCTACTGAAGAACCTCCCCAAAAAGTTCCAGGAACTCGCAAGAGATGTCAAGTATGTCCGTCCAAAAAAGATAAGAAAACATCTCATACTTGTCAGGCATGCCGCATTTACATATGCCCAGACCATTTGATTCCATACTGCAATAATTGCAGCAGTTCCATGGCCCTGAATGATGAATTAGAAGACTGATCTCATTATATATGCATGATAAAAAGTTGATTTGATCTCTTTATTAATAGATAAAATTGTTGATTCTTATTATTACTAAGAAATCTTTACCAAGAACTAAAAATTTGGACACGTTGTGTTTTTCTAGATGATTTTGCATGTGTTGTCAAATAATTAATAAAAAAATCATTTTACAATGTATTAGTTTTATTTTCAATTTGTTACCTCAGTAAAGAACCCTTTTTATATAGATAGTAATTAAAATTAACATGACTTGTTAAATTTCCTAAAAAACTAATGATGAAATTTGGGTCATTATGACCCGGGGTCATCGTTTTTGAAATTATTTTCACGTCATTGGCGCCGGGTTAAAGTGATATACCGTGCTAGCAAAGGTCCCCGTTACTCCAGGCAGAAAGACCCGCAGTGCGAAAGGGACAGAATCGGGGAAAATTGTCAAAAAGTCGGTTTTAAATTAATTTAAAATTAACTAAAATAGCTACAAAAAATTCCATAACAGTAATTTAGATGTAGTTAAAACCCATCTAAATAAATATTTTTCAAGTCTGTATGCTATCCTAATTTGTCAGAATATCAAAAAAAGTGTAAATTTAGACCTGATTTTAATAATTATTTCTATCGAATGAAATTCCTCCTATCGCGTTTCTGATAGACCAAAATCTAGTAAAAGGTCCCAAAATTGTTATATTAATTTATTTTACTTGGAACTTCATTAAAAGAGCAGATAAATAACTTCAAAAAGTGTCAATTTTCACGGTATAGCCCCTTAAGGTGGGCCATCTCGCTCAGCTACCATATAAATGCTTTAGGTGATTGTAACGTCCTGATGGCTTTGATCTCAAGAAACTTTGTACACATCTCTATATGTATATGTTTCCCTCACCCAGCACACCGCACTCCGATTTCTCATCAAGAGGAACAGCATGGCGAGATATTAAAAAAGCGCTGACTTTGTGTTTTTCATGAAATGGTAACTGTTTATTTATACATAATTGTATTAAATTAGTATTCTTTACATGAACGACGTCTGTATTTCTCTCTTTTTTATTTCCAGTACAAATAAAAATTATACAACTTGCAAAAAGGCGATATTCACGATATCCTGACAGCTATTATGATGGTGTTTCATCTAATTTTGCTTTTTGGACTACATAGAGACATAGTTTGATGTAGCTAGATAATAGTTTTGAAAAAAAAGAGGAAAATAAGCTGTTGACTTCACTATAAATGTTTACCTTTTCTATGAATCTTGAGAAAAATCCAGGCGTAATGGGGCCTCATAAAAAATGCCATCATAGGAAACAAAACCCAACTCTGGGAACAACCCAACTCTTTAAGGTGAAATTTAATCAACCACCCGAATTCATAGGTGCAGGCAACCTTAATTTCGGAATGAAACTGTCAGTGTTAAGGGAGCATGACTCACTTTTGAACTTGGAAAGCAGGTGATATAAAAATCTTCTGAGAATGCTGTAAAAAATACATGTCATTAAAAATTAGCCTTTTTACTTTTTTAATGTTCTGTACTCAAATATCGGTCAAGAACGAGTCGGGCTCACACAATTTTTGTTCCTTACCAATACTACAGTGAGTAATAAATAGACAAAATCAAACTTTTTATTTTTTGTCTGAACGACATGTTTATGTGTATTAGATACATTTTAGAAAATGTATGTAAATATTGTCCTTTTTTTCAGAAAGTACGCGTACGTAAATTTTTCAAATGTTATTTATTAGCGTTTCGCCCGCGGCTCCGTTTTTTGCATCTTTGCCCCGTTTTCGCCTTGGCCGTTATTTTATCAGAACCCCTTATGTTGAGCAGGGTCACTACGATGACGATAAAGAAAACCGCATTCAAATCCGTTGAGTGGTTCTCTAGTTACAACGAAACATACATACAGACAGACAAAAATTCTAAAAAACGTAGTTTTGACCTCAGTAACCCATTTCATTTAAAAATTCGCGGAAATGTTCAGTGTACAGACACGCTTTGTACCTACTTTATTATTAGTATAGAAGATGATACGGATTGTGAATACAACAGGAAAGCTATGAGTTCAATTAATAAAGCAGTTGTAGAGTGCGTGAGCGGGAACCTAAGCGATTTCTACAGAAACTTATTCAAGGTGCTCAGGGAGAAAACATACTAAAAATCCTGACGTCTAGGAGGCGTGGCGGAGGGAGGGGGGTTGACAGGTCTCAATTTCAGGTTCTTCGCCAATATCTCAAAAATGGTGCATTTTAGCGAAAAATGTTCTATGATTAAATGAAAGTCTATATATAACATTTTCTATAACTTTGATTCTATACAGTTTATCCATATTCCCATCCGTTTTCGAACTACACACTTTGGAAAAGTAAAAATTAGATTTTTTTTTTTATGTTTGTTTCCCATTCCAATTCTGTGAATCATATTTTTATCGTCTTAGGTCCTAACGTTCCTAGAAAATGTTCGTTTCCTGTGGTATCTACTTCCTAGGTAAATTAAATATTGAAGATAACTTATTTGTTTTTTTTTTATTCAGTTCATATTACGTATTTATATAAAAACACTTATTAAAATAATAATTTCCAGATATATTTCGACATACAGTCGGCGTCAGTGGAATTAGTTACAATTAATCGAAAATATATCTGGAAATATATCTGGAAATTATTATTTTAGTAAGTGTTTCTACATAAATATGTAATATAAACTTCCTAGGTAAAGGTATAATAGCGATAAACCAAATCAATTGTGTATTGGAGGAAAACTTTGAAATTTACTAGTCTGCTGCTAAAGAAATCACTTACGAATTGGTGGGGATCCTATCAATGGATATATCTGAATGTTATCCTCTGGCTTTATTTCTTTGATTTTATTAGTGTCATTTCCAGCTTCAAATGATTCAAGACATCCTGTTTTTGCTGCGTTTTGAAGTAATTTTTAAAGCCTTTTTTGCATTTTTTTTTGTCACATACGAAGTTTAAAGATCTTGTCACAGCCTAAAAATTAGAATCGATAAATCAATAAACTTCCGGCATGGTCGTGCCTCCTGCCACTTTACTTAAGTTCAAACGTCACGTCAGTCGCTTAGCGCAAAGTGCATAACTTAACTTTGATTTTCTTGTTTAGAAGTTAAAAATTGAAAAGCATTTTGGACGCCAATACGCACACAGAACGACGGCATTCCCTGGCAGTTTTAAATATGTGGCGTCCAAGTGCTGGAACAATATTCCTCCCCCAGTCCGTGAAGTGACTAGTAGGTGTGCTTTTGGGCGCAAGCTCAGGGCATATTTACTTGAACAGTAGAGACTACCGTTTCCTGTCGAAACTTCTCGCCGCTAGTCTGACTGACTTAAATCGCATCAAAGACCTTGAGTTGTTCTGCAAAGTTTTTATTTAATACTTTAAAGTAAATTAAGTTATATTATTTATGTATACCTATATATTTCATTTATATCACATCATATTAGTTTAAGTAATACTTATTACATATTTTATTAATATTTTAGAAATGTTGTTTTATAGTTTCATGGTATATATATAGCTATTACTGTTATTATTTATTTATTTATTGCCCACTGCACAGCGCCGCTCTGCACCTGGTACGCTCATGAGTCACCAGCAGGCACTGACTGAAAATCAGCGCTGAGGGATTACACCTTCAGCACATCGCTGAGTCAGTTGCCTTTTTCAGCAACAGCCTACCGTATAGTTCTAATGTAATTTTAATTAAAATAGATGTAAGTAGAAATATTGTATGTATTGTATTGTAAGTGTGGCTGTTGCCGGAATAAATGTGTTTCTTTCTTTCTTTCAATAGTTCAGTATTAATAAGGTTTGGCTACGTCAGCCACGTGAGGGCTCACCAGCGCCGCTCTCAGCATTGACAGTCGCTGTGACCGAAAACCTCAGAATAAGGAATACAAATAGAAGCCTGACTAAAATAAGAACTGGGCATTAGCCATTGTACTCATCTAACGTAAATTACTCCTGTGTACGAGTGAATGAAATAGCGGACCGCACTTACTTTATATTTTTTCCTGGTGTGTCACTAGATTGAACCAAACAAATGTCAGATGGATGTAATTTGGATGTATTTTAAATATTATAATACCATCAAATTAAATATGTCTCATCATTGTATCGTTGTGTTGCAATATCGTTCGTTGCGTGCATCACATCTTAATTTGGTGGCATCGAAATGTCTATTGCATTTTGCGAAAGTTTACAGCTTCACCGAGAGAAATTAAATATTTTGGTGCTCTTCCTCTCAAAATTCGTGAAAGTGTGATTTATTATTGTTTGTGTTGATTGTTTTTTTAACATTGTAATAAAATGTCTTGTGCGATTGAAGGCTGTAAATCGCATACAGGAAGAAAAGAAAACAACAATGAAGCAATATCATTTCATCGGTGAGTTCTGATAGTTTTTATGTTAATAAGTTGCAGGATCATACCTAAAACTCAGTAACAATAATAGTAGTTCTTGTAAATCATACTCGTGTTCAATTCTACACCGATATTTGCCTGTTTTATATAGATTTTCTGCCGACTATGAGAGGTTATGTTTTTTCGTATAGTGATGTGATAAAGTCCGTGTGGCAAACTATCGAACATTGGTTCCCGCGGCAGCCGTGCATAAAGCATAATAGATTAATGAGAGGTTTTCTTTTTGAGTATTAAAAAAAAAACATAGTTTCCAAGAACTCTGTAGATGGTGTTGAACTGACTACGTTGCTAGGTGCCAAAGCCAAAACGATTGAAAAAAAAAAAAAAACATTGCGTCAAGTCACGTCACGTCACATACGCTCGTTGGTTGATGACATGTGTGCTGAGCATATTATGTGCGAATGCTTTGTTATGGTCCGTCCAGGTTTAAAATGTACCATGGCTTGTACTATTTGCGCTTTACGACTTACATCTTTAGGAAAAAGATGTATGCCTCCATTTTTATACAATTATTTTAGGCACAGACTTCTCTTCTTTTTCTCTTGGGACATTTTCTTTTTGGCGTAGAAAACTCATAAAAAGACTGCTAATTATTTTTTTCTTTTTCCTTGTTGTTATTATTTATTTATTTTCAAAAATGTCATTGTGATGTGATGTGACAATGACATTAATTATTTTTTTATGTACGTTTCGTTTAACGATCTCAAAATTACATCCAAGTGCAATAATCAAAAAATTATGTGACGTTCCGTTCCTTGCAGTAACTTACCACGTTCAGCGCTATCTATCCAGCGACTAGGGAAGAGTAAAAAAAAAAGAAAAGAAAATCCCTCAATGCAGCGCGAGTTAAAAGAAAAATAATGCCGAATAAATATCGCTATATTTTTTTGTTAAAGATTTCCAAAAAGGGAAGAATTAAAAAGTGAATGGCTTAGACGAATAATTTGACCAAATTGGGCAATTAAAAAAAGCAGTCATATTTGTTCGAAACACTTTACGTCGGATTCTTTTGGACCAAACGAAAATTTAAAATGGAGACTTTTAAAAGCAGATGCCTTACCAACGTTATATTTACCAGATACAGACACATTGGTAACCTTTAAATAATTAGGTATAATTGCATTATCAATCTTGTTTGTAGGTACGTGCTTGTACTATACTATAGTATATTAACTCTACAATTTTTCAATTTTAGGCAACAGAACCAGTACCTATGGATGTCTGCGGTTTAGAAAAGTGCATACTTCTATGTTCGCAAATCGTTCTGAAAGGCCTGTTCGTTCACGTTACTGCCGTGATCGACTTCACGAAGAAATTCCGCAGATCAAGACATTTTCGTACTTAGTGGTTGACAATAAAAGTACTTTGACAGGGTAGTTCTATCGTGAAATGAATTTTGGGAATGCTTATTGACTTGAACTGCGCATAATTTGATTTCTTATTACAGGTTATTATGTATTTTAATCGTTCATTATTTGTTATTAGTTTTTATTCAAGATAAGTTGATGTTTATTTGATAGAAATAAAAAAAAAATTGAAATTACCTATGTAGTAATGGCGCTGTCATCGCTCATCATTGACATAATATTATTATTACGAATCCTATAAGTCTATGATTATTATGATTTCTATTGTTGCGATTAATTCCTTCCTCCTTGATTGAACAAAGACGCGACATCAACGAACATCTATTTGATTTAGTTAAGAGGCGACTTGAAAAGTATCCACTTAAATAGTTTACGGTTGTATCTCTGATACAAGCTACAGCATTTTTTGTACTAGAAACAATCACAATTTTGGACTTAACTTATGTACCTACCTGCCTACGATATAGTAATTTGTACTTAATAAAAAATATTATGCTAAACGAAAGATATCCTTTTATTAATTCCTTATTTACACAGTATAACATGTGTCCCACTGGGGTAGACAGAGACCACTTTGCTATTAATTCTCTTGGCCTCCTTCCAAAGCAAGAGGATGTCACCAGAAAGGTCGGTGCCTCCTGCATTCTCTTTTTTTTCACACTTTGATACGATATAATGTGTGGTAAGGAGATTGGTCGCGGTTCATTTCGATTTGGTTTATTTATCGTAGTCAAAAATCGACATTGTTACATCACTAGCAAAGCAATGAACTAGTGACAACCTACCTAATTAAGAAAAAACTAATACATATCCATCTCTCTCTAACGCACTAGAATGTCGTAAGAAAATCAAGGATAGGTGTCTTTCTCCGCGTATTATTTTAGCCAGGTTTCTATTTGTATTCCTTATTCTGAGCCGAAAACGGCCTTGAACTGATTGATTGATTGATTAATAAGGTTTATAAAGAAAGAGTTTGAAATTGTATACATATTTAGTCATAATCTTTTCAAAACCAACTTAAAATGCTGTTTTAACATTGTTTGGACAAGATCATGACTAATTGTGCATTAAACTTCAAACTCTTGCTTTATAAACCTCACTAAAACTGAACTTTTGGGGTCAATTGCCACAGACCAAAATGTTTTTTTTTTCATTTCTTAACCGGAAAAACACATTTAGGTTATGTACTTTGCACTAAGCGACTGACGTTTAACCTTAACAACTAATCCTTTGCGTGTCTAGTTTAGTATGACACCAATGACGGCGCTGCCCGTCACTAGTCTGTTTTATATAAGGGCCGGCAATTGGGGATGGATATACCACCGTCAATCGGTCCCAGGCATTATGGGACTTGGTTGTGCCTGTTTGAGAGCTGTCCTCTTACTCTCCCCCAAATAACTTCGGGCTTGCAAGTTAGATGGTAGTACCTCCTGGCTTGTTTCCTTTATATCTTCGGTCTGTTTATTTTTGTAATCTTTTTGTAAATTCATAGTCCAATGATTAACAGCCATTATCGGCCGTATTTTTAAATACATAATTATGGTCAAAATCTGCTGTCTGTTGTTTGTATTAAAGTAAAGAGATAAAGTGTTGAGATTAAAATAAACGTGTGAATTGCAATTTGCAACTGATCCAAATCTTGGACTCTACTACTTGGACTACTTAGTAATAAGACTTGAATTTGAATGCAACTGCCACTTTCGGTTTTCTTGAAAACTTGCCTTATAACATTTTCTGACGATGACTTTGGCGCAAGCTTCAGCGTATGCTGTCCTTAACATTTTACTTTCATCTTCCTCCAATTTAATAGATTCTTCTGAATTGGAAACATTAGCAATTACCTGAAATCGACCAAAAATATCATTGGGAATGTTTAAAAATTATTTGTGAATGTTGCAAAGTGTTATCTACCACATTCATATTAAATTTGGCAATTTATCAATTTCAAGGAGATACAAATTTATGTCCACATTACATGCAGATTTACATTTTTTTCTGCGTTTCTATACCGCAATGATATAACGTTAATATTGATATTACCTTTGTATCCTTTTGCTCGTTTTTATTTCCATCGCGAACAACAGTATCTTGGCCAGCAGCAGAAACATTGCCAATAACAGAATCATTGCCAACATTAGTATTTTCGCCAACTGCAGAATCAATGATATTAACAGAATCATTGCCAACAGAGGAATCATTTCCATCGGTCGATGATACATTTTCTTCGCTGACATCGTAGTTTTCTAATTTTTTAAGACCAGTTTCCATAAAATCAAACCAAGCGTCTCCTTTCTGCGCTTGAGCTTGTTTTAGAAGTTTGCTTAAGGATTCTCTCATTGCTTGACTCTCTCGTCTTGTTTTAGCATTAACTCTGTCCAAGTTGTTTTTATCTCCATTGGCTATGATTATTACTTCAGAATCACTATCGATTAATGAGTAATCATCACTTGTATCATCTGATGATGAACCACTTTTATTCTTTACTTTTTTTGATTTATTATAACCGTAGTTTGGAATGATATCTTGTGGCCTTTCCTCCATTATTACATTTAATTTGCTTAATAATTCATTAATTACTTTGTCATGTTTATTTTCCGGTAGCACTTTTGTCTTTTCCTTCTTGAACTTTGCTTCATAGAATGTTATTAACTCTCTTAAATCTTTATTTACTTGGGTTATGTTCTTGAGGACTTCAGAGTATAAAGGATCATATTTGACTGTACTTGTACTTGTTCCATTTTCCTCTGTAATGGTGACCTGAAAGTTTTTTTTTTAATTAACAAGTTTTATTTTACTTTAATTATTTCACACATTTTAATAAAGATATTGGTAATATAAGTGTGTAATCGCTAAACAATATTATCACCTTCTCAGACAGACAGAAGTAACTTACCGATATGAGACTTGTTAAAATAAATGTTAAACAAGGGTATAAGTGAAACCACATTTGTGATACGAAAAGTAAAGTTTGAAATAGCGATAAAGAAAATTACAATTTGCATTTCGTAAGACTTTTATTGCCTTTTTATACTTTTTTTTTAGGTATTTGTAAAATCAAAGAGATTTTAATTCATAATAGTTATATTTCTGCCTAAAAGTTACTGTATGAGACTATGGCGTTAGTTTCAAGGTTAACAACATTGACGTACTAACAAATAGACATCGGATCTGCGCTGAAAAGAAAACTAAAAAGCGTGTCAATCGCACGTCAATCAAAATTGAGCCATGCAGCAATGAATGACATACGATTCAAATTAAAATGTTTTGTTTCTTAATATTTTGACACTTCACTAAGGACACTTTTTTCGTAAATCTTGTACTAGACCCGAGGTCCATGGTTTGTATGTCATTGGTTTACAAGAACTCAATGCTGAGAGTCGTGTGTTTGTCTGCCTTTATTTGAAACTTGAGGAATAGTCATAACATAATCCATACTTCCTCACTCTGGTTGTAGAATACACCTACGCAAGCATGTATCCATACTTTTGGTTCGGGGAGGACATTTAGCAAAAATTCAAATAGTTTATTTTGTAAAGTGGTTATACATACTACACTTTTTACAAGTCAAATTTAATCTTATAAAAATATATTTAATAGAATGATAAATGTACATGAACTAAATTAAAGGTTTATTTAATTTATGGAGCAATATACATATTTACGATTAAAATGATAGATAAAATCTATAATTATACAAGGTGAAATCCAATCAATCGCCCGAACCCATACCGGAGACCCGGCCAGGGACCAGGAACAAGGTTCAATTATCACCAACCGAGCCCTCAGCACGAATCCAGGCGGCCGACCAAATCCCATCTTATATACTACTACTAATAGGTTACATATATGTATAAATACATGCCTACCTCCGCCCATTCGATTAGTCTTGCTAAGAAGAAGGGCAAGAAACTTAGCAAGATCATGTCTTTTTTTTAACATATCAGTTACATACTAGAACTTATACTAAACAAATTACTTACATCTACTTTAACTAAGGGAAGAAACTGCATAATATAAAACAATGTGAAAGAAATAGCTGAAACATTATTTTTTATAGATACTTGAGTTCTATATTTTATAAGTTTTTCTGTTCCCGCTGACATTGCATCAAGTATAGTATCAGGAGCTGGCGTCAATGCTGAATGCTGTTTTTCTTTTCTATATTCCTCCACTCATCACAGATAGGCTGTACTCCGCCTTCATTAATGTTTCGCCAATGTTTTTGCCCCAATCATGACACCAAATTTAAATTTGTCCGTGTTATGTTACCCTACATTTTGGGGGCGGGATACATCCCAACTATCCCCCACCAGGATACGTGCTTGCACCTACCAGTGGTGCCAGATTAGGCGAATTATCGCCATTTAGGCTACCTTAGGGGGTCAAATGGCGACCAAAAAATCAGATCGGCTACCAGTAGCCATTTAGGCTGCCTAGGAAAAAAGAACAGGCGATTTAGGCTATTTCAGGATTACTCCGAATTTATTGAATAATTCCATAAAATGCTTGTAACAAAACGTAATATATTACGTCCGCAATTCTTTCATGCTGATTGCGTTCCATTGCATACACTAAATTTGTAGGAGTGAGATAGACAAACGCGTTTATCATAGAGAAATCAATATTTCTAACTCATTTTAACTCACATTTTAAGAAAGTGGCGCCCCTATTTGTTTCATGAATTTATAGTTGCACTGTACGTCAGTGGCGTGCACAGAACTTTTTTCCGGAAAAGCAATCAAAAGGTCAAGCCCGACAATAAAAAAAATATGAATAAATTTAAATAACACTTTGAAAAAAAAAAGTTTGTATGACGCCAGGGTAGGCACTGCCTACCCTAGAGTGAAAATTTTCATACAAACTTTTTTTTTATTACCCGTCCAGCACAATAAGTCCAATGGCAAATACCTTATTTGCTTTTGATAAAGACTATGTTGGCTCATTGGTGTCTTTTTCTTGACACGTAATACTAATGATCGCGCAGCGTAACAACAAAGTGGTGTGGTTTTAGGTAATACTGAAATATTTTGTAGGGAAAACAATATTGGATTTAAGTAGAATCCTTTTACATTTCTATTACCTATTTTATGAAAAAAAAAAAACAAGTTGATCTCTTAACCGCGTTCTTGAAACGAACGTTTGAAAACCAAAAAAAAGAGGGTGGAAAACATTTCTTTTTTGACAAAAGTATAAATCTTAAGACATTGTTTATAAGTAGAATCTCTAGTTAAAAGATCAATAAATCAAATATATTTTTTTCAATACAAGGAGAGTCCCAATTTCTTCAAACGAATCCTCGAAAGTCTGGCGTTGTTCATGCTCTAGGCTCATGTACAGTCAATACAACAGTTAAACAACTAAGCGCGTTCAGACTAATCACAATTACGAGTACATAAACCATTTTATCGCAGCCTTATGTAGAGGTATTTACCACAAACATTTATATTGTTAGGTCGTGACATGTCTTATAATTCGCTTCAGCTTAGGTGGCGAGTATGAATATTATATTATAGTCACAGTTACCCATTTTCGGGGGAATGTGCAGAAGGAAGCACGCAAATACAACAAATCTAAACTTTATATATCATTATATCGACGGTGTAAAGGATAATTGACTAACGAGCATTTTTAACGAAAATGAGTTAAATATACCATCGGAATCAGCAAATTTTTCTGCGTCGAATGGGCCTGGTTTCAGATTAATTTGAACATTTTTTAACCTCTTTAGTCCATCCAAATTACGCGAAATTTTACGACTAAGTTTGTTTAGAAGACAAAAAAACGTCCCTTTTTGATGAAATCTGCAGTTAGCTATTTGGTTTACCAGTTATTTTGCGATTTATTTTTTAAGATAAATAGACAGTATCGATGTATGAGTTTAATTGATGTTTAAACGTTTAACGAACTATTTTTCTTGTAAATTTTCCTGGTTAGACTTTCTTGCCGGCCGAAAAAAAATTTACTTCTTTTGTTTAGTCAAATAGCGTCACGTAAGTCCAGAGGAAAATAAAACGTTAGCTATTTCAGATAACTAACTTATAACTTAATAAGATAACTTATTTGCAATTTTTTCATATTTATACCTTATTGCCTACCGAAAAATAATTTAATTCTTCAATTTAGGTAGTTTTTGTTATAAGTAATGCAAGATAATTTACAATTAAGACTAAAATTTTGTGTCTTTTTATATTTGTTATATTGTTTTTGCTGAGCTGCGCAACGATGCAACATGGTGGCGTCACATGATTATTGTCGTTCGTGCCCACTTAATTGTTATAGTTAATTGATACTGTAATAATTGCATGGTCTTCGCATCTTTATCACTGCCTTTTTAAGCCTGGACCGTACTTAGCACCAAGTGACCATATATACGATCTCTCCCAAGTTCTAAGTTGGATGTTGGATATGGGTGGTGTAAATTATTTAATTATGCATGCTGTAAAACACTGTTTGAATTTCAAGTTATGGAGACGAGTATGTGTGAGTACGGGTAAGCTATTATTCGTGATCGAGTCGTCTGTGTGTCGGTGATGATTGATTGTGATGTGTAATGCATTTTTGATCTCGCCTACATAGAATGCAGGGCAGTGCCTGCATTCTAAGATGTAGATGAGGTTTCTGGTGGTGCATGTGCTATTTGGTTGGGCTTGGTAAACGTTGGTTGTGTGATGTGATGTGTGTTGATGGTGGTGGCGGTGTTGATGATAGAACATGTTTTACATCGAGGCCGTTGGCATGCTGAGGTTCCGGGTGTTGTAGATGTGTTATTGTTGAGTTGCGATGGTATTTTCTTCCAAACTATGGATTTTGTTTGTAGCAGATTTGAATGTTTGGATGTATGAGGTTTTTGGTGTCATCGTTTTGTGTCAATATTGGTGAGAAGTCTTTTATTAGTTTTTTTATTTTGTAGCTGCCGTGAAAGTATGTAGTGATGAAACATAGTTGATTTTGTGTAGTGTTCCTGTTTGGTCTGTTGTTGTTGTGGTATCTGGGTCGGTCATGTATTTGTTTTAATAGAAAATTATTTGGAAATAATTCCTGTTAAGTAGGTCTGTATGTATTTTGGTTTGGTAGTTTTGAAGATTTTCTTGTGTGTTGCAAATCCGACGGCCTCGAAATGACGAATATGGAATCTATTTTTTAATATGCGGTGGATGGCAACTGTCAAAATGAAGGTATTGTAGTTTATTGGTGGGTTTAAAGTGGACAGATGTGGTGATGATATTTTCTAGCCCAAGAGTTAGATCAACATCCAAAAATGTGATCGTGGTGGTTGATATTTTCATGTGTGAATTTCAGATTGCTATGCTGATTTAGCCGGAGTAAAAAGTCGTTGAGAGAGGCTCGGTCGTGTGACCAGATCATAAATAAATCATCGTCTATGAATCTTTTCCAAATCAGTGGTTGTCGAAGCTCTATAGATAAAAAGTTTGGAGCCATCCGAGTACCCATTGCAGGTCCTTTTATCTGATGGAAGTTTACGTTCAAATGTGAAATAGTGATTTGTTAGAATGATTTCTGCTAGTGTTAAGATGAAATCTGTCGAGGGTTTATGGGGAGGTGGACGGCTATTAAGCTGATCATGTAATGCTGTGAGTCCGGCGTCATGAGGAATGTTTGTGTAAAGTGAGGTCACATCTATTGTAACTAGATATATTCATATTCATTTATTTCATAATATTCATTATTATGTCACATTAATAAATACTTCAAATTAACTACAAACTAACAACTTATAATTAATAACAATGTAATTAATTACAATTAAATTAATTAGATGTATCTCTAAAGTTATTCTTGAGAACAAGAAAGTCTTTAAAAGAGTAGAACGCTTGCTCAAGAAGGCACTTCAACCTGGATTTTCAATGTTTGTTGGGATGTATAGTGTTTTCATGATTTCTATAAAATGATTTGTGTCTTTGATGTAACAGAGGAGAAGTTTAACAAGGGGTTAAAGGTGATGATCTACAAATGCTGATATATGCTGGGTTGGTGCATTATAAGAAGTGACTATAGGGTGACCGGGGTGATTCCGCTTATGTATTTTTGGCAAAATGTAGAAGTTTGGGGTCCTCGGATGGCTCGGCAACATAAACTCCTTGTCTTTTTCTGACAGACCCTTGGCGTCCCCCCTAGTCTGGATGATGTTTAGGATCAAATCTATGATCTGGTCACATGTGTCACTTGGTGCTGTACTGTAAATTTTTTTTTCGTTTAGCTGTCTTAAACCTTCCTGAATGTAATCAGATTTATCTAGAATTACCGTGGCTGAGCCTTTGTCAGCTGGGAGGCTGCTTTTCATTATTCATCTTCATATGCTTTTCATTTTTTAAGAGACTTGCGTTCCTCGAGTGTTGAGTTTTGTGATTGGTTTTGTAGGCTATTTACCTGCACACATTAAGAAACCATTCAAATTGATTATTTGATACCTGGGCATACCTCAATGCCAGTCGATAGCATGCATGCCACTAGCATGAATACCAATGGCCGACGGTATTTTAACTTGCAAGGAAAAACTATGATCCCTACATAGTTGAAGTATTAACTCATAAAATGTTTTTGGGATATGACTAAATAGCTGACAAATACTTTTGAGGAAATTTAACTGGAAAAAAGAGCTAACTTCGAGTTGTCACAATGAAAAAAAATGCACCTAAGAAAATATTTATAAATTCGATAGCAGAGGGAGCTCATATTGAAGAAATTGGAGTTTTGGGAAAAAATAACATTAAATCAACATAAACCGCTCCCAATGTCTGTTCAAAAATATAATGATTTAAATAATTTCTGCAAAAAAACATAATTTCCTTAAAATACCACAGCGAGTACAAGGATATAGCCTGACTCTTACACTAAAAAAGATATTTTGATTGAATCTGACAAAGAAGACATACTAAGTAACGTTATAAAATACCTTTGTTATGCCTTGTTTGTTAAGTATAATATAATATAATTTTTAGACTGTAGACTACTATAATAAACATTCAGTAATTAAAAGACTTTATTTTAGTTTGATTTGATTTTCTTGCCATGATAGACATAAGTTTTTATTATTTTATGAATTTGATTACAAAGTTCTTAGTTAAACCTATTTTGATAATTATTCATTACATTTATCACTGAATTAATCATTAACGTTTACTCGGTGAAATTACAAAAGTTGTTTCAAGTTACTTACGTCGACTAAACAGTTATATGATGTTCTATTCAGTTCTTAAGCCTTACATCCACAGATTTAAATAATACTTATAGAATTAAATGAGACTTGAGGATAATTCATGATTTATATAAAAACGGCTCACCTCAATACGTGTTATGATCGGGAAAGCCGACCAGTTTCAGCAGATTTAGACTGCCTTCATCTGGGCGAGTAAAGACGTTTACGCGACGACGTTACGCCTCACCTTCCCGATCATAACACGTATTGAGGTGAGCCGTTTTTATATAAATCTTAAATAATACTGTTTAGATGATTAGCTTTCCCTTTATCGGTTACTTAAAACATGTTGAATTGACTAACGAGATATTTTTTAAATTTCTAGGGCCTAACTAGGCATTTATATGAAGAACCGTTCATGTTTTCATTATTATCAAAATATATCTAGATAGTTATTTGATTTAGGATTAATTTAATATTTTTAGATTTAACTTACGTACATAAAAAAAAAGTTATGATTTTTTTCATCAAAATAAAACTTTAAATGGCTCTACTGTAAAGTTGCGAAAATGATCGTTAGTCAATTATCCTTTACACCGTCGATATCAATATCAGTCTTCAAGAACAAAATTAGACAATACTTTCTTGAGTTGCAGAATATTACTTGATTTCTTTTGATTATTATATTGTATAATATGTTATATTAATGAATTTTCATCAATATACATTTATATATTTGTGTAAACTGTTTATATGGTTTATGTATTTTATTATATACTATTACTTTGCTTTAAATGTTTATTAGGATGTAGTCTAGTAATTTATTATTTAAGTACTATTTTCAATATTATCCCTTTTAAATAGTATGGCACTACCCTCAACAATTTCCTCATTGCCAAAGGTTAGTTGGTAGAAAATACTAATTAGTATTAAGCTCGCCTTTGTACAATTATTTTATTCTGTGCAATAAAGAGTTTTATTATCATTATTATTATTATTATTATTATACCAATCACTTCAAAGTCCATTATTGTTTGTTCCAGTGGACGAAATCCAAGTTGCCTCATACAAGATGCTGGGGTCACTCTACACCTTGGGAACAGATTCGTCTCTCACGCATGACCGAAAGTACTTGAAGACCGAGATTGAGCGGCATAAACCGGCTTTGGTAAGTTTTTTTTGTTTTTCAGCGTTCCGTACCCCAAAATGAAAAAACGGAACCATATATGTCACTTTTGCTCGGCCCCCGTATGAGATATCAAGTTGAAACTGATACAGTACCCTCTTGCTAATGCGTCACCAAAAAATCCGGACTACCGGCGGATTATAATGTACAGGAACATCAAATTGAGGAAAACAACAAAAAAACATAGTAATTTTGTATTAGAACTTATGAAGGTAAATACATATGTACATTTGTATTAAAATTTAAAAATGAACTGACACATTAACTGATTGCTCAGGTTTTAAAAAATACTGCTCTAATTTGGCTTGTTTTTTACCGATAAATCTTCGTAATAACATGATTACAGAGAGACATCGACTTGCAAAAAATGGGCGGATTATAGTAGTTGTCGGATTATCAAGCGGCGGACTAGCGAAAGAGTACTGTACTTCCTACAGAAGTCTACGGTCCCATGATGCTGTAAAAAAACAGGCTTCTAACTCGACGCGAAAAAAAGAAATTTCACTTTACATAATCAATTTCATACAAATTTTTGACACTCGCAAGGCAATCCAAATCCTATAGGCACTTCCAGTTGACTTAGAAACTTGAAATTTCGTTTAGAGGTAGGTCTTATGGCACACAATTTAATTATTATGGAAGTTATCATTGACCAACTGTATTACTACTTGTTTATTTATTAGTATACACCGTGTAACAGAAAGGTGTAGTTCATATTTGAAGAGCTTATTCAGTTAATGATATAGGACAACTTTTACAATGGAACCAAACCTGAAATCTCGATTAAAAAATCTGCCCTTCTATAAATTTTAGCTGGCATTGCATTTTTCTATGAAACTGTTAATATTTTTTTCGTGATTTCAGTTTTGGCTCCATAGTAACAGTTATTCTATACCATTGACTGAATAAGCTCTTCAAATATGACCACACCTTTCTGTTACACATTGTATATGTTGCAGTCAAAACTCATAGCCGGTCAAAAGTAGTTTTGACTGCGAAAATTGTTTTGACTAAGTTGGTCTGAAGTAATTTTGATTAAAAAGTATTTCTGGGTTCCGCGACTTGCCATACCTAACCTTCTAACCTAACCTACCGGCTCTCTTCTGCGCTGCAGGACATCCAAAAAACTAATTTTGCTAATCAGTCAACACTACGTCCTTAGTCAAAACTCATTCTCGCAGTCAAAAGTATGTGAAGTGAAATACGTAAAAAGTGAAAAAAAAAAAATTGACTATTTCTATAAACAGTTGTGTAAAAATAAAATATAAACTATTGGCTCAAAAGGACTAGTTTCCAGGGCCGTAAAACTTATTTAAAAAAAAAAAAAATCAGAAACCAGGGGCTAGTTTATTCCAATTAAGCCTTAAAAACCTGGTGTTGTTGATGTTCTAGCGTCAGTAGGTGTCCCGTTAATATGCATTTTATAAATAAATAGAGTTTTTTTTATTCGTGACACCATTTTACACCCAACTGTTTAAGTAAACTTTCACTTTGTGAAAATAAAACATATCAGTATGTACGGTATTGCTTGGCTGCAATCTGGAATGCTATCGTGAATATTATAGCCGATTCTGAAGGCTTTGATTTTAGTTTTAGTGCTGTCAAAACTAAATTTTTTTCATCGCAAAATAGTCCTTATTTTTGAGGAACAGAAGTTAAATTATGCACTGAGGTTTAAACCGTGGCATTCTTATATAAAGGTAATATGTACTATATAATTTATTGCCGTCCTTTAGCCTTTTTAACCCTCGCACTCGACTTTCTACTAAACCAAGATGAGTTTAACGACGATTTTGAATTGATGCTGTCATTTTCTTTTTCTTGGTTTAGTGCAACTGAGGGTTAACCTGTACGATGGACGCAAGCCACGATCTAGACTACGATCTATTGATTTACTATTGTTTAAGCGATAATAAGAATCAGTCATTTATATCTAAGTAATCATAATTTTAAACGAATAAGCGGCCAATCCGATGTTACTCTTCTCTGTTTGATTATAACATAAATTTATCCAAGGATTTCTTTCTGTAGGGAAGTCCGCGTATGAAGACTGTTCAGGAATGCTTATGTATGTAGGCGTATATATTCGATGTTTTAGTTAATAATTTTGACATTCTACCTTGTTCTTGAACCCTTGTGGGTTTTTTCGTTGTGACATCATCAAAGTTTGGTATGATAACTTTATGTAACCTGTCATTTATGTGAGATCTGATAACAAATGAAAGTACTTTATGAGCTGATCTTAAAATTATATATATATATAATTTTCAAATGACGCTAAGTTCAGTAAAAACCAGTTGAATCTATTTGAGTAAATACTATGAACCGCATCCAAATCCATTGAGTGGATCTCGAGTCAAAATGGAACATACAGACAGACAGACAAACAATTTTTACAATACTCATATTCAATGTACAGATTACTTCATTATATATGTTTTAAGTTTGTTCATCTCACAGAATTATAATTTGGGTTTAAACTGAGAGCCCAACCAGAAACGCCCCAAAATCTAACAGTGGTACAACGCACTAATTAAGATATATTTTATTTGTCGAAGTCACAGATTTGAGATAACAGCGCGACATAAATATACACGAGCCTCGGTAATGTTTGCTGTTAGAGCCACATTGTGTCGTGGAAACGGAACTAGCTTCTACCGAAGCCCACGCTACGGGTTAAAGGAAAAAAAAACTTTGCAAAAACGTCATACACAATGTCCAGTACTAAAGTATATTATATCACATATAGCATCATATCAGGCAAGTCACAGACGAATTTTTTCAGTTAGTTAGGTCATGGTCTAACGGTCCAAGGTACGCCGCCGGTATTTAGAGTACTTAATTCGTTTTAGTTGGAGTGGGTGGGTGGGGATACAGTATAAACTGTGGTGTGGATGTCTGGTTAACTCCAAAGATTTCAAAAGTAAAGATAAGCCCTTACCGTACTATGATAGCACCAAAATGTTTCCACCATTAAATGGGTGACGCTCGCACGTTTGGAATCAGTGCTCATCTGAACACAGTGATAGTTGGACGTCTTAAGTACAAGAGGCTATGCGAATTTTATTTTTGTCACTGTCACTCCAAGCGAAAAATCGCGCAATGCGAGAGGGGCGGATTCAGGGCAAAAGAGGTCCTGCAAGCAGCATGTCGTTAAGACTGGAACCTTTGGTGCGGGCCGCTGCATCATGAACAATTCTCAGCTTTTCTGGCTTTTGTGGATTGATAACTGCGAAGTGTGGCAGGTACCAAACTTTAGCTGGCTTCGTAGTAGGTGCGAGTTTGGCGAAGTCATTATCAATTAGCGTTTGCATCTGACTCTTGTATCTTTTCTTCATATTCTCGTTTATCGAAGAAATCTCGTTTATCTCGTTTATCGAAGCGTTTATCAAAATTTTGATAAATTGCTTGTTTCTCTCTCTCAACTGGTGTTCAATCCTGATCTAGTGATTTTATCAGAATGTTGGATCAACGAAAATAAACCTATTCCTCGTTTACCTAATTATATGTTGTATTCCACTACACGAAATTTTAATCAGAATGACGGAGTAATTGTCTATATCAAGCAAGAAATTGCTGTCAAAGTAAAAGAAATAACATTAATCGATGCATCATGTTTACAAATTGAATCAACAAACTACACAATTCTTGCTATCTATCGGTCACCTTCAATTAATAATGCAGATAGATTCATTGCTTCTCTGAACTCTTACCTTGAATCAATCGGGCATCAAAAATGCATTTTAATTGTTGGTGATATTAATATAAATATTATTAATGACCCCAATGACCTAAGCTACGTTAGAAGGAATCGTCTGGAATATCTAAATATGTTAAGTATCCACGGCATTATGCCTGGTCATATTCTGCCAACTCGGGATAAATCGTGTTTAGACCATATCATGATGAAAATTGACCGAAGCAGGACGTGTGCTCGTGTATTAGTAACTGATGCTCCAGTCACCGACCATTCCATGTCCTTTTTACAACTATCTTGTGCAAATAGAGGATCTAGATCCTGTAAAATGCGTATTGTTACTGATTATGACAAAGCTTTGGATAGTCTTTTAAGCAAGAATACAACCGACTTGCTTCTTCTAGATGACCCGGACTATATATGTAATGAATTAGTGTCCAATATTACAAAATCACTAAAAGAGAATACGCATGAAAAACGAATTTCAAAAAAACAACGAATTATTAAACCTTGGATATCACAAAGGAATATTACGATGCATTCAAAATAGAAACAGGATGCAGAAGAACCTTCGCTTGAATCCACATGATGAGGTACTTAGTGTCACTTATAGACGCTACCGCAATTACTGCACTAAACTAATCAAAAAATTAAAACGCAAATACGAGAATGAGCTACTTGAAAAGTCATTAAAAAATTCGAAGTCCCTTTGGAGAAACATTAAAAACATTACTCACATGAAACAAAATAAAACTGAAAACGACATACTTCTAAACACTAAATCTAGTCAAAAAGAATCTCTTAATTACGTCAACAATTTCTTCGTGAGCGTGGGTGAGAACCTTGCCAAAGAAATAACTCCACTTAGCTCTTTACAAAAGTCGTCTGTGACCAATATGAGCAATTCCCTGCCCTCATCATTTGTTTTACTGGATACTGATCATCAAGAGGTACATGAAGTGCTAATGAGTTTAAAAAACAACAGCGCTGCAGGATTGGATCACATACCGGTTAGTTTTCTAAAAGCAGCTAAGTCTATAGTAGTCCCAGTTATTACACACTTGGCTAACACTTGCTTCAGAAAGGGCGTTTTCCCGGCAATACTTAAACAAGCTGTTGTTACTCCGGTGCATAAGGGTGGAGACAGAGAGGATGTCAATAACTATAGGCCGATTTCGGTTTTGCCCGCATTGTCCAAAATATAAGAAAAACTTATAAATAAGCGACTACTAAAATTTCTTAACAAGTTTAACATATTATCTGAATCTCAGTACGGCTTTCGAACAGGTAAATCAACAAAAGATGCAGTAATGGCTCTAACTTCTTTGATTACTGATCAATTGGACAATGGGGGTAACTGCTTAACGGTATTTCTAGACTTGAAAAAGGCATTTAACACCGTCTCTGTCCCCACCCTCGTCAAAAAATTGGAAAGCATTGGAGTGAGAGACAATGCTCTCGACTTAATTAAGGATTACCTCAGTGGGCGGAGGCAGCGAGTTAAGTTGGGACGACTTGTGAGTGATGATGCAAGCCTGACCCATGGCGTGCCTCAGGGTTCGGTCCTTGGACCAACCTTCTTCTTAATTTATATAAATGAGCTTAGTAATATAAAACTCCATAATACAAGGGTTTTCTCCTACGCTGACGACACTGCCATTGTGATCACGGGCAGCTCTTGGGTTTCTATCAAAAAAGACGCAGAATCTGCACTCTCTATTGTTGCTCTTTGGCTTAGACATAACTTACTTACACTTAATACTTCTAAAACTAACTTCATGTGTTTTTCTATAAACGGTAGATCTCAACCACCAGATGATTACAATCTTAAAGTACACAACTGTGAAAATCCGATGTAGCATTGCAAATTTTGTAGGGTTGGTTATCACAAAAGTTACGCGTCGTAGTTTTGCTTGTTGTTAAATTGCGGTTTACCCTCTTAATTAGACATGAAGTTGCTCGCGTGACTGCTGCAATGCTCGAGGTTTTTGCTCGTTCATTTGTCGGCCGGAGCTTTTGCTGTCAACTTGTGTTGAGTGTTTCCTCATTTTATGGCGTTCAACGGCGGAGGAAAATGGCGGATGTGCCAACATGAGTTGTGTTTTTAATATATTAGGAAAATTATACATATGCTTTCGGATGATTTAGAAAAGGAATTTTTTCGTCGGGTTGGTGGGAGTTCTGACTATCGTCAGATCATGGTTGTTTTCGAGATTTACATGTTTTCCAAGTTTGAAGTTGTATTGCCTCGTTGGTGATGTATCCCGCTGGCAGAGAAATGATCGCCGCGTGGTGTACGCAGTAAGCAGTTCCTTTGTCTGCGTGGACGAGGGTCGTTGACCTTGAAGGGGGCAGCGGACGGCGTGCCATTTCCTGTGGTGATTATTGGAGAAACTCAAGTATGTGTTAGAATTTTTATTTTTAACCACACACAATTAAGGTACCTAGGACGGTATGTTTTCAGGACACTTAGTTATGTGTTCCATTAGTAACCAAGTGTAAAATTCTTCTTCCTGTTTCACTGAATAACCCAAATCGTAAAATTTTATGTTCCGTAATATTTTTTTTCCCTGGTAGAACTGAATGGTGTACCAGACGATTTAGTTTAAAGAGTATGATCGACAAATAAGGTATTATGTTAGATTGGATCTACGGCTCCCCTGAGCTAGATTTTATTTTGGAAATTATTTTTCCTTGTTTGTTTACTAGTTTTGTTACTCTTAAAGTTTATTTTTAATGTAATTTCACAAGATTCCATGTAAACTAGTTACCTGTGGTTAAGGCGGTAACAATTCCATCTAGTTATCACTTAAATGTTTTCTTATGTCTTGGCAATACTAATTCCAATGTAATATTACTACCGGATGTTAAGGCGGTACCTGGCACAACTACTTAAAGGTACTTAAGGGTTTAGTAATGTCTTGGCAGGATATATGCCAAATGAAGGTCTTGGCCAAAAGCTTGTAACTAAGTATAATTTTTCCGTAACACCTTTGGCTTGTGGAATTGACGTTTTGTTTTGATAAAATTAAATAAACTTAATTGTATAGTACCTCGAAGTTTTCTTCAGAACCTTTTACCAACGATTAGGTTACAATTAGGTCCCTGTTTAATTTTATTTTGTTCAGTGGCACGACTGGTGGAAAGACCGGGTACCCGCCGGTCGTGCCATCTGACACCGAGTAGCATTAACTGTAATTGTTCCGTGATAAGTAGGGTAGCCACTTACAGATACCTAGGAATTATGATTGACGATAGGCTCTCCTGGTACTCCCAAATTGATTTAATCGCATCAAGGACAAGGAAACTGATTTGGATTTTTAAAATATTGAGGTACTCTGCTAATGAAAATCTCATAAAAAAAATATATATTGCTTTGGCACAATCAATCATAACCTACTGTATTCCAGTATGGGGAGGTGCATCCAAGGTAAAATTTCTGGACGCAGAACGCGCTCAAAGAATACTTTTAAAAGTTATGTGCTTTAAAAAACTGAGATTCCCTACTCACACTCTTTACTCAATAACTGACTTACCAACTGTACGACAGCTGTACATTTTACACACCATTTTAGAAAAACACAAATCTCTACCATTTGATTCCACTGTGCTGGCAAAGAGACGTAAAGACACTGTAGCTAAAAAAAGTAAATGTAAAACCTATTTTGCTCAGCACCAATATTTACACCAATCATCTCATTTATATAACCTTGCTAATAAAATTCTAAATATTTATACTGAAACAAGCTTTACATGTAAGCGGCTGCTGACAGAATGGGTTAAAAAATTAAGCTATGAGGAAACAGAAAAAACTATTATTCATATTGAGAAATAAAGTATTATAATAAGATATAATAAATTATTATGTACTACATAAACACAACGCGCTACACAAACACACACACCCTCCCTCTCACACACACACACACCCTCACACACACCCTTACCCTCTCACACATCACTACACACTTAATTAAACTATGATTGTCACTTCTTAAATATAGCTGTAAAAGTATCACTTAAGTAAAAAGATTTAACAAAATGTATTAATACTGAAATTGCTACGCGAGAGTGATTTTCTTCTGGCACGATTGTATTTACACTCAAAAGGAGAAACCAACCTCATATATTGTTAAAACGATTTGTTATCCAATAAACTATATTTTATTTTTTATTATTTATTTTATTTTTATTCTCATCACGGTCGAGTTTCTTTTCTACGAGTTCGAGTCTTTTCATAGCTGTATCGTAGTTGCTTGGCGGCGACAGGTCGTCTTTTCGTCACAGTAGTCCTGTCTCGAAACCTCCTGCCGGTAATCGCCGTGTTCTCTCGTGTAATATTTGTAGAGCTCGTTTTTCTTCGTTATTGAACGAGCGTTTGGCTTCCACACCGATAGATTCGAGTGCAAAATGTTGCTTCATCATATCTTCCATAGAGCGTTCGCTTTCTGTTGAAATGGTCACGTGGTTGACTCTGTGTATCTGCTGTCTCGCTCTAACTTCTTGCACGCCGTGTAGTACCCAGCCGAGGTCGGTAAGAGAGGCGACCGGTTGAGATCTATCGCCTCGTCGCACGTCGTGTGTGAGAAGTAGGTGCCAGTTGTCTTGTCCAAGCAGTACAGTCGGAGTTGCGTCTTCATAAACCAGCTGATCTTCAATTTCTTGTAAGTGTGAACTGGCTTGAATGATGTCACGTGATACAGTCTGTGGCGATAGTTGAAGGCTCTCCATGGTGCGGGTTGATATATCGTAGCTTTCTGAGTAGCGCCCCTTGATGTTGAAGCTGACACGTCTTGCTTGAAGGGCGTCGATTTTTGTGCCGGCTACTCCCTCTATGTAAAATGGTGCTGGTGGTCCAGTAGCGCCGATCTTGTCTGCTATTGCAGTTTCAATCAAGGTACATGTAGAGCCGTCGTCCATGAGCGCAAAAGTATCGTAGGAGCCTTTTGGACCGGCTACTTGTATCGGAAGTATCTTCAGAAGTGCCGTCGTCGTGACTTTCTCTTTGGCTGAGGCAATAGTGGCTAAATCAGTGGTATTGGCGGTCTTCTCTAGCTTGTGTCGTGTTGGATAGACACTGTGTAGTAGCGGGTGATGTGTGTACTCGCATCCGCTGATGTTGCACTTCTTAGACTTGCAGGTGTGTCGAAACTTGCGGACTCTCAGGCAACGGAAGCATAGTTTGTGTTCTTTAGCTAACTCCCATCTCGCAGTTAAGTCTGAAGTCTTGAAAGTGTTGCATTCAGGAGCTCGATGATTGCCGTTGCAAACTGGACATGACACCGCTAGTGTGATAGTGGGTGTCGGTTCTTCAACATGATAGGTGCGTATTTGCTTCTTCATTGGTGCGTGCTCCCGCCGGTCTGTGTTTGTAATTAACTCGGCGGGCGCAAATGCACCGCAACGGTCGGCAGTGCGTTCCAGAAACTTAGAGAGTGTGATAAGGTCTGGCTGATCTTCTGGTTCTTCAGCAGCGTAGTCGTAGTAGCAATAACGAAGCGCTGATGGTAGCTTGTCGACGACGTTACGTACTACCTCTGTATTGTATAGGTAGTGGGGTTTGTTCAGTGCTTGAATCGTTGCGGTGATATTCAGGACTTTCGACGTGAAGATGCAGATATCTTTTGGGTTTTCTGTTAGTCGTGGAAGTGTGCGCAGCTTGTTAATCTCTGCCATGACTACAACATCTGGACGTCCGAATCTTGATTGTAAAAGTTTCATAACTTTCTCTGACGTAGTAGAACCGACGAACAAACATTGAGCGGTTTCTCGTGCGACTCCTTTCAGGCTTCTGCGTAGTCTTGCTAGGTTTTCTTATTCAGTGAGATGACTAGCAGACTCTTCAAAGGCTGTTTTGAATGGCAGCCAATCGCTTGACGAACCGTTGAAGTATGGTAACTCTTGATTACGCCACGAAGTACTGGGATTAACCGCGCGTGCTGCGAGTGTGAAAGCATTCGCGAGTTCTTGGTAATTAAAGTTGTTTCTTGCTTGCTGTTCAGAGTATCGCGCCGGCGGCTGTGTGATGTATGCCCCGGGCGCGTGTGTCTCTTTTCTGCGTGTATTCGCGTCGTGTGGCGGGCGCGTCGACGTTCGATGCACGTTTGTTCGCTGGTTAGCAGTATCAATCTGTTCGACGTTGTACGTGGTTTCCGCTCCCTGCCTGATGGCGCCACTGGACTGTAGTGGCGCCCTCTCTCGTTCATTTGGCTGCAGAATGGTTAGACCTTCCCGCATGCATGTGACGTCATCTTGTTTATGTGGCTCCATCGTTGGCTCTAATGTATTTCGTTGAACCCATTCTGACGTGTTTTTCTCTCGAATCGTGATGTCGTCAAAGATTTCTTCATCTGAGGATTCTTCTAGGGCAGCGACGCGTGCGGCGGCCAACTCCACTTGTTTGCGTAGAAGTTCTTCTCGAGCTTTTGCTAATTCTTTGCGACGGCTTTGTGAGGCGCTGGAGTGTGAAGCGATGGAACGCGGAGCGCTGGGCAGACGTGTGAGGGGCCGACGTGTGTAAGAGTCGTCTGCGACCTGATCATCGTCTTTCTCCGTCGGGTTTGCTTTAGAAGCGTCGTACGTGGCGGTGGTAGTGGTGTCAGTGACGTTGGTAGTGCCGCTGTTGTCTAAAGTATTCGTGTCTGTGGTGTTGGTGGTGCCGCCGCTTGTGGCCGTAGTATCTGTAGACTCGGAGTTTGTCGGCATTATGCTGGCAGACTTCTTGCTTCGGGTTTCCATTATTCAATAGCGTGGAGCGCTGTGCGGACGTGTGAGCAGCTAACGTGTGCAGGAGTCGTCGGCGGCCTGGTCGTCGCGCTGTGCCTTTCTCCAGTACTTCGGTGTCTTTCAAATCCAGTATCCTCGGGTAGAAGGACCATAAATGTGGGCCCCTTCGTTGACCCACAACTAATTACTGGGCGAATGCTGGTTCAGGGATTGAATAGAAAGACAGGTTTCCTTGGAAAGCCAGTTGAGGTCTGCTAGTATTGCTGATGTTGCTTGTTAGAAGATCAGAACGGGTATCAGTTCCGCTCGTTTTTTTTTTTTTTTTTTTTTTTTTTCTTTTTTTTGCGCCCAAGCAAGGCACCCTCCGGTCACGGTGGGAGGGAGGTGGAGAATGCTCAAAGCATACCAACGTAACCGGTAACGTTGGTTATGTGGGACTCACTGAGTGCCTACCCACTAAACTCCACCTGATTTGGTTTGGCCCTTGCGGGTCTTAAAACCTTTATCGGAAGCGACCTCCTCTGGGAAAAGGGGGCGCTAGCGGAGCCCTATAGGGGCATCCGCTGGATAAGAACACTAAGTGTTAATTTCTGGGTTGGGAGGAAGAGCTAGGCTCTGATCGTTTGGTTTGAGCCTTCAGCTCATCGAAGGCTTTCAGAAGGAGATTGAGATGGGCTGAGAGTTTGTCAGGGGGATCGGAGAGAACGTTTCTTGGTCTTCGAACCTTGTATCGGGATGTAGACGGAGCAGTATAGGAGACTGTCTCGCGTACTAACGGATTGGGCTGTTCTTCAGAAGATTTGAAGAAGGTCTCTGAGAGGGATTTCATGAATTGTTGGAGGGTGGGTAGCTCCAAATCACGATGGAGGTCTGCGTTGCGCACGTACCATGGTGCGTTGGCCGCTCTCCGACAGAATAAGTTCTGTACTATCTGCATTTTATACAGGACTTTGGGGTTCGCATGTGCGAGGACAGGGGAAGCGTACGTTAACACAGGTCGGATGCAGACCTTGTATAGTGTTCGCTTGTTCCTGAGAGACATTTTACTGTGCCTGCCTAACATGCTGTTAAGCCGGTACAGATAGAAGCGGGCTGTGCGCGTCACTCTATTGACGTGGGGTGCAAAAGTTAATCTCGAGTCCAGAGTGACTCCTAGGTATTTGGCAGTGCTATGCCAAGGGACAGGGGTACCTAGCATTCGGACATTGGGGTTGTCATGGTGACGGCGTTTGTAGTCAAAGCGAATCGCGGAACTCTTATCTGGGTTCACATCGATGCGCCATCTTTGAAACCATTTTCCAAGGTCATCGATAGACTTTTGGAGTTTGGCGAGGATAGTCGGGGGGTTATGTCCTTTGACATAGAGAGCAGTGTCATCTGCGAAGAGTGATAGCTGTACCCCGTTTGTGGGGCCGGGAATATCGTTTGTGTATAACGAGTAGAGGATAGGGGAGAGAACTGATCCCTGGGGGACTCCAGCCCTTAGGGGGCGTGGAGAGGAGAGCAGCCCTTCATGTCTGAAGCGGAATGAGCGATCTTTGAGGTATGATGCCACCATGCGGACAAGACGGTCGGAGAGGCCTGTCTTGTGTAGTTTGAATATGAGGCCTTCATGCCAGACTTTGTCGAATGCTTTCGCAACGTCAAAGAAAACAGCGACAGTAGGGTACCGTCTTGGATAGAATCCACTTAGTATGTATTCTACTATACGGTGGACTTGTTGGGGGCAAGAGTGCTTGGCTCTGAAGCCAAATTGATAGGGGTTGATGATCGGATCTCCATCTGTTGGGAATAAGTGGGTTTTCATGCGTGAAAGCATAACCCTCTCCAATAGTTTCCCCAATGATTTGAGGAGGCTAATTGGGCGGTGACTGGCAGGGAGGTTGAGTGGTTTTCCTGGTTTGGGTATACCTATGACTATGGCTTCTTTCCACGCTTTTGGGAAGTGGCCGAAATTAAAGCAAGCGTTAAATATAAGGGCTAGCAAGGTGAGTACTTGCTGGGGAAGGTGCTTGAGGGCTTTATTGGAGATCCCGTCCTCGCCTGGCGCTTTCTTGGGTTTTAGGCCTCTGATGAAGAAATGGATTTCATCTTCGGTCACTGTGATGGGGTCAGACGTGAGGGGGAGGGAGTTTCGATAGTGATTCTCGTCCTCCACCTCTTTTATGTGGGAGGGGTCAGTTGGTTGGGAGCTGGGAGAGCACTGTGAGGCAATGCTATCCGCAAAGCATTCTGCTTTTTCCTCGTCCTCGAAGGCTGTTGAGCCATCGGGGCAGGTCAGAGGGGGAATGTGAGTGATTGCGTCTATCCTGAGAGCTCTCGCCATTGGATAGAACGCAACGTGTGATGGGGATATCTTTTCCATGAGCTCACTTCTACGGGATTCATTGAGCTCAGAGAGAGCTGACTTAAGTTTGCGACTCAATTGATTCGCGGTCTGTCTGTATTCTGGGGTGGGATAGATTGCTGCTCTCCTTTGGGCTGCTCTCTTAGCTTTTAGTAGGTTGGAGATTTCCAGGGGAAGCTGTTGGGGTGGCTTTGAGGAGATCTTTTCGTTCTCTTTGAGAGAGGAATTGATTAGATCCGTTAGCGAGTCTATTGTAGCATCAATTTTGTCTGTGCTATCAAAGTAGTCAGGTGGGAGGTTGAGGGGAGATTCGGGGGCATCTATGGCCGGAGCTAATGAGTTCTTGAAGCCTTCCCAATTTGTAAAGGTCTTGGGGGGAGGTAGAACGTCATTTGGGGGACCTAGTCTAAGGGAGACTGGGCGATGGTCAGAGCCAAGGTCATCTAGTGTTTCGATTGCCCTCAGATTCAGGGACACGCCCTTCGTGAGTGCAAAGTCTAAAACGTCTGGGGAGTGATCCGTATTATCAGGATAATGAGTCGGGGCGTATGGAGATAAGACATTGATCTCGAGTGCATTTGTTATGCCGAGGAGTTTTCTACCATTAGTATTGGTTTTTAGGCAGGTCCAGTCAGTGTGTTTAGAGTTGAAATCTCCGAACATAATGACCGAATCACCCAAAGAGAGGAGAGCTTCAAAGTCTCTTTTAACAGGTCTTTTGGTGGGGGGGATGTAGATAGATGCTATGATTAGCGTTGGATGGCCAGACATAGCTAGTCTACATATAGTGGCTTCCATAGTCTCGAGTGGAGGCGTGGGAAGGGAAGAGCAGTGGAGGGCTTTCCTATAGTATATGGCTGTCCCTCCGAGGGGATCTTCTTCTCTTCTATCATTTCGTAGAAGAGAGAATTTTGGGATCGAGAGCCCCTTAAGGTTCTTAGACTTAAGAAACGTCTCTTGGAGGAGAAGTAGATCTACTTCGTTTTTTTGAAGGTAGAGTTTTAGCTCAGGGAGGTTTGAGCGTAAACCTCTACAGTTATAGGAGGTGAGCGAGATGCCCTTGGGTTTTTGTCTAGCTGTACGGGCTTGAGACATTATAATGACGTGAGAAGGTGAGAGTGTTCAACGAGCGCTAGAAGGCGCTGTTGGGGGGTGCGTGAAGCGCGCAGCTTATTAGCTAATGACGAAATCTCGTGTACATTAATGTTCGAGATTACGTCGTGGATGAGTCTCATATCATCAGCCAGGGAGGGCGTTAAGCCGTCTGGTTGTGACTGAGACGTGACGGGGGAGGCGACGGGTGGTGTGTGTGGGGGGGTCTTATTCGGGGCCCAGGCCTTGGTCGGGGGGGGGGCTGGCTGAGGGGTTGCCGCTAGTGGCTTTCCCGGGAGGCTGGGGAAATTATTGGAGTTAATTGGTGGGGGTAATAGGGGTGGAGGTTTTGTTACCCTGTGTTTAGGCTTGGGTAGGGTGGGGCGTGGGGCACGGGGGCAGCCTCTGTAGTTGGCTTTATGTCCAACCTGGTTACAGAGAACGCAGGCTGGAGGGGTTAGGTCTTCTAGGGGCCTTGGGCACTCTTTGGTGCTGTGTGGGTCGAGGCACTTAACGCACCTTGGGGGGGCTGTGCAGTTTGCAGCTGCGTGGCCATAGAGTTGGCAGCGGCGGCATTGGGCGGGGTACCCGCGACGGTTGGGTTTTTCTACTTTAATGCAAGAGAGCCCGCAGATTGTGCGGTCCTCTTTAAAGAGTGCCTTAGCGGCCGGGGAGTTGGTCATAATGACCACCCGTTTTTATAGCACTTTTTCTGTACGCACACATAGGCATTCTACCTCACCCCCTGGAGCACTATTTTATTATTTATTCATCATTAATCATCCTATTTACAATTAATTCTTATCTCTAACTTATTCTAGATACTTAGGTCTACACATACGTACTAAGATCATTACGCTACGACGTCTGGGAGCGGACTGGTGGGCGAAAATGTACTGCGCGGGTATTTATACTACCTCAACCCCCACCTCAGGAGTATAAATATGCGCCCTCTATGGCCAACCGTCCTCAGTCTGCTTCCCACCGTCGTACCGCTAACATATCATGCTGTTATGCCTATTTACAGACTACTTAGGTATTTCCTAGCATACCTAAGTACCTAGATCGATGTATAGCATATCTTATACCTAGGTCTTACTTTAAGACCTAGCTAGGCGTATCAATGAAACAATCATAGGAAATCATCTTTATTCTGCAAGATCTTAATACTACCTTGTAACTATTTACTGTATTCTATTTACTAAGCTATTTTAATGCTTATTTATTCATTCAGAGTCGGATAGCTGTTCTATCTACTTATTCATGCCTGTACTATGTTGCAGCTATCCGAGTAAATAAACACACGGGACTAATTTATTTATTTTCTTAAACTTAATACTATGCTATTTACATACTTATTTACATGAAAAGTCCGTGATATTTTCCTGAAAAACACGAAAATCTGTGAAAATGCGTCTGTTAGGTAACGCCACGCAACTATATCCTAAATTCGCGTATTTAACATATTTTCCGCTAGAGGCGCGCGTGTCTCGTCGTGTACACCCCCCATCTTTCTGTCAACCGAAGTGCCTGCGATCGAAGAGGGCAACGCTGATTGGATAATACCATTGACGATGACAATGTTAACCAATGATTGAGCTCCAAATAGTTAGTTCCGTCATTTCACTTATTTATGTCGTGGGCATGAAATCGAAACTCTTTCAACAAAAAGTCAAAAATAGATGCGACGAAGAGCGGAGCGTGTTAGGTTTACATACAAATAACAACGAAGCGGAGCGGAGCAAGGCGACTCCTGTAATTTTAACAGAATTTTATGATACGCCTAGCAGACTATGATATGCCCAATACTACGAGTGTCGACGATATATGAAGAGCAGTTTAGCAGGCGGATTGTGAAAAACCCGCTTTTTTCTAATTAATCGAAACACAACACTTATATTTAAAATTTACTCAATAGTTCCTCAACAAAATGTTACTTTATTACCTATTTTTGTGTAAATAAATTTAATTGATTTTTAAGTTTTGAAATTTTAAATTCAGTTTATTGGAAAAACCGTTTAGGTAGTTTGCAAAAAAGTAGTTTAAAAATCAAACACTTTGATCCAAATGGATAAATCCATCATTTGTTTTCTTAAACCCACTTACCTTTAAATAAATTAAAAATGTATATAGGTATAGCATAATGCCCCCAAAGAATATTTCAAATGTGAATTTTTTGTTTTTTAGTTGTTTCCAAATGATACACCACAATCTACTGACCCCATGAGATTGTTAATAAAGTCTATCAATGCCCTCTTGCCCTTAATGACTGTATAATTAAAATGATTACGCCCTTCAAATCTTGAAGGTGTAGGCTTGACCTGACCATATAAAGACCAATCGAATCTCCTTAGCAGTATGCACATGCGTGGCTTTCTCTCGATGCACAGATCTCGCGTCGATCGCTTGCGCCAGGTATTTGTTGACGCGATTCGTCGGCTGGTGGTACACAGAAGAGTGACGCTTTTTCAGAGGCCGTTTGAACTTCTCTGTCACTTTATTCTGTGGAGCGAAATTTGCAGTTATTGACAACTGCTCAGCAAAATGCATCTGAAACATTGAGGATTAGGGAACATTGATACGGGTTGCACAGACAATCACAGAGTTGGGGAGGTTATTTTGTGGTCAAAGAGAACATCAGGACTCACGTCATTCCGCATCATGCTTCGTTCTACGTTTCCAACTGACCTTTTAAAATAAAATCCAGACTCCGAAGCAGCATCACATTATTAATAATACAATGCAAATAAGATTTAAAGATACCCGAGTTGTAATGAATTGAAAGAAACCAAAGTTTTAATGAATTTAGAGATATCCAAGTTGTAATGAATTTAAATGAAATTGCTATTTATTTAGTATGATATCCGGGCATGTAAACTTTTGCATTCATTGCATAATTAAATAGCTTATGACTAAGTTTTGTCCATCGATCCCTTCTGGATGGCGTCATTGAATTATTTTAATAGACAAAGAGAAAAAGTAAGAAAAATCCAGAGAAAAACGATGACACGAAACGATGTATGTAAGATCATAGATATCAGGAGAGTCAATCCATGCAAGTTAACATGGGGTCACATGCCATGCCAGTGCTTAGGTCTAAGTAGGGTAGTGAGTGAAACACAGTTCGGTGCGTTTGGATTTATTCCTAACCAAGTTCCAACAATAAAACAATAACAAAACACCTTCACAAATTTTGAAAGAATAATGATCCAATAGACTAGGTTTGGAGTGCTCGAGTTAGTTTTTGATCGCCTCGTGTTGTCCTATCGAGAAATGAATCGCGTTAAGGAGAAGTCCATTTATTGGAGAGAATCGGTGTAGTTTTATGTACGTTTTGGGGGGTGTTAGTTGGTGGGGCACATCGGTGGGGCCCCGTGGTGTAGGACAACAAGACACATGTACAACATTCCGGCGTCGCTTACTGTTTCATCGGGTATTTGTTATGGAACTAATGTCCAAGGGCGGAACATCTGAAATCAACGAGTACACGGCCCGTGTTAGTTGCTGGTGTATCAGTAGCACACTTACTGCGCTTACCTACACATAGGGTTGCCAACCGTACTTTAAAATAAATTATCTTGCGTTATTTTGGGTCTCTGTACTTTATACTTTTGAACTCCAATAAAGTACGTATAAATACTTTATTTCAATCTTTACGCAAAATTAGACGTAAACTGACAACACCAGCCAGAGAAAACACAAGAAATCCGAGGGAAAATGTATGACTTGTGCGCTATATGCGTTTGTGTTTGTGAAAAGAGCACAAAAAATACAGTTTCACAAAAGGATTTGAGGATGTTCGTTCTTAGTTCCTACAGACTGCTGCCTTGATATTTTTTTCAAAAAATCTTTCAACTCCCTTGAATATAGGATACTTTTTTAAAAAAGTACGTACTTTTTATTTACCTTCCCTGGAATCAGATGTACTTTATTTCTTCTAAAAAAAGTTGGCAACCCTACCTACACATACTGGTGCTTTTGTCTTTACTCAATGTTAATTCATTCATACTAACTACCGTTAGGAATTAAACTAGTAGTAACTGAGATACTGATTATTCATTAATTATATTAAGTGCAATTTTTTTATAATTAAAGGCGCAATGGTTTTTGGGCGTTTTGCAATTGAACTTACACATAGGCTGATTTCGATAAGACATTATTGCTAAATCGCAGTTCTAGAAAAAGGATGATCTTTTAAGAAATTTAGGATTGCATTTTCGTAAAAATATAAAATCAATCATCAAAAACACGCAAATGGGAGTTTTTCCAAATTAAAACCGTTTTTTCTTCTAACCTAATTACTAATGTTATTAAATTTCAAAATCCGATATCTAAGACATAACGCAGCAATAATTAAGACTATTATGTAAATACCAAAAATCGCATCAATATTCACCCGCGCACTACTCAGAAATGTTTTTCTAAATAGTTGTCTACTTAACTCTGTTATAATGCGATCGACCCATTGCGCCGTAAGAAAAGAAAATCCATTTATTATTGTTTTTATCTGTGACTTTTAAGGACACAAAAATAATTTTTGGCACTACTTATCTAATATAAAATACAGTGTGCTACATAAGTTATATGTCTATTGCAGCTAACAACAAGTAGGTGAGGGGAATATACCAGCAACTAAGACGAATATTTGAAAGGGAAATTAGGTATTTCATACTTTGAATTTACGATGGGTTATTAAATTTATTCAGGTTTTGAATTCTTGGGTGTGCAGTTTCGATTGTATGCGCAGAGCATTATTTTATCGTGTTTTGTATGTGGAAACATTTGTGCAGGGTTAAGTTTATGAAAGTTGTAGAGGACAGTCGAATAATATACATGAGCATACATAATATTTGAAGTAGGTACCTCGCCAAATATTTTGAGTCTTTTTTTAAATAAAAAGCGGTTTTCAAAAAGCAGATTTAGTTTGAAAAACCATCACTCATAATAATTAAGCTAACTACTCGAAAACCATTAAGCGAGGTTATCGTTCACACAAAATATGTAAAATATGTTTCACGGCTAAAACTACGAGCTAATTCTATAGTGCATATACAGGGTGGAAAAAATTTAAGGGCCCTGGAGGGGAACTACCTTAAATCCTTTAGTTAGCTCATTTTACTGAAAGGAAACATTCCTATATTTTTTAAAAGAACCAAAACTGCATTCAAAGATATTCTGAAACTCGCTTGTCTCACCCGGGAATCGAACCAACTAAAAATTAAAAAATAAACCCTCGCTATTTTATCATACGAATCGGTAGGATTATTGTTCAGAATAAAATTGTATGATCTGATGTATCTGTTGTATGAGATACTCATGAAATTAAATATTTATTACAAGTTCTTTGTTAACAATACCTAGTACTGTTCACTTGTAACAAGTAAATGAAACGTTCTAATTTTCTTATCTCTCTTACATCCAAAGACATCGTATGAAGTACCTACAAGCTTGCTAATGTTATTTATCTTAAGTACCTTGTTGAAGATTTCAATAAGAAAATAGTTAAATGGTAATAATAAATGTATGCAGAGCACAATTACTTCTTGCACTAGGCGTACTGACGAAAATTTTAAAAAAGGAACGTATTTTTTTGCAACGCGGAGCAACAAATTTGAAGTTCGAACCATAAATTTCGTTCGAAATTAAAATTTTGTTTTGTTTTGCTTTCATTACGTGCTGTCATTGTGTAATAATGGCGTATAATTATTATTTTACAAGTGAACAGTACTAGGTATTGTTAATAAAGAACTTGTAATAAATATTCAATTTCATGGGTATCTCGTACAACAGATGAGTGTAAGACTTTAGTTTAGTAGACAAATTTTATCCTGAACAATAATCCTACCGATTCGTATAATAAAATAGCGAGGGTTTATTTTTTAAATTTTTAGTTGGTTCAGTTCCCGGGTGAGACAAGCAAATTTTAGAAGATCTTTGAATGCAGTTTTGTTTCTTTTAAAAAATAAAGGAATGTTTCCTTTCAGTAAAATGAGCTAACTAAAGGATTTAAAGTAGTTCCCTTCCAGGGCCCTTTCACTTTTTCCACCCTGTATATAAATAAAATACGTGTGGGTTAACAAAGTGGTATCGGCGATGCTCGCAAAATTTGAAAAAGGAGGACAATTGTTAGGTGAGGGAGGACGGGAGGACAAATTGTGAAAAAGGAGGACATGTCCTCCTTTAGGATACCATCTGGCAACCCTATACCAGCGTGAACCAGAAGGAGACGAGTGGAATGAAGCTGTAGAACTGGTAGGGACGGTTCATCGTGAGACAGAGCACGACGGTCAGGAAGTTCAGGCGGAATATCACCTTGAAGTACCTGAAACAACAAATACATCGCACTATCGTCAGTACATTTAACAGCAGCTCTAGCTACTAGTATGTATGTATTGTACGTATTTATGTAATGTGTCATATTTAAATATATAAAAACAAATTATGAATATAAATGAAAAAAATATTAACTATTATCGATATTAAGGTCTTTCAATTTCAATGGAAAGTAATTTAGGAGGTGATTCAGTATCGTTAATACATCACATTCCACTGAAAAGTACTGTTTTTGCGCGAACTTTTTCTTCACTTGTCCATACAAACGGAGGCAGCTGATCGGACCACTTTGTACTGAGAAATGAAAAAAAAGGTCGCGCAAAAACAGTACTTTTCAGTGGAATGTGATGTATTAACGATACTGAGTCCCCTCCTAAATTACTTTCCATTTAAATTGAAAGACCTTATATATTTCGCCCACAAAGTGGGTCGAAATATTAGTTAATACTTTTTCATTTATATTCATAATTTGTTTTTAAACAATTAAAAGCTAAAAAGCCTTTAAAATAATATTTAAATATATATGGGGGTGAAAAGTGTTTATTTCAAAAGTTGCGTAGTAAAATCAGACATCCCTGATTTAGGTAAAAATAAATTTCATAATAAATTACAATTTTATGCAGCCCCTTTTATGTTAATTAACATTATTCTCCGAAACAATTACAAGGAGATTAAGAAAATTACGAAAAGCGAGCGGCTGTTGAGAATTGAAGTTTTTCTCTTTACGAGATCCGGTTGCAGATTATGTTGTTAAAAGAAAAGTTTTGAAATTATGACAATAATTTCCATTTGTTTTTTTGTATTTATTTCAGAACATATTTGTTTATTTGTATTTATTTCATGATAAAGTTGATGAACAACATGGTTTGAAGGCATCGTAGCCTTCTAAATTAATATTGGGCTCTGGATAGCAATTCTGACACACGTGACAATTTGCGTAGGTTGAGGCGGGTGAATTTTAGAAGTGCTTTTGCCCAGATTCGTGACATGTCTTACATGCCGCTTGTATTTTAGGAAACTCCAGGTCTATTCTCTATTATTTTTAATGTATATCAAGGTTTCTGTGTAAATGGTTGTGTGCTCAATAACAGAAAAAAAAATAAAGAGTTTTACTTGGTAGAATTATCACCACATGGTATTTACTTATTACCCAATTAATTAAGTCGTATGAAACATAAAGCGTGTAAAAATGTTGCGAGAATAACCACCCGGGGCGGATTTAAAAAGCGAGCGTATTTGTCAGGCTCGGGGGCGCCGTCTGTCTGCTATGTTGTCGTGAGTGAGATAAAACAGTGCGATTGAGTGAGATGCACTCCCACGTGTGACGTCAAACCGCTATAGCAGACAGAAGGACAAAATAGTCCTTAAGAGTTAAGAACATAATCTAAATTACTTTGGAATAATTTTATGTTTGACAGCACTAAAACTAAAATTAAAGCCTTCAGAATCGGCTACATTATGATGAAGTTATGATATAATAAAGTTAATTTGTGCCATATTTAGGTACTACCGACGTAATTATGAAAATATACCTATTAGATGCAAGTTATTTTATTTATGAGATTTAGATTAGCCTGAATAAAAAATGAAATACCTCAAGAAAAAGGATCTTGATACTTTAATTCTTATGAATAAATAAATAAATATTTACAAAGATTATAATCTGCCTTAAGTTAAAACAAAAACGAATTTTGAAAATGGACATTTTACAGTCCTTGTGATTAATTAATTAAGGCGATTACCATAGCCAAATTAGCAGCTCGATATTTGTCAGTACGAATATCAACGGAAACGACATTGAAATAACGTTCATATCAGCACGCAATGCATAGTGGCTGTTACGACGCTCACTGCGTCCTTGAAAGGGCGAAATAGGAGAAAATTATACTTTTCAATTGGACGTGATTGTTCGATTGACTAATCCTATGTTAGGTTTATAGCTATCAAGTTTATCTATTTATCAAAGCATAAATGAATTCAATCGGCTTAGCCAATTAGGAGCAGTAGGAAATTCAAGCCAAAAAGCACCATTTAGTTAATAATTTTTTTCGTGTAGAAGTTTTGGTGGTATGAAATAGAAAAATGTTGCATACGTTGTCTAAGAGCTCATTATTCATAATACATTTTTTCATTATTTTTGTTTTGGCCGTAAACGAGGAGTAGGCTTTAGAAAGTACCCATTTGGCGATAGTAAGGCCCTTAACTGGACGTTTTTAAACTGCTATCAAATCATGCAACTATTTAGTTTTAATTTGTGATGGAAATAAACAAATCTTGTTCAAAAACATAATATTATTTAAATATTTGCTACTGGCAACATTGAATCAAATCCTTCTTCTCTCTTCAACTACGAACTCGTGCGTTTCATTTACATAAAATAAATTCTAGAAATTTATATTTCGCTCATGTTAAGGTCCTTCGAGTCCGTTAGCAGAAGAATACCGTGTCTATTTACTCGGTATATATACATATACGGCATATCCTGCAGTTTCCAAGTGGTTCACAAGACTGGGCGGCGGCATCCATGTGCCTTGGAGTTGAAAACGCCATTGTTTTCGCCATCTATCTGGACAATTAGCTGCTTGATTGGAACAAAGGGAAGCACAAGAAGCATTTTTTATCACAATAAAGTGCTGGAAGAAGGTTGAATATAATTACAACACACATCTGTAAGTCATCATATTCATAATTGTGTCGTCATATACCGTGAGTGAAGACCGCCATTTCTATAAAATGAGCGCAAGGCTAGCATCGGCAAGGGTTTAGCTCGGCACCAATCAGTGCTGTCTAAAGGAAGGACACAACCAATAGTTGCTCCATGTCATTTCCGCGCCCAATTAGAACCGGTGTTGGTTATCTCAACGGTGCAGTGCAGCACGACTTCAGAGCACAGCCAATAGCTAGTGTGAATTTCAAACAGTACGTTTTCGTTGTGCATATTTTGTCGTTTTACGATTAAAAAGTGCGCGGCATTCGTCATAAATATTAAAAACAAGCAAGAAGTGATTTTAGTGCAGCGAGAATAGACTATTTTCTGTATTATTTGACATTTTGTTTGCTGGTCACAGCTAGTTGTACGTTTGGGACTTTGCGTTCTTTGTTACATTTTAAGTTGGTTAGTTGTCACTTACCTAATTTAAGACTAGATATTACTTTTGTAAAATATGTCTGCCGCTGAGTTAAAGCGGCTTATAGCTGCGCGTGGGCAGGCAAAGGCCGCCATAACCCGTACGCTCAAATTTGCATCTGAAAGTAAGCTAGATGAACTGTCAAGTGAATTTATTGAAATCAAAATAGACTATCTAAAACAATGCTTCAAAGATTACAAGGGTAACAACTTAGTAGTAATGGTGCTTGATGAAGCTTCAGAAGAAGCAATTGATCCAATAGAGGACAAATATCTGTCTACGTTAGCTAAATTGTTGGCGTCGTTGAAAGCTGGTAAATCAGTAACACAAAATGTTTGTGGAAATAGCAGAACAAAGCTTGCGCATATCGAGATTCCTGTCTTCGATGGTACGTCATGTTGCAAATATAAAACATTTATAAACTTGTTCAATTCAGTGGTCAACGATGACCCTAGTTTAAGTTCTATTCAAAAGCTGTACTATTTGAGAACTTATCTTAAAGATGAGGCATTAAGCAATGTAATAGAATTGCCGCTTGTGAGTCAAAGTTATGAAGCAGCATTGAAGATCTTAGCTGATCGATATGACAATGATTTTAAAATAGTTACCGATCATATTGGTTTCTTGCTGAATTTACCTGCCATTAATAAAACAAGTGCCAATGCTCTTCGTAGCTTTGTATCTCAAGCCAAGCAGCAGGTCACTGCCTTAATTAACTTTGGACAACCTGTTAGTAAATGGGACATGGTCATAATAACAATTCTGTCAAGAAAACTGGATCATTTAACTATTCGAGATTTCCATTCAGAAAGAGATCCCTCAAATTTACCTTCGTTGCAATCATTTTTTGCATTTTTAGAAAAAAGAACGCTTGCTCTTGAGAATTCTTAACTTTAAATCATCAGTATGCATAGATAAGCTCATGCTTACTACAATTTAAAATTAATATAAACTGTCCTATGATAGTGTCAAAAGTATAAACTGTCCTATGATAGTGTCAAAAGTATAAACTGTCCTATGATAGTGTCAAAAGTATAAACTGTCCTATGATAGTGTAAAAAGTGTTAACTGTCCTATGATAGTGTCAAGATTATAAACTGTCCTATGATAGTGTCAAGAGTATAAACTGTCCTATGATAGTGTCAAAAGTATAAACTGTCCTATGATAGTGTCAAAAGTGTTAACTGTCCTATGATAGTGTCAAGATTATAAACTGTCCTATGATAGTGTCAAGAGTATAAACTGTTCTATGATAGTGTCAAAAGTATAAACTGTCCTATGATAGTGTCAAAAGTGTTAACTGTCCTATGATAGTGTCAAGATTATAAACTGTCCTATGATAGTGTCAAAAGTATAAACTGTCCTATGATAGTGTCAAAAGTGTTAACTGTCCTATGATAGTGTCAAGATTATAAACTGTCCTATGATAGTGTCAAGAGTATAAACTGTCCTATGATAGTTTCAAAAGTATAAACTGTTCTATGATAGTGTCAAAAGTATAAACTGTCCTATGATAGTGTCAAAAGTGTTTACTGTCCTATGATAGTATCAAAAGTGTATACTGTCCTATGATAGTATCAAAAGTGTTAACTGTCCTATGATAGTGTCAAGATTATAAACTGTCCTATGATAGTGTCAAGAGTATAAACTGTCCTATGATAGTGTCAAGAGTATAAACTGTCCTATGATAGTGTCAAAAGTATAAACTGTCCTATGATAGTGTCAAAAGTGTTAACTGTCCTATGATAGTGTCAAGATTATAAACTGTCCTATGATAGTGTCAAGAGTATAAACTGTCCTATGATAGTGTCAAAAGTGTTAACTGTCCTATGATAGTGTCAAGATTATAAACTGTCCTATGATAGTGTCAAGAGTATAAACTGTCCTATGATAGTGTCAAAAGTATAAACTGTCCTATGATAGTGTCAAAAGTATAAACTGTCCTATGATAGTGTCAAAAGTATAAACTGTCCTATGATAGTATCAAAAGTATAAACTGTCCTATGATAGTGTCAAAAGTGTTTACTGTCCTATGATAGTATCAAAAGTGTATACTGTCCTATGATAGTATCAAAAGTGTTTACTGTCCTATGATAGTGTCAAGAGTATAAACTGTCCTATGATAGTATCAAAAGTGTATACTGTCCTATGATAGTATCAAAAGTGTATACTGTCCTATGATAGTATCAAAAGTGTATACTGTCCTATGCAGTGGCGTGCACAGGACTTTTTTCCGGAAAAGCAATCAGAAGGTCAAGTACGACAATAAAAAAAATATGAAAAAATTTAAATAACACTTTGAAAAAAAAAAGTTTGTATGAAAATTTTCACTCTAGGGTAGGCAGTGCCTACCCTGGCGTCATACAAACTTTTTTTTTCAAAGTGTTATTTAAATTTTTTCATATTTTTTTTATTGTCGTACTTGACCTTCTGATTGCTTTTCCGGAAAAAAGTCCTGTGCACGCCACTGGTCCTATGATAGTATCAAAAGTGTATACTGTCCTATGATAGTATAGATTGTCCCATAATAGTCCAAACTTTCTCGTGCCGACATGTAATAATTAATTATTTGTTTATATTGGTTATAAACATTAAATGACAGTTTCCACAGATTAAAGGTTGATTCTCCAGATTTGTAACGGAATGAATGAAAGGCAGCCAAAATACAACTTTTAGCTAAGACAATTTTTAAAAAATGGTTTGCTATATGCATAAAGGATTAAGGATGGGAAGGTACGGGCCATTGATGTTAAAACTGTAAAAAGCACTACAAGCTTACATAAAATATGTGTTTTGCCTATCGATTAAAATAGATAAAATAAATTTAAGAATACAGTCCATTACGCTGCAAAATATGTATTAAGTAAGTAAGAATAAGCTTAAATATACTTTCTTAAAATTTTGACATTAAGAAACTTAAATTAAAATTGCTCTCTGTTTAATTATAAGTACAATACCCAATGTAAAAATAGCCTTTCACATATTTAAATTTAAGTAACTCAAATAAAATTTGCTTTCTGTATAATTATAAGCTATTGTATTTAAGACATTTTTTCTGTGGCCGCAGTTTATGTTCAAAAACATAATATTATTTAAATATTTGCTACTGGCAACATTGAATAAAATCCTTCTTCTCTCTTCAACTACGAACTCGTGCGTTTCATTTACATAAAATAAATTCTATAAATTTATATTTCGCTCAAATCTAATTATCTAAAACCGATTTTATTGTAGAAGTAAAATATATAGTATGTATGTTTAATTGGTACTTGTAAGAATTGTGGTAATTAGTAGATAGTACGTATAAATGCAGTGTTCTGCTGCCAAAGAAAAAAAAGTCATGTTACTGTATGTACCTATTAATTTAAACTAATCAATATATGTTACGTCATATACCTACTTTAAAATAAGTACATATTGTTTTATTTCCTAGTTCCTACCATCCTAATCTCTGACGCTAATTCCCACACTATGTTTTCAGTCAGGTAAAACAAATATTATTCCGAAATGAAACCAAATGCGAGTGATCTATTGTATTGATCATGCTGAATAACATCTCAATGAAAGTTTCATTGCGCAAATAAAAAAAAAAAATCCTTACTTGGAGAACCTCTATACCATATAATACTTGGTCTTTTATATTATATTATATTATATTAAGCCAAACTATAGATTTTAATACAGACCGACATGTTTAAAAACAATTATAACAATAAAATTAAGAATAACATGTCAGAGGTTAAACTTAAAAATAAATTATAATTATCACCACACAGTAAAAGATTTAATATTATTTCAAGTGGTGGCGCGGGCTAACTATGGCGGACGGGTGAAATGGACTGTAGGATTGATTGACACGATCCTGACACAGAGGGAAGGACTAATTGAACGATTTTGGTAAAATAAGACAAGAGAAAAATCGTTCGGTAAAGAAAGGAATGCACAATACCTTATTCCTGGAGTTATCGATGTAAGCTTTCACATGGACGGATGCCGGCCGGCAAGTCAGTTTGTCGTGGTCTTCCACTGAACCAAGGAATCCACCAAAATTACACTGGGCACAAGGGTTCTGAAGTTCTGAAGAGAGGTTACGCACAATTTCGGTCTATACTTCGATTTACAAAAATATTTAAACCACACAACAATCCACTAGCTTGCTTGCTCATTTGCGACTCGATAAGTTCCATTTTTCACCGCGAGGTGTCGCGGCCGCCGAGCGAAAAACAGTCGCTGTCTCGCTCTAGTATGCTAGTAAGGTATGTGCAGGAGGGAGATGGGCACAGGAAAGGCCAGATATGTCAATCAACCAATTATCCTTATCAAAATAAATAAATACACTAAATGCATGCGTTTTATCAATGGCGGCAGATTTAAATGCGATAATCAGCGCAACCATTCCCCCGGGCTTGAAGGGTTACCTTCAAATAATAAACTAATCTAATCCTATTTTTAAACCAAGTGGAACCCACCCTACTAGAGTGGAGCCTTCCATAATACTTAAATTTTATCTAATAATAATCTCACTGCCGTTGATTAGGCAGAGGACAGAGACGTACAACCGGGCGTAAATATGATCCGGTTGATGTTTTAACGCGAACAATCCGAGTGACTCCATTTGAGCCCGGAAATATTTCTTCAACGACACCGGGAGGCCAGTGTAGAGGAGGTGTATTCTCCGTTATCAAAATAACAACCGTACCGACAGTAATAGGATTGGAGGAAGTATTCCATTTTTGGCGCGACTGTAAGGTATGCAAATAGTCCGTTCTCCAGCGCTCCCAAACGATTGGACAAGTTTGTCTAACAAAGCATAGCGTGAAAAAAGATGCAGCCGGGTTTCTTCTATGTCTAAAATACTTTCCCTCCAAGGCCCATTCACCTGAGACGGCCTGTATATGTTTGTCAATGTATAATGTGTGGGCTGTCTGATGTGCGAGGTGTCTTGCGTGCGGGGTGGCTAACGTGCGTGCTGTCTAACGTGCGGGGTGTCTAATGTGCGGGTTGTCTAACGTGCGGGGTGTCTAACGTGCGGGGTATCTAATGTGCGGGGTGTCTAACGTGCAGGGTATCTAATGTGCGGGGTGTCTAACGTGCGGGGTGTCTAACGTGCGGGCTGACTAACGTGCGGGGTGTCTAACGTGCGGATTTTCGGAGTGGAGCAAATTTTGAGATTAAACCTGCCAGATGCAGGTGACCAACATAAACCGAGAATCTTGTGCGAATCATTGTCGTCAAACTTCTTGACTGTTGAAAAGCGATGAGTTGGAAGAATCGAATCTAAAACGCTTTGTGAATTACTAGTCCATCTCACCAGATCAAATTGACCAGCTTTCATGAGACGAATCACTTCAGCGGCTATTACGATAGCTTCTTCCTCACTATCAACGCAATACACGAAATCGTTCATGTACAAGCTAATTTCAATAGTTTCTTTAGCTTTCGGATAAATATCCTCTTCGTCAGCGGCAAACTGCTTGACGGTTCGCAAAGCGTGAAAAGGGCTTGACTTGAGCCCAAAACAAACACGATTAAATTCGTAGACCTTTAAAGGTTCCTGCGGTGAAAATATATACAAAAAGCGTTGAAATCTACTATCGCATTCACGTATACCCACACCAAAAAACATCTGACTTATGTCAGCTGATAACGCAATTACAAACAAAACGAAAACCATTATGGCATACAAGTTACCTTGAAGGTTTTGACCACGGTACAAAATGTCATTAATGGCGACTGAACTACTAGTTTTAGCACTACTATCCAGGGTAAGGCGAAGCTTCGTGGTGAGTTTTTCTTCCCGGATAACTCCATGATGTGGAATTATGTACGACGGGGCCTCCTTGGACTCTTCAGTTTCGGCGTGCGCAGGTGAAATATAGCCTTTGTCTAAATATTCATTCACAACTTTATCGTAAGCCTGCTTCAGCTTAGGAGACGCCTGCATTTTCCGTTCTAAACATAGAAAACGTTTTTCCGCCGATTTACGGGAGTCTCCTAACGAACAAGTATCACCCTTGAAGGGGAGCGCGACTACGTAACGACCATCTTCATCTCGAGTAGTCGTGTGACTATAGATCTCCTCACAAAGCTTATCATCTGGACTTAGTATGGTTGGGACACTGACCTTTTCCATTTCCCAAAACTTACGAACGGTGGCCTTCAATGGTTCAGCAGCGCAACAGTAGGACACAGTCGAGTAGCTACATACATGAGCGGGAGCGGAACCAACTATAACAAATCCAAGAACTGTTTCCAGAGCGTACGGCGCGGCATGTGACGAATGACCTTTAACTTTACGCGATAGCAGGAGGTGGGGGAAAATCGAAGCTCCAACCAACATCTCAATGTCTCCTGGAACTGCGTATGTGTCATCAGCCAACGGTAAGTCGCTAAAATTCGACAAAAATGATGTATTAACTGAGACCGTCGGCAAACGTTCTGTGACTTTGTCTACTACCAAACAATCCATATCGAAACTAATACTGGAATCAAAACGAGAATGAAATTTAATTTCCACAGAGCCTTGAATGGCCTTTGTTGAACCTCCAATACCACGAACAACAGAACATGCGGGGCGGTCATTAGCTTTTAAGCCTAGTCGCTGACAACAATCACGAGTCAAAAAATTACTCTGCGACGCAACGTCCAAAATCGCGCGAACAATATGTTCTTTTCCATACGCATCAATGACTATAACGCGTGCGGTCGCTAGGAGAACCGTCGTAGGTGTTCGTGCATTCGACAACGAACACAAGGCTACGTCATCTGCGTGCTCCGCGGCAAGCATGTGCTCCGAGTCCGCAGGAGGTGGCGGCGGCAGCGCGACACCGCGGTCGCTATCAGGCACTTGCGCAGAGCTTACAAATAACGAGTTGTTGTTACCGCTCGACAATCTAACCGTGCTCACACTGGATGCGGCATTTTCGAAATGAAGCAATGTATGATGTTTGCCTTGACATTTTCGACAACTAGAATTCGAGTTGCAGACTGTGAGGCGATGTCCTTCACTAAGGCAATTAAGGCACAAATTATTAACTCGCGCAAACTTGTAACGCTCACTGGGCGTAAGCTTCAAAAAACTAGAACATCTGTATATTTGATCATGATGAGCATTGCACAACGAACACAGCGATTGCAAAGTCGTGTTCTCGACATTTACGTAAGTATACGTGGACTTGTGTGGCCTCAATGACGCATCCATTCGACGTTCGGAGCTAGTGCTAACTTTCTTCGTAACTTCATGTTTGGTTGATGAGGTGCGTTGCAATATTTTAATGTGATCGCGGACAAATTTTTCCAATTCCTCGAATGTAGGCAGCTCGGTGCCACGCTTGTCCATTTCAAATAATCGAACAGTTTCTGAGTCTAGCTTTTTAAGCCCAATATACAGAAACAGAAAATCACTTAGGTCATTGACCTTAAGGTTTTTTATCGCACGGACAGATGACGCAAAGATGTCAAGAAAGTTTTCCAAGTTCTGTTCATTGCAAGTAGAAATATTTTTCAATTCAAATATTTGATCTAAATAAGCGGTTGTTACTAATCTTTTATCTTCGAATTTAATTTTCAAAGTATCCAAAATCAACAAATAGTTTTCGGCACAGAGCGTAATGCCGGCGCAAACTGATTTAGCTTTACCAGTTAGTTTGTTTACAAGATAATGCAATTTTTCATGATCGGTCAAACTATTATTTTTGTGAATCGTATTTTCAAAACTAGCATAAAACAACGGCCAGTTTTTAATATCTCCATCAAACTCCGGTATTGGTATGGGAGCTAGCCTTGGTCTATCGCTTCTAAGTGGAAGTTGAACTATGTGTGTCTTTGTGTCTAAGCTGGGAACATTAAATGAGTTCGCTACACGTTTGACGCAACAAAACAAATCCTCAAATGATGACAAAGACCCATAGTCAACATCAAAATCGGGATTGGCTTCCAATTCCAAACTATTCATTTTATCAAGAATTTCCTCAAAGCTCAAACGCAACTGGTCTATAGTTTCTACCGAGCTCAGAAAGGATTCTTTATTCGTTTCACTAGACACTTCTTTTGATCTATCGAAAATAGACTGCATGCGAGAATACAACGTATTTCGTTTAGCGTACAGTAACTTTAACTGTGATTCGACAGGATTATGTTTAGGTGGCATCGCGATATTGTACGTCTATATACCTACTTAGGTACCTACTAATTTGCAAACCCAAACAAATATTCGTAAGAAAGCGGCGGAGAACCGATAAACGACGCAGCGACAACCAAGATAGACTGATAATAACAGGTAGGTATTTGTACATATGCGGATACTTCTTACTGTGCGGTGCGGACAAACTAAAGTTATATTTGAGCTTTTACCAAGTTGTGGGTTTGAATAAATCAACAAGTGGGTAAATAGAAATAATTACTGAGCGCGACCGACCCGTGCCGGCAAACTATCTGTCGAAGCGAAATATTCGAAAACAATCCAATGCGGTATAACTAACTACCTATACCTATGTATAACAGAAACTACAAAATACGAAAGACGCGTACAATTACATCTGGTACCTCCCTAATGCCTATGTTTTCAATTATCTAGGTGTGAGATGCGATTATTCCCTATTGAATCAGAATCTACGTTAATGTGAATTCGACCAAATGATTCAGAAATCCGGGTCGATATGGACCAACAAAATGGTGGCGCGGGCTAACTATGGCGGACGGGTGAAATGGACTGTAGGATTGATTGACACGATCCTGACACAGAGGGAAGGACTAATTGAACGATTTTGGTAAAATAAGACAAGAGAAAAATCGTTCGGTAAAGAAAGGAATGCACAATACCTTATTCCTGGAGTTATCGATGTAAGCTTTCACATGGACGGATGCCGGCCGGCAAGTCAGCTTGTCGTGGTCTTCCACTGAACCAAGGAATCCACCAAAATTACACTGGGCACAAGGGTTCTGAAGTTCTGAAGAGAGGTTACGCACAATTTCGGTCTATACTTCGATTTACAAAAATATTTAAACCACACAACAATCCACTAGCTTGCTTGCTCATTTGCGACTCGATAAGTTCCATTTTTCACCGCGAGGAGTCGCGGCCGCCGAGCGAAAAACAGTCGCTGTCTCGCTCTAGTATGCTAGTAAGGTATGTGCAGGAGGGAGATGGGCACAGGAAAGGCCAGATATGTCAATCAACCAATTATCCTTATCAAAATAAATAAATACACTAAATGCATGCGTTTTATCAATGGCGGCAGATTTAAATGCGATAATCAGCGCAACCATCAAAAGTTCATAATAAGATTGCATGAAAATGTCATTTGTGTAAAATAAAGACTTAATTCACTTATCATTCACTTTATTTAGGTAACTAGGTATAGTTCATCCCATTGTCGGGCAAAGGCCTCCCCCATCTTCTTCCTTTCACTTTAAAGAACCGTGAACCTATTCAACTGGAGACGCTCAGTATCAGAGGAAACGATATCAGATATTACATCCTCCCTGACAGTCTACCGCTGGAGACTTTGCTCATCGATGATGCGCCGAGAGGCCGCGGTAAACGCGATGGCTTCCCGCGGGGCGGTGGTGCTCGAGGCGGGCCCGGAGGCCCGAGAGGCGGTGGTGCTCGAGGCGGGCGCGGGAGAGGCCGTGGCGGGCGCGGAGGCCCGAGAGGCGGTGGTGCTCGAGGCGGGCGCGGGAGAGGCCGTGGCGGGCGCGGAGGCCCGAGAGGCGGTGGTGCTCGAGGCGGGCGCGGGAGAGGCCGTGGCGGGCGCGGAGGCCCGAGAGGCGGTGGTGCTCGAGGCGGGCGCGGGAGAGGCCGTGGCGGGCGCGAAGGCCTGAGAGGCGGTGGTGCGATACGTGGGTCGTCTTCGGCCGCCCGAAGGGCGGTCGAAGGTACGGGCCTTGATGTATACATCTTTGCCCGGGCTTCAACTCCGCGGGCTTCAACCCGCGGGTCCGGGGGGGGCCGCCAATATGATGGTTGGCGGCATGTCGGAGATCGCGTCGTGACGGGCCGCCGGCTGTACGACCGGCAGTTCCACTCCCTTTTCATGACTGCCGGTGGTAACGTCACCGGCAGCCCAGTCCGTCTTCAATCTCCGACATCTTCTTCTGAGCTGCTCGCGGATGACTCACGCAGCAGCTCTCGAGGGTAGGGTCGTCCGGTGGGGGATCTGTCGTACGTGGGGGCGAGTACACGGAGATGCTCGTGCGGGCCGTTGTCGGCCCGGTCATAGATGACACGGGCCAAACGGCGCACGAACTCTTCAACGCTCTCAACCCCCAGATCCGTTGCGATGGTCGTGTTCCTCGTTAGGTAGTGTGCGCCGGTGATTGCACGCAGGGCAATGTTTTGTTGCGCCTGGAGTCTCTGCCGGTTGGTCGCAGATGCCAAGCCGTACCACGCAGGCGCCGCATAAGTAAGGCGGGAGCGCAGGTACGTCTTGTAGATCATCGTCTTGGTCCGAAGTGGAAGTCTTGATGTTAGCACGGGCCTCAGGAGCGCCCTTGCCGCCTTGGTTTGGCGGACGGCGTGATCAACCTGAGGCCCCATGCGTAGCCGGTGATCTATGTGGCATCCCAGGTACTTAACCGAGTCGGCCCACTCGATGTTCGTACCTGGTGGTGGTGCTCGAGGCGGGCGCGGAGGCCCGAGAGGCGATGGCGGCCGCGGCGGCCGAGGCAGGGGCCGTCGATGAAAACCCAGTCAGTTTTAGCTAATTTAAGTTCCAAACTTCATTGTGCATTTGGGCAGCGTTTCCCCTTACAATATATTCAGGTAACGTACAGTTGATAAATGTGAGTTGTTTCCATCTTACCTCCGTTTTTATAATGTCCGAGCTCAATTTCTATACCGGAAGTTGAATACAATAATTTAAATTTCTAAACAAAAGATTCTAACCATTGAATTCTAGTTTTACGGCTATATAAATACATGATATAATTAGGAGATAATTGTAACGAGTATTTACAAAGTAACTGGTACATATTTGAAAAATACAGTTGTTGATACTGATTAAAATGACAACCTTGGCGCCACTGTAGTCGGCGCCAAAATAAATAACTAGAAAAAGCGGAGATTATACAAATCCATAAATATAAATTCTAACCAAACAAAACTAATAATATTCATAATCATTTGATACACACATACTAATTATTTCATATAAATTTAATCAAAGGAAGTCATGATAGTTGCGTTGTGATGACACGTGCTCGGAGTTACTGGCGGGAATAGGGGTCGATGGTTAAGAGGCCGATGCCAATATAATTATCCATACAAACGTAATACCAAAATCATTTGCAATTCGAGCATATTTCAACCAAATTATGCTGTTATTCTGATTAAGACAGTATTTTTATAGGTTCATGCTAATGTTTCCTTCCAAAATACTAACCTGAAACGAAATGTCAGCGATTTGCAATTCGCACATTTTTACACCGTAAATTAATCGTTTTCTTCTTATTTGTTTTGTATTAAAAACAACAAAACGTAAGATATTGTTCGAGCGGAAACATAGCCTATGTTATCAAGTTACAGATTATTAAAACGAAATTTAAAACACATTAAGTTTTCATTCAACATTTTTGGTATTACGAAATACGCCCGTATTCAGTACAAATTCTGAACGGCTAGTAGCTGTGTCGCATCTTGTTTGACGCACGCACACATTCACACAGTAGAGATATAGAGAGATGTCGCGTGGATTCGCGCGTCTGGGCCTGGGGCCTCCTTTGGGTTAGGGTACAATAGTTTTGCATTATACTTTAGTTGCTCGCTCGATAACTGACATAACTCAGTCAGTGACGATTACTTTACTATGCTATGCATGCGTGTTTGTTTGCCTTTTTTTTTTTAAGGGATGTACCGAAAAAAAAATTGTTTTGGCCATATCTTCGGAACGGAAGGTGGTACATCCCTAGGGGTCGGACCATAGGGTGCCAAAAAAGTTTTTTTTTTTTTTAATGTCAAAACTTTAACCGCCCGTATCTCCTAGACGGCTTGAGTTAGACCCATGTTGATGGGTGTCTAAGAAAAGGTCTCGCCGAGATCTAGCCCCCCACAGTGTCAAAACTTTAACGGGCTGTATCTCCAAAACGGCTGAAGCTAGACCCATGTTCATGGTACTCTAAGAAAAGGGCTCGACGAGCTCTAACTGAAAATGAAAAAAAAAAAAAAGTCGAAAAAAAATTTATTTTTGCCAAAACTTTGATCGGCTATATCTCCCGAACCGTAAGTCCTAGCGAGTTGCGGTTTCGACTTTAGTGATCGGTTTGCCGAGGGCTTCCCGACCGCATAAAAAAAATTTGACATTTGACAGGTTTTGACATTTTTTGACAGGTCCAAAAAAGTGCTCCGATTCGCTTGAAACTCGGTATCAAGAGGCAAATGGGGTCGGTGATTACGAATTCATTGTTAAATTTGACACTTTTTGACAACCGACAAGGATTTTGACACTTTTTTGAAAAAAATTTGATCGGACATTTCTTCGGATCTAATGGCGAGGCCGAAGGCCGAGCCTTCAAGTGTCTTTCTAGCGAGGCCGAAAAACGAGCATGTGAGGACGGAGAACGCGCCAGCGAGGCCGAGTCCGATCAAATTTTTTTCAAAAACTTTTTACTTCTGCGAGACTTTAGCAGTAGTATCCGTAGTGGCTCCACCCTTCCATAAAACTAATTGTCCTACCGTATACTTCTGACATTTCTTACGGTTACGATCAAATCTTTTTTTCATTAAAGTCATGTTTCTGTCAATTCTACGCTTCGCTATTTCTCTTCTACTTTGTAATGATTGCTCTTGAAGAACAGAGTTCTGAGATTCTCTATCGAGATATGCTGGCAAACGAGAGTTTTCATGTCCAAACATAAGCTTAAATGGGGAAAAACTAGTTGTTGAGTTCGGTGTGTTATTAATGCCCCAAACTACATCAGTCAATTTTTCATCCCATGTGCTCTCGCTCTCAGTCATCGTGTTTAAACCATCTATAATTGTTCGATTAACACGTTCAACCTGCCCATTTGATCTAGGGCTGGCTATAGCATTTAAGACATGTTTGAACTGAAATTCCTCCGCAAACAGCTTAAAATAGCGACTTGTAAAGGCTACACCTCTATCTGTTACTATACGGGTTGGGTTTCCAAATTGGGCAATAATGTCCTTTAATGTTTTTATTGTTTCGATAGAACTACAGTATCTGGATTGTGAAAAACACGCCTTTTTTATTAATCGAAACAGAACACTTCATATTTAAAGTTTACTCAATAGTTCCTGAACAAAACCTTATTATGTATTATTATATATATGTATTGTGTATGCTGCCATAGCAAAGTTTCCATTGGTTTCTGTAAATTTTAAACTTAATCTTTAAAATTGTAATTTACAGGAACCAACGGAAACTTTGCAATCACAGTTTACGCAAAACATAGTTAATAAGTTTTTGTTGAGGAACTATTGAGTAAATTTCGAATAAGTGTTCTGTTTCTACTAATTAGAAAAAGGCGGGTTTTTCACAATCCGGCTGCTAAACCGCTCTTAAGGACTTAGAATAATTTTCCTTAAGGGAAAAGTGAAAGAAATGAAAAGTTGATTGACCCTTAAATTATTTACAAATAGGGAATTTGAACTGCAGGCGTCTGGATATTCACTCGCCCTGAGGATTGAAATAGATCATCGTTCAAATCCGATATAATCCTTATGATTCACCGATTCACAATCATAGTTACAGTTCGTTTAATTCGTGCTAGCCTCTTCGCACTTATCATAAAAATAATATTCTATCTTTCATTCATTCAATGGGGAAGCAATCTGCGCCATGGGTATCGTTGAAAAGATTATTGTTTAAGCATTTCAAAACAGCAGTTTTATCTGTTACTAGCTTCTGCCCGCGGCTCCGCCCGCGTGGCCTACAGAAAACAAATTACATTTTTTTTTCAGAAACAAACATTATAATATATTTTGGCACCCCGTGATCCAACCCCTAAGGATGTACCACCTTGCGTTCTAAGATATTTTGCTGGGATATAGATAGATATATTGTGGATATATAGAAAGATAGATACCTCAAAAGGAAAAAAATGTAACCCAAATAGGATCAGTTGTGTGGCTGTCTGTCTGTCCGTCTGTTACAGCCGATTTGCTATGGCACACATACTTTCAAGAATTTTTATATTCACTATATTCAATTTCAAAATCGATTCCATTTTCGTAATTGACGTCACAAAAAACCATAAAAACGACACCCATATTGATATTTACACATTTTAACATTTCAACCCCATCACGCCCCATTAGGTATTTTACGTCCACTACATTGGATTTAGAAATCGTTGTTGTTTTCGTAATCAGTGACCCGATAAACCATACAAACGATACCCGTGTTGATTTTCAGACTTTGTCATTTAGGGGTTGAATTCTGAAAAAATTTGAAACACATGTTTACTCAATTATAGATAGGAGTACTCCTGTGAAGTCTAGAATAAAATAGTCTAACTAATCTTGTTTCCCCATACAAACTGTGGACCCCCGTTTCACCCCAATAGAGGCCGAATTTCGAAAAATCCTTTCTTATTCCTTGTCTACATTACAAAAGAAAGTTCTGTGCAAAATTTCAGCTTTCTAGGTCTAAGCGTTTGGGCTGTGCGTTGATGAGTCAGTGAATGAGTGAGTCAGTGAATGAGTGAGTCAGTGAATGAGTGAGTCAGTGAATGAGTGAGTCAGTCAGGACTTCTCTTTTTATATATATGATGATGATGATGATGATGATGATGATGATGATGATGATGATGATTGGTTACATTATTTACAAGAAATTAATTAAAATATTCTTTAGAAATAATTCAGTGTCAGTTTAAAAGGCCAAGCGATAGCTGCGCCACCTGTTTTTCTTTCTTGTTATGAGTGACAGTGATCGTAACCGGACCGCACCAAGAAACCGCTTCTAAACTTTAAACTATCCCGTCACCTATCACAAATGTAACATCTGCAATCACGCCTCCAGGTGGACAGCGTCTGCGGCAGTGCGAGCGCTCGCTACGTGCGCAACATTTGTGAGACTGTGTGCGAGGAGCTGGCGCGTCTGTCCGCGACCTCGCCATCCGCCGCGCCGCACCCCCGTGCCGCCGCCTTCCAAGCACGACTCGAGTAGTACAGGCTGCTGCATATTGCGTGTGCCAGCCATCTCACTAGGAAGGCGGAGTGAGTATAATTGGGGCCAGTACGCCTACCATAAGTTTTGCAGCGTGAAATATTTATATGAGAAATTGCACAGCACCCCTGGTGGTTTATGAGAGTAACCATAATTTTTCATACGAAATATTTTACGCAGTCGCTAACGTGTATCAAGTGCAAAACACATTGTAGGCCTGGCCTACAGGTAACCTGGCAATACAATGTAGCATCGCAATACCCTACCTATCGGTATTCGAGAAAGACACATTCAAAAGTAGGTCTGATATCGCAAAACTATGTACGTAGTTACTTGAAACACAAATACAAAAACTTTAATTGAAACAACTTTAAATTTATCGTGTCTGGGCTAAGTCAGGGCCCCGTCACTCGAGCGTAGCCGCCGTGATTGGTAATAATAATTAGGCATAACCATGGTATAATGAAACAAGGTATGTTCCTTGGTGATGTGTGGAGGTTTTGTGTTCCAAAATGGGGGAACTTGAGTACGTCATCACGCTATCGACGGTTCTCAAACTTTAAAACTCGGGAATCGTGGAAATTTTTATGTCCTTAGAAATAAATTACTAGGAATGCATGTGAATTTTAACTTTTCAGCTGCAGAGGGATGGGTGTGGCGGCTAAAGTGGGAAGTATTCAATAAAATGTCCCTTAATAGCTTTATGTAGTCAGAAGTCGCAAAATGAATTGAACACACTCTCGCTGTGAAAGAAAATACTAGTGAAAATTCGCCATTCAAAGTAATAAATAAAGCGTATGGAAAACACCACACTAACTTCTGCACGTAACGAAATTTAACGTGATCTTAGAGCTTCATATAAATATTACATAAAATTTGTCACTATAACTTACTTTTCTTAGAATAAATACCACACATAGACCAAAATAATTACTACGAAAAAAAATGCAGCAAAAAAAATACATGAACGTGAGAGAGCACGGAATTGATAAATTCATGAGGAATTTTTTATTATTATTTTATCTGGTCTTTTGCCTAGAAAACATCCCCAAAAAAATTTAATTATTCATGTAATTTTTTCGAAGGATATCCAGAAAGTGAAGTCGACCAATAAAAAAAAATGTTACATGTCGAAAAATAATGTTGGAAAGAAACCATTATTTATTAATGCGTAAAAAAAATGTGATACCGTATGCCAATCTTACGTCTCGGTTAAAAAAAATAGTTGCAACTCGAAAGGAGCGATTAAACGCATAATAAATAGAAACGCTGGCATGAAATATCATGAATAAGAAAAAAACAGATTATATTTTTTTACATTCTTATCACCATATCTGTTTTCCCTTCTTAGATTTTTTTGGTGTCGTGCTAAAAGTTGCTACTGCTGATAAGATCTATGGATTGGCATAGGTTTCATTCGTGGATAAAAGGTTTTCAAATTTTGGACCAAACGCCAAGGGAAGAGTTGCATCATCCTTTCAATCTTGTACAATTACAGCCGATTTGCTCGTGGAAACTCGCAAAATAGAACATTTTTTCACAAATATGAGATCTAGATACATAACAGATTGATTTTTCGCGCCCCGAAATACCTTCTATGTACTGTAAATATTGTAAAAATCCTTGTAGACGTTTTATAGGAAACGATGTAAGTATATATACAACTATATTGGATAAATGGCGTAAGTAGGACTTACAATTTCTGATGCTGGCTTTTGGGCCACAATAGCGAAGCCACTCTTGAGCCATCAATTCATTTTTGGGAAAAGTAAAAAGTCTAATTATTCCGCCTTTTTCAGAGCGATTTTTACAATTACGAATCGCACAACCGCCCATTATTGCTTGATGAGATTATCAATTTATCATTTAATAATCAGCTCATCTGCAACTGGGAAACGCGCTTCAACCTTGGGAATCTCTGTGTAGAGTGAAAACAAACTATTAAATTCACTCTCGTGCAACAAGGATGACAACAAATGGAAAAAACGCCATTAGATATTGCCAGTATTATACGCTTATTTTTACCCAAACGTTTCACACAACTTCTGCAAATCTGATCATAAAGATAAGCAAAAAATCAAAATTTAATTTGTTTAAGTTTAATTTCAACAACAAAAATACTCATCAATGTTATGAATAGTATAAACATTTTTGTAAACAAAATAACTTAACACTATTTTCCTTATCATGAAATAATGACATAAAATGGCAAGCACGTAAGATGACGTCACCAGGGGCTGGTGCGTTCCAAATATTTAAAAATATCAGTGTCGCCGTACGAGCTCTCGTGTCATTCATTCGCACTCATACAAAATTGTATATGCTATCCTGTTGTCAGGGTTCAAATTGTAGCAAGCTTATGTTTTGGAATGGAAACCAAAGGAACAGACCATGTTTTATTCGGCCATGGGCATAACCAGAGTAATTTCCCGCCAGTGGGATGCCACCCGTCGTCATTCCGTGCCCGTCGTGCACGCCAAACGTACTTGTGTTCTCCCGGAAATACGAATATTATGGCTACTGTACGGGATTGTGCCTTTTTCGGATGTCTTATAATTTTTTAAATTACCCAGTGTTGGTAATGACTGCCACATCACATTATTATCTATTGCCTGTTTTAGTTTATGGTTTGTCCTTATGTGACACACTCTGTAGAGAACTCTCAATGTGAATACATTGCTGATATTACCTCCTGTACTGTTGTATTTATTTAGATAGCAGACTATGTGCAAAGAAACCTAACAAATTGGTAGCAAAGCGTGATTATCCTACAAAAATAAAGGATGGGATCCACCTACCGACACATAGAGGTTCTAAACAAAACCAACTATGACACCTGGTGCCTGCAGGCGGAGGCCGTGCTCATAAAAAATGAATTATGGGAATTAGTAAGCGGCAAAAAAGTACTGGATCCAAAAGCGGATGCTGCGTTGCAAGCGGCATACAAAAAGGAAGACTTGAAGGCAAGAGTGAGATTATTCTTTTACTGTCACCGTCTGAACTAAAACAAGTGAAGACCTGCGTCACATCAAAATCTGTTTGGGATAAACTCAAAAGTACTTACCAAAGTTCCGGACCAGCAAGGAAAGCCACGTTGTTGAAACAGTTAATCCTGAAATGAATGACGACAAATGAAGACATTCGTGATCACATTAGCAATTTCATGGACATTGTGGACAATCTGACTGACATGGACATCCAAATACCTGCAGAACTACTCAGCATCATGTTACTCTACAGTCTGCCAACGTCATTCGAAAACTTCCGCATTGCTATAGAGTCGAGAGATTGTTTACCAAAACCTGAAGACCTGAAAATAAAAATTCTTGAAGAATACCAGGCCAGGAATGAAAATGATCAACCTGAAAGCTCTGAAGCGTATTACACTAAAAATAAACAGCGCAAATACTGCAAAAAGTGCAAATACTGCAAAAAGTGCAAAAAGTCAGGACACACTACCGAAGCATGTTGGAGTTATAAGAAAAGCAAAGGAAAAACGGTTGAGAACAGCAACCTCAACGTCTGCCTGAATAGCGTATCATCAACAACATCAGAAAAAGTTTGGTGTCTAGATAGCGGCTGTTCATCGCACATGTGTGGAGACAAAACGATGTTCTCAAATCTGAAGCCCGAAAGAGGCACTCTAAAGTTGGCATCAAATCATCACACAAGTCAAATCGAAGGAAAAGGAAATGTCCGCATCATCAACAATCATGGATCGATCGATATCAAGGACAGCTTGCTTGTTCCCGAGTTGTCAACGAACCTTCTGTCAGTCGGGAAAACAACCGATAAAGGAAAGAAGGTCATATTCGAGAAAGATAAGGCCTACATCGTAGACAAAGAAGGTGACATGACACTGACAGCACAAAGAAAAAATGGACTCTTCTTCCTAGATTTTGACATTGACAATAAAGTCAACAACAACTCTGCAAATATCGTGCAAAATAAAAACAAAGATATTATGGAATTGCATCAAAAACTCGGCCACATAAATAAAAAGGACTTGGTGAAGTTAGCGAAAGAGGAGTCTCTTATACACCAATGACCAAGTTAGGGGAGCTTTACGAAATGTCTCTTATAGACCAATGACCAAGTTAGGGGAGCTTTACGAAATGTCTCTTATACACCAATGACCAAGTTAGGGGAGCTTTACGAAATGTCTCTTATACACCAATGACCAAGTTAGGGGAGCTTTACGAAATGTCTCTTATACACCAATGACCAAGTTAGGGGAGCTTTACGAAATGTCTCTTATAGGCCAATGACCAAGTTAGGGGAGCTTTACGAAATGTCTCTTATACACCAATGACCAAGTTAGGGGAGCTTTACGAAATGTCTCTTAAAGACCAATGACCAAGTTAGGGGAGCTTTACGAAATGTCTCTTATACACCAATGACCAAGCTAGGGGAGCTTTACGAAATGTCTCTTATACACCAATGACCAAGTTAGGGGAGCCTTACGAAATGTCTCTTATAGACCAATGACCAAGTTAGGGGAGCTTTACGAAATATCTCTTATACACCAATGACCAAGTTAGGGGAGCTTTACGAAATGTCTCTTATACACCAATGACCAAGTTAGGGGAGTTTACGAAATGTCTCTTATACACCAATGACCAAGTTAGGGGAGCTTTACGAAATGTCTCTTATACACCAATGACCAAGTTAGGGGAGCTTTACGAACTGTCTCTTATAGACCAATGACCAAGTTAGGGGAGCTTTACGAAATGTCTCTTATACACCAATGACCAAGTTAGGGGAGCTTTACGAAATGTCTCTCTTATACACCAATGACCAAGTTAGGGGAGCTTTACGAAATGTCTCTTATACACCAATGACCAAGTTAGGGGAGCTTTACGAAATGTCTCTTATACACCAATGACCAAGTTCTCCTTGCTTCATCGACGGCTGAGCTGCAAGAGATGTTAACAATCATAGATGATGGAATGAAAGGAATGAAAATAAATGTAGGAAAAACAAAGGTTATGGTGATAGAGTGGGATGAAGCGGTGACTGAATGCAAGGTTAAGATTGGAGACAAGGACGTAGAGTAGGTTAACGAGTTTGTCTATCTGGGTTGTCTATTTACGTGCGAAGCAAAGTGTGACGGTAAACTTGAAAGAAAAGTGAATGCGGGAAATAAAGTGAACGGAGCCCTGCTTTCCTTTATGGGTAGCCAAAATGTAACTGCAAAGGCACGATTGGTGGTTCATAATGAAGTGTTGGCTCCTACACTTATATATGGTAGTGAATGTTGGGTATGGCAAGATAAAAATCAAAGAGGTCGGCATGTTTTGTTTGCATGAGATGACAGTGTTCACGCTACCAGCGTGACGTTCGCGCATGCGCAGAAAGTAACTCGCGACAGAATCGAGTCCCGCGCTGAGCGCCGCTCGCTCGCTCTGTTCGGCTCGCACCGCCAACCGAGGCGCACGTCTGCGCGCACGCGCAGCCGACTCTTTCGCCGCAACCGTCGACCGAACGATACGTGTGTACACACATTTGCGCCGCCACAACCAATATCGTGTACCCATCAGTGCAGTGTTCTAACAGTGTTGTGTTCACGTTACCACGAACTAAGACATTCAATACATCCTACTCATCCAAGACGCCAGCTTCATCAGCCCAACAAGAAGGTTCAGCTCGTCAGCGCATTCGTCGGCTCGCCCACCAACATACAAAGCAGGTCAGTGCACCCACATTGTTTCCCACAATTCTCCCGTGTCAAATACCATCAGCCCTGCATTCCTGTAGCCAGCGGTTACAGACAGTTTACAATAAAAGTTATAATAATAGGTAGGTAGCAGTGGTAACTCTATTAATCTCGTACAACAGATGAGTGTAAGACCAAATGTTTATTAGACAAATTTTATCCTGAACATTAATCCTACCGATTCGTATAGTAAAATAGTGAGAGTTTATTATTTAAATTTTTAGTTGGTTCGATTCCCGGGTGAGACAAGCAAATTTTAGAAGATCTTTGAATGCAGTTTTGTTTCATTTAAAAAATAAAGGAATGTTTCCTTTCAGTAAAATGAGCTAACTAAAGGATTTAAGGTAGTTCCCCTCCAGGGCCCTTAAATTTTTTCCACTCTATATATATATATATATATATATATATATATAGAGTGGAAAATATATATATATATATATATATTTATCCCGTAAGCAATCTGGCACCCTCTGAAGGAAAAAATGCATTCAAAGTGGCGTCTACCGGCATTGGACGTCCGCATAACAGACGCCACTTTTTTCAACACTTGTACTTGTGTTCTATTGGTCCTAGCCAGCTGTAGAATAAAAACCGATGGAAGCCAAAATGTTGATCAATTGGCTGGAATTGTATAATTAAAAGTTCCGGAAGAATCCGCAGTGGTGGTGTGGCGCTGTTGTAGCACGTATATCTACAGTCGTATACTTTGATTATTGTTTGACGACGGAATCGCGTATTTGGCTTCCGCAAATTGCCAGCTAGCTCAATTTGTTTGCAGGGTCGATTTCCAATGAGTGGTAAAGTTTTTGAATTTATAATATCAGTGGGGCCCAAAGAGTGAGTAAGAAGTAGTCTGAAAAAAGTATCGAAAAACTTCAGCTGTACAAATTGATATGCGCAAAAAATATTTTTTTTATGTAAAACATTGAGCAAATGTTATTGATTGACATGGTACTTGAGCAATAATGATGCGATCTAGATTTTCAAATGTTTGCCTAGAAAATACCAATATAATAAAAACTTTCCACTACTTTTACAAGTTACAAATAATATAATTATTTAAGTGTTTTTTAATTCTGTTTTTAAAAAAACGTACGTATCATAGCCGTATTATACGGACTTCAACCGTTAGCAATGTATGAATAGATTTTGCCTAATATAAGGTTTTTATTTGTAGATTTAAGTATGTCCACTAACCGTGGTGCCATTTATTGTGATTTTTGGCCAGTAAGTGTACTTTTTAGTCCAGCCATCCACCCATCCGCCGGTGTTCGTCCACTGCTGGACATAGACCTCTCCAATATTTCGCCACTCTTGGCAATTTTGCGCAATCCTCACCCAGCCGCTACCCGCAACATCTTTCAGGTCGTCGGTTCAGCGGGCACGAGGTTGGCCTACGCTACGCTATGCCGTACCTACGCTACGCTATGCCGTACCTACGCTACGCTATGCCGTACCTACGCTACGCTATGCCGTACCTACACTTACGCTACGCTTTTTCGTACCACTGATTAAAATGTTTATTAAAACCCACAAAAACTATGATGTTACTTTATTTTATTTTTCAAGCTTTCATGCATTTCCGTAGCTTTCAAAATCAATAATTAAATAGTTGAAATTCTTGCGATTTTAGACACTATCATATGAAAATTGCGCTAAGGCTGTTGTAGCTCCCAACCTGTGTCGGTACGTATATCGACAGAAACTATATTGAATTAACGTTCATATCAGCGCGTACTACATTACGTCACGTCACTGGGTCCCCGGATAGCAAAAAAAAGGGCTTAAAAAAAATTTTAGCTAAATTCTTCAGAAATAATCCCCAGAACTCTTAAAATATCGTCGTTTTGATTAAGTTTCAATTTGTTTCTTTGCATGCTTAATTAATTAAATCGGACTTAGGTATTCAATTAGACCTACGGGCCTATTGTGTATCTCTAGTTGCCTTCTGGACTGGGTGTCTATCATCAAAAACATAGATATACTATCGAATTCCGATGTCCTAAGGATATTTTCGCACTTGAAGTGACGACACAGATTGTTAATAGTTCAATACCCACTAAAGGCAATTTTGAAATTTCAGTTTTTAGCTATGTTTTTGATGATAGGCACCTCGTGCAGTTGGCAACTAAAGATACATCTTGGTATGTCTTTTGTCAAAAGTTATGATAAAAATTTAAAATTTTTATTGCTGCACATCATTTCACATATTCTGTAGTATATCATACATTTTTTTATATCTACATCTGAGTAAAACTTGACCTTAATTGTGGCTTTCTCAGTCACCAGCTGTAACAACCACCATAAGGCGATTACTGTCGTCAAATTAGTAACTCGATGTCGGTTGGTACTGATATTAACGGAAATGACATTGAAATAACATTTATATCAGCGCACCTTGCATAGTGGCTGTTACGACGCTCGCTGCGTCTTTGAAAGGGTGAAATAGGAGAAAATTATACTTTTCACATGGACGGGATTATTTGATTGAAAACTTTCAAATTTATCCGCTTAAAGCCGCTTAGGAGCAGTAGGGATTTCAAGCAAAAAAGACCATTCGGTTGAAATTTTTTTATATAGAAGTTTTGGCGGTATGAAAAAGAACAATAATAATAAGTTGATAATTCATATACATTTTTTTTTCAATATTTTTGGTGCAACCGTAAATGAGGCTTTAGAAAGTACACATTTGGCGATACTAATCCCCTGTACGTTTAACCCTAAGTATACGACTTTACAAAACAGGAGTTATATTTTTAAAATCATCAATGTATTAAGCGCTAATCGTCGGTGAAATACGGGCGTACCGATTTACATTTCACAGTTCACACTCGGAACACCTATAAAACCCCTTCGGGGATTCATGTCGTGACGATAAAAAATATCAAGCACTGAGTTGATCTTTTACATGTCAAACAAAGTTCACGTAGAAAGTGAATTTCATAGAAATAAAAACTCGGTACTTGCTTTGCTTCACTCAACATAAACAAAAATCTTGACGCTTGCTGTACTTATCAAACAAATTAGAATGCTAAGTACAAAGCAATATGACACATGATTTCTTAAACTAAATATGCGTGGCGGCTTCGCTCAAACGATTTGACCGGATTGATCTATTTTGAATCTTATCTTCTACGGAGAAAGGCGGAAGTGTTAAACAGTACGTGCGAATTCTTTTCTTTTCTTTACCGCCTCAATTTGAATCTTTGTTTTTAGTTTTTAGTTCACTTATATTCTTTTGGATATTTCCGCCACTCTTAGCGGTCCTCCTGGAAGAAATGCCCATACTCACACATGCTGGGCAGGCGGGTTGGTGAGCGCGGTGTCGAAACCTTCACACCAGTGACGCCGCTGCCCGTCACCAGTCTGTTTTACGTAAGGGCCGGCAATTGGAGATGGATATTATACTGCCATCGATCGGTCCCAGGTATGGTGGGCCATCTAGTTTTGTGGCTGTTTGAGAGCTGTCCTCTTACTCTCCCCCGAATAACTTTGGAGGGTTTGCGAGAAAGTGCGTTTTACATATCTCCAACGTCGAGCCCAGCATCAGCTCTACCATGGTTTTGTGTATACCTTTATGTAAAAATATTATTTCATGAGTCTGAGTAATTTTTTTTTTGAAGTTGATTAAAATTGTTTAATTACTTTTTATGTCCAGTGGAGACCACACCAAGCTAAGCATTTGCTGTACGATATTAGTCCCTACAGGAAAGAATCTAAGAAAGCTACAAAGTCCAAAAGGTACAAAGTCCAATGTGTATAGCTCGATGCGTTCACTGTACCTATCACCTCATGTTCAGAGTAGAATAGAAGTTTGGAGCGATGTGTACAAGCACATGCACACCCTCTCACACTTAAGTACTGATACATTTGATACATAATGCCATCATGTACAGTTCCCAGCCGTTTATATATAATGCACATCGTATCATGGCGTCACGTGATCATTGTCGCACGAAGCACTAACAGTCCGATGAAAACAGACGACGATATAGCCGATGTGCATTATTATTATAACGTTCGCAACCTATGTGTGAATCTCAGCGAAAGAGATAGATATATTTCTAAGATAATCAATACCTAAAGGTATTAATTTCGAGTAAGTTTAACCAACACCAAACTAATACCAATGGTAATACGCACCTACATGTAGTAATAATAATACAAGTTTAGTTATAGAGCGGTAGCACAAAATATGTTTATTTTGTGGCGGTAGGTCGACGCGCGGCGCAGCGTTTATGGAAACCCTTCCAGTATTCAGAACCACAGTACTTCTGAGCTGCGGGAGGGTTTAAGCAATTGAACGCGCAGTTTGATGAATTAAATGCTACCCTGCTTTTAGTTCTGTAATGCGGGAGGCATTACATACGCAATACTGGCGTTATGAATATGAATTCCTACCGCTACTCAGACTAAAAATTGGGTTATAGGTTTAACAGAATACGCTTAGTAAGGACATCTATGTAATCAAGCGAAGATTAAAGAAAAGATGAATATCATAGTACTAAGAAAAAAAATTGAATTGCATAAACGTATGACAATATATTCATCAAGTTCTTAACAATTTTTTTCGTGAATTTCTCAACCGCTTTATTTTTCCTTTAATCTTTACGTAAACACATATTACCATGATTTTTTTTATATTTTTGGTCCACCAGTTTTGGAGATAAGGGGGGGGGGACATACATATTATTGTTTTTTAAAGATTTCTCGAAAGCAGTGCTAGCTAGTAAGTAAAGTAAAATTATATATTTTTACAATCAAATTTTTTAATACCTACAATTTGATACCAATATTGTATTTATATGAAAAAATATATATTTCACTTCTTTTTTATAATTCTCATTTGTGCTCATTTTTTTTTTCGCTATTGTTCTCCTGTAATTGGGCAGTTATGATCTATAATTTATATATTTTTAATATTTTTCGGTCTCCCAGTTTCGGAGATAAGGGGACAAGGACATACATATTTTTGTGGTTGTAGTAAATATATATATTTTTACAATTAGCTCTTTAATATCTTTAATTTGATATCCTTATTGTATTTTTAGAATAATATATATTTTTTCTTACTTTTGTTTTAGAAATATTTTAAACGATTTAAAAATTTTCATATTTTTTTACACTGTAATATGTGAGCAAATTAATGCAATTTTTGTGCCAAATTTCAAGTCTTTATCTCTAACGGTGCTAAAGTTATGAGGTTGTGACATACAGACGGACGGACGGACGGACAACGAAGTCTCACCATAAAGGTTGCTTTTGTACTTTTTAGGTACTACGGAACCCTAACAAACAAAAGCGCGATGCGCATGATATCGCTCTCTCTCTCTCTCTCTTGGCACGTGCCGCTTTCGATCATATATGAATTCGTTTTGAATACTACACCGAAAACAATACCCGAATCCAGATTCGTGTCGCTTGCGATCTGAGATCGGGGAGCATAGCGCAGAAATCCCTCCCGCGAGTCAGATCGCACTTAAGTACTTTTATGCTATCTAGGGATCTGAGTAGAGGAAGCATTTTTATTATAAAGTCTTGAATATTACACCGGAAACAATACCCGAATCCAGATCGTTCGCAACTCTGAATAGTGGAATGGTTTAAAGCAACTTTCTGTGAATTAATGCTAGTAAACCCTCCCGCAGCTCAGAAGTACTGGGGTTCTGAATACTGGAAGGGTTTCCATAAACGCCGCGGCGCACAGTTCAATCACACGCTCTCAGACATCCTGACGCAAACATCAAATTAATTGACACCCTATTACCTGCGCGTAAGCACCATTTTAATTCAAAATTCAACAGCAGTGCGAGCAACACCTGTGGCTCGGTTTGTGTCGGTCGTTCAACTCGCAGGTGTGGACCTTGACCCATCGACATACATATTAGGTCGATGCCTTGATTATTCGTAAGCGACACATTTCTATACAGCCTTCAGTCAAGTGACGTCACATGAATATCAAATGAAAGTTACAAGCTTTTTCGTAAAAATATTCATCATCATGAGGTTTTTCAGAACAAAAGTTCTAAAATACGGCTTATTAAACCTAAATCTCGAAATGGTTTTCGAATTAACACACCTTAACATATTTTAATCTATGCGAATTGGTTTGTGATTTTTGTGATAAGCAATAATTTTTTGTTTCTTGTGTAAAAAGGGACTTGTTTGTTTTATTATTATTATTTTTCCGTTTTATTAATTAAAAGACGTAGTGTCGTCAAATTAGAGCATCGGGTGCTCGCGAACTGATAGGTAATTAGGTGGTGCTTATTGCAAAACTGATTGTGTGCATAGTTTTCCGTGTATTTAAGAATCGGGCACGAATTTAAGTAAGTAAGTGTATCTTGAAAACATAACTAGGTGTCTTTATTATGTTTATTCGATCTTTATTTATTGTACGATAACCGAAGTAGCCTGGTAGACTCTTATTGCGCTGTAATAAGTTTCCATTTTCTTTGAGCGTAAGATGCATGGGATCAGTAAGTATAACCCGACCACGAACATATTGCCGATGAAATGTATGGCGCGCTACGCCATCGTCATCGGCAGTATTTTCGCGGTCGGGTTGTACTAGTAGCGCGTGCATCTGGACTTGTCTGCGTGGGCACTTTTTCTACTGTATTAGATATCTCAGAAACTAAGCATTTTAGAGGATATGTTTCTTTGAAATAGTTGTTCGGTATCATTGTCTCAGACAAATAGTACAATAAACCCAAATCAATTTTTACCAAAAGACAAATATCCTATCGCAAATGAATGTTAAAAAGACAATTGACAATGCCTAAAAAAAAATTCGGACTTAAGAGAAAGACCTTATATGTATAGGTGAATTTAGAAGTAAATGCTTTTAATATATAATGTAAGGGGATTGCTGACTTTTTTCTTCCTGAAACAATAAGTAATCTAGAAGTTGGCGTATTTCCTACGATATACTTAGCAACATAAAAACCAATATAAGAGCGCCGACTTCTAGATAACATAATGTTTCAGGAAGAAAGAAGTCGGCAAAAGTGTTACTTCAGTACCATCGGTCATTAATTAATAGAATTATTATTAACTTTTTAGTGAATGACTGCTGTTACTATTGAAGTCGGTTACTATTTTTTTGTTAAAAGTAACAATACAATGTCAGCCCTTAGCCGAAATAAAGCAAAATATAATAAATTATTTGCTTAAGGATTTCTTAGTGGGTACCTTATTTCTTTATTTTAAGGTGAAATTTTCAAAAGCATTTTAGAGCCGCTATTTTAATTACCAAAGTTCGGCCGCCTTAAAACAGGACGGTGTAAATCTGATCATGTACTTTCATTCCTTACCTATTGAATATCCTATTAAATATTTCTTTTGCAGCAAAAGTAAGTTTTTTGGGCGAAAGAAATATTTAGATGATGAATGATTCCCACAAATAACGCACTTTTCATTCATCTTGACGGATCGCCATCTACTCAAACGCCGCCTCGCCGCTGTGTGAATTGCGCGCGAGCAAACTCCATCCTTAGGTCAGTGGAACGCCCCTCACCCCGCCACTTCACCCCGCGCGGCTCTTTGTACGACGACGCCGACACGCTAAAATCAAAGTGAGGCAGCGTCTCGACGATTGGAACGTGGCCTGGCGTCCGCCCCGGCCCCGCGCTTCACCCCGCGCCTTTGTTTGTATGCCATGATCATAGAAATTACGGAAACGAATTTTTCTAATCTTTTGAATGTTGATCGGGTATGTAATTATGATAAGGTAGCTACCAACTTTTGAATTCTAATTTTGTATTTCTCATAATATGAAAAGAAACTTAATTAAATTTCTAAACTTTCTATTTTAGGTCAAGATAAATAATACCATATGATGTAAACATACTTAAGTACCTCTAATATTATATTGAAAGAGTATTTCACAATTTTCAGTTTTCCTAATTTCCATGTATGCAATCTTTCTAATAAATGAATAACAACAAAATACGCATACCTATTTTATGTCAGATAAAATCTAAACTTTTAATTCTAAGTTTGTGATGACCCTTTTTAATTAAATAATTGCAAATTCCTAAATAATACCTACAGCAACATCCTGAATATTCTAAGTTTTTGCAAAGATAAACAATATTAATAATATCATAAGTACGAATCGTACTGCTACGCGCCTATTTGCAAGATGTCAGTCACAAAATTCACAGTTAAAACTCCGAATAATACCGCACCATCGTCATTTGTTGTAGGACATCCGTAAACCGACATAATAAAAGCATTTTAGATTTTTCTAGATAAACATGTTATAATTGTTAGCTATTACAGGTTTTTATTACATGTATTTGTTATTTTAAATAATCATAGTCAAGTAGGGATATTCATTGTGAGACAGCTGGCAACACACAGCTGTCAATTGGCAGTTTTGGCGGTATTATTGTAAGACTCTGGAAGGGGTCATAGTGTCCCCAATAAAACTATATCAAAATATCTTATCCACCTGTCTTATTTATAATATATCATTAGAGAATATTATCAATTCAGAAGTGCTATAAATATACCTAAAAGCCCAAATAAAACCGCTCAGAAACAAAAAGAAAGATTGCGTTGTAAAATGGTGGTGTGACGTTTTCAGTTGTGTTTTCAAGATCAAAATGGGCTGCATAAAGTGAAATAATAGTTTTTCATAGCCCTATTAGACGATAACAATAACTTTTAAACAAAGTTAAGTGTAATTAAGTACTTAAACCTCATCTACTTTAAATTGTGAAACAACCAGAGCGGTCATTGACCCCGCTACAGGACTATCAATTTGCATCAGAAAGAAATGGAAAAATGTTCAGAAAATGATGGAAAAACAAACAAATGGAGGCTAAACTCTAGATTACGGAACGCTGGTATCTAAGAAAAACTGAAAAATGTGATATTATGCTGTGATACCTACTGAAAATTATTCTAAATCAATTTACTGATCGAGTAACACTAGGCTTGTGTCTTTGAAAGGAGTGTTATACAGAGATTGTATGTAATGGAATGTTTGATCATTATATTTATTTTCTTCGGTGAAATAAATGCATGGACATAATTGAGCCAGTGACCATAAGTTTATGCAATAATGTTACTTGGAAAACAATTTTGGAGATACACATACAAAAATAAATAAACAAACATGAGTTATTAAGCAAGTCAGTATTGAAGGAAATCTGTGACTGGAATCTGGAATATATTCACGCTGTGATATTATGCTGTGATACCTACTGAAAATTATTCTGAATCAATTTATTGATCGAGTAATACTAGGCTTGTGTCTTTGAAAGGAGTGTTATACAGAGATTGTATGTCATGGAATGTTTGATCATTATATTTATTTTCTTCGGTGAAATAAATGCATGGACATAATTGAGCCAGTGACCATAAGTTTATGCAATAATGTTACTTGGAAAACAATTTTGGAGATACACAACAAATAAGGATATTGACTAGAAGCTACAATTTAATATATAATGTGAACACACATGAAATAAGAGTGAAAAAGATAAATGGAAATTCATAATATACAGTAATGGTGCAAGGATCACACTTGCAGGAAATAACTTTCAGGTTTTTCTTAATGTCAGTAAAATAAAACTGCATGGAGTTTTTGATTGGAGGAAATTCCTTCTAACCACTGTGAAGGAGTTGAGAATGATTATTTTCAGTATATTGGCTTTAAGTTGTAATTTTTCAGAATTTGAACGCACATTATAAGAGTGAAATCGAGGAAATTCAATAATAAAGAGGGAGTGCACAATGTCATACTTTCAGGGTTTACTTTCAGGAAATTATTTTCAGATTTGTTGAAGTACTGCCAAGGAGGGTTACAGCTGTAAACAAAAATACAAATATTGGAAACAGTAAGATTTTGAGAAATGTGTAAATCAATGTGAAACCGACCAGACGACATGGTGGTATGGGTATATGTTTATATTTTCATTACTTAGTGTGTCCAAATGCACAAGGAAGAGTGAGGTAATACCATCCCACTAATATTATAAATGCGAAAGTTTGGATGGATGTATGGATGTTTGTTACTCCTTCACGCCGTAACTACCGAACCGATTGGTCTGAAAATTTGCACAAATGTAGTTCTGGACCTGGAATAGCACATAGGCTACTTTTTATCCCATATATCAGTTCCCATGGGAAGGCAATGGGGTGACAAATTTCTTTAGAAAAGTGAAGTGTTTTACACAAGCTCAAGCACAAGCTCCTTTAAATTTGCACAAGCGCAAAGTACAAAAAAATGGTACCAAATAGAAAGAAAAACAGTCAAGTGCGAGTCAGACTCGCAAGTCGTCCGTAATTCGACAGTCTTGCGAATAGAAAATTTAATTTTGACATTTTTGGAACTTTAACGGTGAGATTACGTTGTCCATCCATCCGTATGTCACAGCCTCATAACTTTAGCACCGTTAAAGACAAAGACTTAGAATTTTGCACAAAAGAGGAAAAAAAAAAATATTCCTAAAACCACAATATGGGTATCAAATTATAAGTATTAAGGAGCTGATTATAAAATTATATAATTTGGCTATATTAACTTGCACCTTTTTCAAGAAATCGTAATACCACAAAAAAAATTTATGTACCCACCCCGATTATAGGTCATAACTGGCCAATTACAGGATAATTATATCGTTTTTTTTTAATACAAATGAAAAATAAAAATAAAGTTAAATAAATTTTTACATATTTTTTTAATATAATATAGGTACTAAAAAGTCGATTGTAAAAATATATAGTTTTGATAATTTACTTGCATCTATTTCGATAATTCCTCAGAAAACCACAAAAAATGTATGTCAAATTCAAATAGTTTATTTTGCAAAGCAGGTATAAATATATACACTTTTTACACGTCAAATTTAATCTAATAAAGAAAATATATGTAATAAAATAATAAATGTACATGAACTAAATTAAAGGTTTATTTAATTTATGTAGCAATATATTTACGATTAAAATGATAGGTAAAATATATATTATACAAGGTAAAATCCAATCAGCCGCCCGAACCCATACCGGAGACCCGGCCAGGAACAAGGTTCAATGATCACCAACCGAGCCCCCAGCACGAATCCAGGCGGCCGACCAAATCCCATCCTATATACTACATACTAATAGGTTACATATATAAATACATGCCTACCTCTGCCCATTCGATTCGATATGTCCCTTCCCTTATCTCCAAAACTGGTGAACCGAAAAATGTAAAAAAAAAACACGGCAATAAGTGCTTACGTAAAGATAACAGAAAAATATAGCGGTTGAGAAATTCACGAAAAAAAAGACCAAATACAATTTTCTGTTCCCAAACCTGTCGAATTACGAAACCTAGGTACGCGAGTCTGATTCGCACTTGACCGGTTTTTCGTCAAATATAACAGGAATAATTAGCGTACTTACGGCTACAATCTACTACGCGGACTCAATGCGGAACTTATTGAAAATCATTTTTGAATTAGTAAACGTGCGACAACAAATTTTATAAGCAATCGTGCTTTTTCCGTTCAGAAATGCTGATACGCCTTCGACCTCGCCAAAGACACTTTATCTGGGGATAAAATATCTAGCCATCCATCAGCCTGTGTTCTTTCACTGCTGGAAATAGGCCTTTCTAAAATTTTGCCAATCTTGGCGCTCCTCCGTCATGCTCATCCAGCCGCTACCCGCGAAGTCCGCCGGGCCAGCAGGCACGAGGTCGGTCTAGGCTACGCTTTGCTGCACGTGGTGTCCATTCTAGGCCTTTTGGCTCCAACTGCAATCACGTCGGCGACAAATATGGGCCTACCCACTGCCACTTCAACTTACTGATTCGGCAGATTATGTCGATGACTTTCCGCAGTGCTTAAAGGCAAAAGTATTTAACTGATAAGTTATCTCTTACCAAGGGCTTGATCCACCGACTTAAGGTCGCTTAAGGAGCTATGCGTGGGATATCTCTAATGAATAAAATCGAATCAAATAAAAGTAAAAAATAATTTCGTTCAGAAACGCGCGGCTCGGCCTACGGCCTGAACAAAACCACTTTAGCAAAGGACATTTCAAAGAACAAAAAATAGTTTCGTTTGGAAAAGCGGCTCGGACTTCGGCCTCGCCAAAGACCACCAAAGATACTTTACAAATTATGATGACATTTTTCAGGGTATTCGGAAAATCATTCCATAAGGACAAGAATATTTTTCGAAATACAGTTGCTTTGAAGTTATAGAGCTGAAATTTTGCTTTTGTTACTAGGGTTGGGTTTAAGGATTTAATATATTTAAGAAAAAAAATATTAAATACTGACTTTTTTGTCTTTATAAATGATAAGAATAACATAAAACAACTTAAAATAAAATTTTAGTGAAATATATCTCGGGCCATTCGGGCAATTTTATAGTAAATTTTTTTTTCGCAAATCGGAACGCGACCTGAGCAGCTGTCAAAAACAGCAGCTCCTGTTTTTATTTATAATATTAGTTTAAATCCCCCTAATTTCATCAATTATTAGTGTTTTATTGTTAATTAGTGTATAAAATACCTAGGGGGTATATTTATTTATTAGTGAAAACGCCAAAAACTGATAAAATTTTGGCTAAAGTTTGTTAGTAACGGTCACGGAGAACAAAGAAATCTAAAGGCGAGTATATCGTGTTTTTATGTTTTAATGTAATTCACATTTTATTGTAGGACCTATTAGTTAGTAAAATATTGTACCTTGCCTGTACCTGACAAATCTCTCGTCATATTTAGCACTGACTAATTTATTTTTAGATTTTTTCTTGTTTTATTGCTTATTTTCTCTATAATTTTTAGCCTTTCTTTCTCACTTACCTGTTAATTTATTTTCCACAGTCTTATTTTGTATTCTTAATTTTATTTAACTACTTATCACCTTTTATTCTACATACTTTACTCAACTTTCGGTTTTTTTTTTATATGATTGTAACTGGGAGATTATTTGCAATTCCATTGATTATTTTGAGTCATTATATACTTACATTTAACATACACAACTCCTTAAAATACATATCTCACTCTGTGAGAAACGTCCAGTTTCACACACAAGTGTTAGTTTGGCTCGCTGTGCTTGACGAATAGTGGAAGCACAGTTGAACGCTTGACTAAATTACTTGTTTAATTCACATCACCCACAAAACTCAAGCACCAAACCTACACATTACAAGCATAACACAATCCTGTATACAGGGCTCTCATACTTCCTGGCTTTGTTTGTGGAAATACTACCGTTCTCCCCCATATCATTTCAGGTCAATCCGTCAAAATGATGACCCGGAGCCAACTGAGCAGGGCTCTAAATCAAGAATTGGAGCTGAAGTTGGCGACCACCCTTGAGGACCTCAAGACTGCCAGAGAGCTCAATGCTCAGCTTCTCCAAGAGCGGAAAGAGAGTGAACAAGAGATAGAAAATATGAACACTCAAAACACTCTTTTAAAACGTGAGATGATTGTCATTGACAGGGAGCGTGCAACATTCCATACTCAACGAGATTCATTGCACAAGGAAATCACTTCTTACAATGAGTGCATCCGAACACATGAAGCATCACTACAAAAAATATGTGACCTTGAACAGCAGCTTGCAAAGGCCCATAATGAACTGCAACAAGTAACCATGGAACGAGAAAACCATGAAGCAGAGCAAGCCCTACAAAAATCAATGGTACTATATGATGAATTAGTTAGCTGCGCTGAATCTCGTTCAACATTTCATACTATCGACTCAACTGATTTGAATGTAACACACCAATCGAGCGAAATCACCGAATTGAGATTGGAGCTAGAGACCATGCGACAAAAATATCATACTGCAAGGGACGAGCTTATTGAGCAGGATGTAACGTTTGGAGAAATGTTGAAAATTGCTGAATCCATGGGTGAAATTATAGACAGCAATGATGAAAAACTACAGTTACTTGTAAAAGCGACACAGCCTTCAGAGGAACCTAGCTGCATACACAGTAGCTGCCTGCTATGTGGATCATCTGCAACACCAGCTTCGCCAGATACTCCGCCTATACTGACCCCTCAGGATCTACATACGTCCGTGGGCCTCTCACCATCTCAGAGTCCACTTGGCATGACTATGACACCCCCCGCACAGGAGCACGTCTCTGTCACTGGTCTGAGAGTATCCCCAGGCTCTCCTGGAGTGTCAGTGCCTCCGTCCGAGTCCGTAAGTGAGGACTGTCAGCTTTACCAGGGTCCCAAAACACCAGTCTCCACACCTGAACCTAAGAGCAAGGTTACCCGTCGAAAGCAACGTCGCCGTTCTGCTCGCCTTCGTCGTGGCTCCGGTCATGGCGCAGAACCATCATCCACTCCTGCAGTGGAAACCGCGTCAGACCCTGCACCTACGTCTGACGCGCTGCCCACGCCGAGCTCTTCCCCTCAGCCTTCTGAGCCCTTGTCGGTTGCTGCGTCAGCGGCTGAATCCTCGGCGTCGCAAGGACATAATACTGTTGTGTTTACAGACTCTATTGGAAAAAACTTAGGGCCCTTATTAGGAATCAGGTAATGAATACAGGTATCACACAAAGTGACCTTATAAAATATCTCGAGCTAATGTTACAACTTAGTGTTAAAAAAATCATCATTTGTGAATTCCCTTATTCAGAATTACTTACAGGGTCACAAAAAACTACTTTATATAATTTGAATATGTGCATGCACAACTTCTCAGCTGGTCACAGTGACAAGGTGCACTACTTAGATACGAATATCTACATTCGTGATTTTTTTTTGACAGAAGGTACTTTGTACCTTGCAAATTATTATAAAAAACAATTAGCTACTAAGTTAGCATGCATTTTAGAAGGTAGTGAATCTGTTACAAAGAGTGTAACAGGAAATTTTCCAATACCAGTTATAATTGATGGTATTTGTAATGTTAATTATTTACATAATTTTGTCCCTATTGACACGGTTAGTACAAGTACTAACAAAATTGTAAAAAATTCTTTTTAGAATTGAAGACAATGGGAAAGCCGCCTGTATTAAAGCTGGTACATCAAAACATACAAGGCGGCTTTCTCAGCAAAATACTTTCAATCGAGTTGTTCTTAGAGGAATCAAAAACAGATATTTTGTGTGTAACCGAACATCATCTACATGAACATAATATGCATTTTAATGTTAATAATTTTAATGTTCTTAGTTGCTACAATAGATTAAAAATACAAAAAGGTGGCTCCATGATTCTTGTAAAAAATAGTATAAAAGCAAAGGAAAGAAAAGACATTGTAAAACTTTCTGTAGAACATCAACTAGAATTAGCTTGCATAGAAATGAGTACATATATTATTCTCTGTGTTTACCGACCCTCAGGACAAGATTACAACATTTTTGAAAAAGCAATGGAAGAGGTTTTAAAATTATTATTTGATACAAAGAAAAAAGTTATAATATGTGGAGATTTTAACGTAGATTTACTAGAAAAATCGATTATGCGCTCAAAATTATTACATTTATTCAAATCATTTAATTTGTCTAATGTGTTCTTAGAACCTACTCGAATTACTCGGGATACTGCGTCATGCCTCGACAATATATTCTGTGATTGTGAGTATTCAGACAATAAAGTAATCAACCGCTTGCAGTCCGATCACAGTGGCCAAACTATAACCATTAAACAAAGCGTAAAACAACTGCCCAAAGAAGTCTTTTGCAGACCTATTACAACTCTCAAAGTAGATTGTTTCAAAGCAAATCTAGAAGTTAAATTAGCACATTTTAATCTTCTCCAAGACGATCCAAACGCTCTCTTTACAGACCTTTTCAACATAGTCTCTAAAGAGTTCGAAAATACGTTTAAGATGCAAAAACTTTCTAACAAAAGTAAAATCACCTTCAGTGACTGGGCGACACCAGGTATTTATAAAAGCAGAAATCATTTATACGAATTATACGACATAAAGTCCTACAATAATAATGTTAAATTTACTGAATTCGTGAAAAATTACTCACGCATCTTTAAATTGGTGTGTTTAAAAGCAAAAAGTATCTACTTGAATAAAAAACTTAAAAGGTCCGATAACAAAGTAAAAACAGTATGGAACATCATAAATACTGAAACTGGGAAAAGTAAGAAACGAGATAACGAACTTAAGTTAAGTATTAACAATGAAGTCGTTACAGGAGATAAAGAAGTTGCGAATGCCTTTGAACAATTCTTTACTGAAATTCCTTCCTTAACAACTAAAGATTTAAATTCAAGCCCTAGGCTTGCGCAGGATCTTTTAATAGATCACGTACCTCAGTGTCTTTCTGTATTTGCTTTTAAACATATTAATTCATTAACTGTAATTAAAGCATTTAAATCGCTTAACTTGAAAAAAAACCGAGGACTTATGGGGCCTATCTGTGAAAGTTATAAGTTCTGTTATTGATTTAATAGCTCCTTATTTGGCATTAATTTTTAATAAATGTGTAGATGATGGTATCTTTCCTGACTTAATGAAGTTTAGTAAATTGATCCCCCTTTTTAAATCAGGCGACCACGGGGACCCTTCAAACTATAGACCTGTGTCAGTTTTACCGGTATTGAGTAAGGTTTTTGAAAAAATAGTTTTTAATCAATTGTTATTTCATTTTAATTTAAATAAGTTACTTCACTGTGAACAATATGGATTCACTAGAGGGATGTCAACCACAGATGCAGGAGTTGCTTTAGTTAAGCACATTTTTGATGCTTGGGAAGAAAAGCAAGATGCATTTGGTGTATTTTGTGACCTCTCGAAAGCCTTTGATTGCGTTAATCATGAAACACTCTTATGTAAATTGGATCACTACGGAGTGAGGGGCAAATCTTTGGCGTTATTGAAGTCATATCTTAGTGATCGTATTCAAAAGGTAGACATTAACGGGGTAAAATCAAGTGGAGCATTAGTTAAAATGGGTGTCCCGCAGGGTTCCATATTAGGGCCCTTGCTGTTTTTAATTTACATAAATGACCTTCCATATTTAGTTAAAGACTTAACGAAGATAGTATTATTCGCAGACGACACGTCACTTATTTTTAAAGTTAATAGACGTAAAGATATCCTTGACGGCGCGAATACAACTTTATCACTGGTGCTTGATTGGTTTACTGTAAATAATTTAGTTTTAAACGCAAAAAAGACAAAGTGTATAAAATTTACGTTACCAAATGTAATTCAAGTGGATGGTAATTTGCTTTTGCAGGGGTCCAAGCTGGAGTTAGTTAACGAAACAAAGTTTTTAGGCATTACGGTAGACTCTCGTCTTCAGTGGGGTCCCCACATAGAAGCCCTATGTGGTAGACTTAGTTCGGCCGCATACGCTGTTAGACGCATAAGACAAATTACTGATGTAGATACTGCTAGACTAGTCTATTTTAGTTACTTTCACAGCATTATGTCATACGGCATGCTGTTATGGGGTAGAGCCGCGGATACAGACGCAGTCTTTGTTTTGCAGAAGAGAGCAATTCGGGCTATTTATAATATGAAGCACCGGGATTCATTAAGACAAAAGTTCAAAGAAATTAATATATTAACGGTTCCTTGTGAATATATTTACCAAGTCCTTAGATATGTCAGAAAAAATGTTGAGTCTTTCCCAAGGCTTGGTAAGCAACATTGTAAGGAGACCAGAAATAAGCATAAACTGGCTTTTCCAAAAATCAGACTCGCTAAGGTGAGTACCTCTTTTGTAGGACATGGTATAAGATTTTACAATAAACTTCCAAAGGAGGTCCTTACTTTGTCAGAGAATAAGTTTAAACTGTATATTAAGCAGGGCCTATTGAAAAAGGCATATTATAAAATAAATGAATATTTGGATGATGGTGAAGCATGGTGTTACAGTGATAATGATACTCGTAGTAAGTTATAATTTAATTAAATAGTATAATTTCTTAACTTATGATTCCTCTAAGGTGTAAACATTAATTGATTATAGACTGTAAAAGGAAAAGGACTATATGAGACAGGTAGACAAAGATATATATGTTTTTCTTTTTTTCGTTAACCTGAATTCCTACTGTCTTGTATTTTCTTATCCCTTGGTTAAAGTAGATATAAGTCATATATTGTATAGTATAAGTTTTATGTTGAAAAAAAGACATGATCTTGCTAAGTTTCTTGCCCTTCTTCTTAGCAAGACTAATCGAATGGGCGGAGGTAGGCATGTATTTATATATGTAACCTATTAGTATGTAGTATATAGGATGGGATTTGGTCGGCCGCCTGGATTCGTGCTGGGGGCTCGGTTGGTGATCACTGAACCTTGTTCCTGGTCCCTGGCCGGGTCTCCGGTATGGGTTCGGGCGGCTGATTGGATTTTACCTTGTATAATATATATTTTACCTATCATTTTAATCGTAAATATATTGCTACATAAATTAAATAAACCTTTAATTTAGTTCATGTACATTTATTATTCTATTACATATATTTTCTTTATTAGATTAAATTTGACGTGTAAAAAGTGTATATATCTATTCCTGCTTTGCAAAATAAACTATTTGAATTTGAATTTGAATTTGTATAATAAAAATAGTGACTGATGCCGGGCCCGAATGGCCCGAAATATATTTCACTAAAATTTTATTTTAAGTTGTTTTATGTTATTCTTATCATTTATAAAGAAAAAAATATTGTGTTTCAAAGTGTTAACACACTAACCGAAGTTTAATTCAGAGAAAAAAATTATAATTTCGTTCAGAATTTACCTAAATTTTCAATTATGAATTTACAAATTTTACCTGGGAATCAAATAAGTGATCGAGAAATTATTTCGTGAGGAAACGTAGCTCGGCCTTCGGCCTCGTCAAAGCCTGAGAATCAAACAAGAGATCAAGAAATAATTTTAAACTACAAAAAACTAAATCCACGCGGGCGAAGCCGCGGGCAAAAGCTATTCTTTACTATTATTATTCTGGCTATGGATTTTAATCCATTGTATTGATTAATTCTTTATTGAGGACCAGTAAACCTTGTATTTGTTAATGAAGTTATGCTTTTGGACCCTACAGTTACACTTTCAACAAGTAATTTCAAGTTAACTTTTAATGGCTGACTCACCTGTTATGATATAACAAACAGTAGCAAATGTCTTGTAATAAAAATAAATAAATAAAATAATGGTGAGTGAGGAATGAAAGTATTGGAAGTTGGTTTGAAGCATATATTGGATACACAAATATTTACATAAAATATAGGCGATGGACAATGCAAAAGTTTAAGGATTTATCTCTGTTCAGTATAAGTAATTGATTGTTTTCTTACTAGATTTTGCTGTTGGTGCCTGAGGCCGATTCACAGTGTGAACGCGGTATTTCATCAACTACAGTCTGAGACCGACCCACCTTGTGTGCGAACGCGGTATATGTTTAATGAATTTTATCAATCTGAGACCGACCCACCTTGTGTGCGAACGCGGTATATGGTTCATGAATTTTATCAATCTGAGACCGACCCACCTTGTGTGCGAACGCGGTATATGTTTCATGAATTTTATCAATCTGAGACCGATTCACATTGTGTGTGAACGCGGTATATGTTTCATGAATTTTATTAATCTGAGACCGAACCACCTAGTGTGTGAGCACAGTATATTTCATCGACTACATATAGCAGCATGAAGAGTTCTGTCTGCACTGAAGCAGCCTGTGGACGCCTACAATGCTTAAGAATATATATATATCCTACTGATAAATCTATAACGTAACATACATGCTCTTTATTGTGCACGGAAACAAAAGAAGTTATAAAATATGTTAGAGAGGGTACAATGGGTGGTCTTATTGTTTGACAGATTTCTTCCAGACAACCTTTGGGTGATAGATAATGTAAAATAGAGGATGGTGCGTAGGTGGTGTAAAGAAAATAGATAAGATAAAAATTTATTTAGCTTTCTTGTTGTACAAAAGGTGTCTTGAATAATAAGTATCAAACAAGGACCCTGTAAGGGCGCTGCTAAATTTAGTCAGTGACTATAATATAATAAATAACTTATTTCTTATGTTACCTAAATATTAAATTATCTACATGTCAAAATACATACTAATCTATAATGATTGATTGAATGTGTTTTAATGTATGTGGTACAAACAAATAAAGCAAATATGTATATAGATTACTTACTTAAGGGGCTTAGTAAAGTCAAATAGGTACTTCCAAAGCTTACTCCTAGTTTATAGTGCAACCAAAAATATTAAAAAAATGTATTATGAATTATCAACTCTAAGACAACATGCAACATTTTTCTTTTTCAAACCACGCTTAGCCTATTTAATACATTTATGCTTTGATAAATAGATATAAACTTGATAGCTATAAAGATAACATAGGATTATTCAATCAAACAATCACGTCCATGTGAAAAGTATTATTTTCTACTATTTCGCCCTATCAAGGACGCAGCGAGCGTCGCAACAGCCACTATGCATTGCCACTATGTTATATAAACGTTATTTTAATGTCGTTTCCGTCGATATTTGTACCGACAAACATCGAGCTGCTAATTTGGCGACAGTAATCGCCTTAAGTAAACCTTTCGTTTTGCATTGTTAATTTTTAAGTAGAATCTTTATTTTGTTAACAAATACCGAATCATTCATATTTTATATCCTTTATTGTACACAGAAACATAAACTAAGACAACAAAATAATATATATATATATATATGAACAGCAGTGGGGAGAGGTAGAATTTTATTATGACGTTGACAAACAAAAAAAAAAGAATATATATATAATAATAATAATAAGAAAAACACCGCGTGATGCAAGAGCATTTGGTACATTTTCCTAGTTTCCGATTGAAGAAATAACTATTGAAATGAGGTCTTTATCGACACTTTTCTCATAGTTGTGACAAATAGGAATGACACGCTGGCCTTAATAATATTTTATTATATGTAATTTCGCTGTTCTTCCGGAGTCCGTCCCTCTTACATTGCGACTTTTTCCGCATCGAGTACCGATGAACGTTGCAACCGTGACATATCCTCCTAAGTACCGATGAACGTTGCAACCGTGACATATCCTCCTAAGACTGTCAACTAATCCACATAAGTAATTTGACTTTCACAACACAATATTTATTCTTATAGACAATAAATATAAATAACGTATATATACAAATGAACAATGTAGGTATGTACATTATGCTTGCAATAAAAATATTGAGTAATGAGTATGTAAATATTGTATGATTGGATTTAAAAAAAATTTTTTTTAATTAAATATGACCTAATAAACACAAAGCTGCAACTATAATTAAGCTTCACACAACTCCATCATTATAATTATTCCATAATGTTAAGAATAGTGATGAAGTGAACCTTGCTTTTCTATTGCAAGATAACGTTAATTGTAAGGTTGTTATTATTACAACTTAAATTTAAGTAAACAACTTGTAGTAACATTTCAAATAACTCAATAAGTAACGAGATTACATTTTAAATGCATTTTATAATTTAATACCTATATGTTTGTGTTGTGTTTGGTATCGATTTTATTTGCTCAGTGGTATCGATTGGTCAAACCAGTAAAATTACTAATTTTGTGAAATAAATTAAACATATCCAAGAAGACCCTTCATTGTTACGATGTTGTAAGCCTCGCATATTCTGTTAATTTTCCACGTGGTCAAATCAGTTTGACAAAATAGTTTGACTACGTGGAGGCAGCGATTTTATTTTGCTTTTTGACCCTTTAAAAATAAATGTTTTAATTATTTGACAACTAAAGATGTAATTTGTTGACCTAAACGGACTCACCAAATTGTTGTATTTAAATAAAATTATGATGATGAAGTCCAGGAATAGGGACATTCCTCATACAGGATGGCCGATGCGCACTGCAAGGGTGCGTGTGATAGGTATCATGCATGACGAGCGCTGTCCGGGGCGGCAGCGTCTGCGCTGTGCCTCTTGTCAATTTTGAGCTGTCATGCTTATTTATTTTTTATTTTTTTTTTTGTACAAGAAGCAAATTTCATAAGTACATATAATTATACATGCCTTGCAAAACTACCTATATAAACAGTTGGTCTGCAGGAATGAGTCACGAGATTTGCGGAAAGTAAATAATTTGTGGGAAAGTTACTTAAATATTTTTCTTTAGATGATCAATTGTGTGGTGTCTCTAAAAGATATTGTTCAGATGTGGTAGGTAATTGTAATTATTAATTGTAAATAGGCCCTTAAAATTCATCCATTAACCATGGATGTCAATTGCCAACCTTACACCATTATTCACGTCATGCCTTTGACTCAGCTGTATTAGTTACTTAAAATTATAATGATGAAAAAAAAAACGTTAGCAAACAATATAAAAAAATATATATATATATCTTAAAATAGGGTAACAGAAACTAGAAGTTTACAAATAAGAAGGTAAGAGAATTTGAAACGCAGTGTCCAATACAACAGAGTTGCAAAAATATAGCAGCATCCTTAAAATTACATTTTAAAGTTTAACATTTGTTTAGCAGACTCCTCAATCTTTGTTAAGAAGGGGTATGATATCTCAACTTTCTGGTTATCAGTCTTTCTGGGAGAGAATATAATATACTTATTGTTATTATTTTTAATTATTAATTACCTACTAATAAAACAATTAATTAGTTATTAATTCACAAGTTTAAATTATGATTTTATTTGATTGTTTTGGACACCATGCTATCTTAATCAATTTACATAACTAAACTTTACAAATATCACTAGTTAAAAAAAAAAAAAATCTAAAGAAAACAAAATTCAGACAAATACGAATATAATAAATACGAATATTTTTATGCACAACACAAAATGTTGATGAATAAATGTTCAGATGAAATGTTGAATGTTCTATATTCCATAACAAAATTATTACAAGAAATAATACATTATATGTTTATAATATATTATATTAGTTTAAATAAATTGTAAAAATGAGATTATATTCGTTTAAGTATTTCACTTAAGTACGTAAATAAAAATTATTTACTTACAACGTACGTGACATTGACAAAAGGAAGTAGGTACTTGTGTGTTATGTTCTATTAGAATAATATTATTGTGATATCTATGTTTGTTCCGTACGTATTATCAATAATCTTGTAAAATGACTTTTATTAATACACACAATTTAAAGGAACTGATAAACCTACACTTAATTAATTAATAAAATGAGCTTAAAATAAAGTAGAAAAATGTATTTTGAGTTAAGTATATAAATTGTACTAAATTGTATTCAATTCAATTTCGTTTAAGACTTAATTATACTTACTTATAATCGCATTGAGTTTTGGCAAAAGACATAATAAGATAATTGTAGATACGAGTATTGTTAAACTATAAATATACATGTCAATATAAAGTATGTACTCAATTTGATGTTTGAACGCTTATAACGACTATTAGAAATTGTGGATCGATTAGTGTATTTCATCGTTTTTATACATTTACCGGGTGTTTTGATTATTTTGATACCTATGTGTAGTGATTATCGATATAGTAAAACCTTAAAAATGTCATCTTAATTTAAGTTACGATATGAAATGTTAGATATTCCGATATTAAAATATTATTATATAAAATATTGGGATATTCGGTCAAGTTACAGTCTATTAAGATATTAAGTATGAGTAGTATTTGGTCTCTATAATTTTGCCTAAGGTCAGGCAAGGGTCAGGATGGCCGACTGTTAGCTATTACAGGTTTTTATTACATGTATTTGTTATTTTAAATAATCATAGTCAAGTAGGGATATTCATTGTGAGACAGCTGGCAACACACAGCTGTCAATTGGCAGTTTTGGCGGTATTATTGTAAGACTCTGGAAGGGGTCATAGTGTCCCCAATAAAACTATATCAAAATATCTAATCCACCTGTCTTATTTATAATATATCTTTAGAGAATATTATCATAATGTAGATTGCATCGTAACGCTCAAGTATAGCGGTCAAATGATAATTTATTAAAAATAACTATCATTCGCTTAAACTATTTATTTGCATTGACAATAGTACGATTGATACCTTAACAACGATAGAAAGAGACGGATATAAATTAAGTAATGCTGGCAACGTCGCATTTACGCACACCAAACCACAGGACGTCAAGAAGTCGATGCCTCAGTTAAATCATGAACGATATACGCAGGAAACCAAAACCACATCACCATGGTTTGGAGTTCATAAATGCTTGGGCACAACTGCAAGATGAATATTGTGAAAAATAAAGTATAAAATAAAATAAAGTCATCTTTATGTGACAGTTTCATAAAGTATTAAAACACTCCTGTCATCTTTATGTGACAGTTTCATAAAGTATTAAAACACTCCTGTCATCTTTATGTGACAGTTTCATAAAGTATTAAAACACTCCTGTCATCTTTATGTGACAGTTTCATAAAGTATTAAAACACTCCTGTCATCTTTATGTGACAGTTTCATAAAGTATTAAAACACTCCTGTCATCTTTATGTGACAGTTTCATAAAGTATTAAAACACTCCTGTCATCTTTATGTGACAGTTTCATAAAGTATTAAAACACTCCTGTCATCTTTATGTGACAGTTTCATAAAGTATTAAAACACTCCTGTCATCTTTATGTGACAGTTTCATAAAGCATTAAAACACTCTTGTCATCTTTATGTGACAGTTTCATAAAGTATTAAAACACTCCTGTCATCTTTATGTGACAGTTTCATAAAGTATTAAAACACTCCTGTCATCTTTATGGGACAGTTTCATAAAGTATTAAAACACTCCTGTCATCTTTATGTGACAGTTTCATAAAGTATTAAAACACTCCTGTCATCTTTATGTGAAAGTTTCATAAAGTATTAAAACACTCCTGTCATCTTTATGTGACAGTTTTATAAAGTATTAAAACACTCCTGTCATCTTTATGTGACAGTTTGATTAAGTATTAAAACACTCCTGTCATCTTTATATGACAGTTTCATAAAGTATTAAAACACTCCTGTCATCTTTATGTGACAGTTTCATAAAGTATTAAAACACTCCTGTCATCTTTATGTGACAGTTTCATAAAGTATTAAAACACTCCTGTCATCTTTATGTGACAGTTTCACAAAGTATTAAAACACTCCTGTCATCTTTATGTGACAGTTTCATAAAGTATTAAAACACTCCTGTCATCTTTATGTGACAGTTTCATAAAGTATTAAAACACTCCTGTCATCTTTATGTTACAGTTTTTAAAAGTATTAAAACACTCCTGTCATCTTTATGTGACAGTTTCATAAAGTATTAAAACACTCCTGTCATCTTTATGTGACAGTTTCATAAAGTATTAAAACACTCCTGTCATCTTTATGTGACAGTTTCATAAAGTATTAAAACACTCCTGTCATCTTTATGTGACAGTTTCATAAAGTATTAAAACACTCCTGTCATCTTTATGTGACAGTTTCATAAAGTATTAAAACACTCCTGTCATCTTTATGTGACAGTTTCATAAAGTATTAAAACACTCCTGTCATCTTTATGTGACAGTTTCATAAAGTATTAAAACACTCCTGTCATCTTTATGTGACAGTTTCATAAAGTATTAAAACACTCCTGTCATCTTTATGTGACAGTTTCATAAAGTATTAAAACACTCCTGTCATCTTTATGTGACAGTTTCATAAAGTATTAAAACACTCCTGTCATCTTTATGTGACAGTTTCATAAAGTATTAAAACACTCCTGTCATCTTTATGTGACAGTTTCATAAAGTATTAAAACACTCCTGTCATCTTTATGTGACAGTTTCATAAAGTATTAAAACACTCCTGTCATCTTTATGTGACAGTTTCATAAAGTATTAAAACACTCCTGTCATCTTTATGTTACAGTTTTAAAAAGTATTAAAACACTCCTGTCATCTTTATGTGACAGTTTCATAAAGTATTAAAACACTCCTGTCATCTTTATGTGACAGTTTCATAAAGTATTAAAACACTCCTGTCATCTTTATGTGACAGTTTCATAAAGTATTAAAACACTCCTGTCATCTTTATGTGACAGTTTCATAAAGTATTAAAACACTCCTGTCATCTTTATGTGACAGTTTCATAAAGTATTAAAACACTCCTGTCATCTTTATGTGACAGTTTCATAAAGTATTAAAACACTCCTGTCATCTTTATGTGACAGTTTCATAAAGTATTAAAACACTCCTGTCATCTTTATGTGACAGTTTCATAAAGTATTAAAACACTCCTGTCATCTTTATGTGACAGTTTCATAAAGTATTAAAAAACTCCTGTCATCTTTATGTGACAGTTTCATAAAGTATTAAAACACTCCTGTCATCTTTATGTGACAGTTTCATAAAGTATTAAAACACTCCTGTCATCTTTATGTGACAGTTTCATAAAGTATTAAAACACTCCTGTCATCTTTATGTGACAGTTTCATAAAGTATTAAAACACACTTCCAGTAGAAAGCTTACACTCAGTAGGAAACTTACACTCAGTAGGAAGCTTACAGTCAGTAGGAAGCTTACACTCAGTAGGAAACTTACAGTCAGTAGGAAGCTTACACTCAGTAGGAAGCTTTCACTCAGTAGGAAGCTTACACTCAGTAGGAAGCTTACACTCAGTAGGAAGCTTACACTCAGTAGGAAGCTTACAGTCAGTAGGAAGCTTACAGTCAGTAGGAAGCTTACACTCAGTAGGAAACTTACACTCAGTAGGAAGGTTACAGTCAGTAGGAAGCTTACACTCAGTAGGAAGCTTACAGTCAGTAGGAAGCTTACACTCAGTAGGAAACTTACAGTCAGTAGGAAGCTTACACTCAGTAGGAAGCTTTCACTCAGTAGGAAGCTTACACTCAGTAGGAAGCTTACAGTCAGTAGGAAGCTTACACTCAGTAGGAAGCTTACAGTCAGTAGGAAGCTTACACTCAGTAGGAAGCTTTCACTCAGTAGGAAGCTTACACTCAGTAGGAAGCTTACACTCAGTAGGAAGCTTACACTCAGTAGGAAGCTTACAGTCAGTAGGAAGCTTACACTCAGTAGGAAGCTTACACTCAGTAGGAAGCTTACACTCAGTAGGAAGCTTACACTCAGTAGGAAGCTTACACTCAGTAGGAAGCTTACAGTCAGTAGGAAGCTTACACTCAGTAGGAAGCTTACACTCAGTAGGAAGCTTACACTCAGTAGGAAGCTTACACTGAGTAGGAAGCTTACACTCAGTAGGAAGCTTACAGTCAGTAGGAAGCTTACACTCAGTAGGAAGCTTACACTCAGTAGGAAGCTTACAGTCAGTAGGAAGCTTACACTCAGTAGGAAGCTTACAGTCAGTAGGAAGCTTACACTCAGTAGGAAGCTTTCACTCAGTAGGAAGCTTACACTCAGTAGGAAGCTTACACTCAGTAGGAAGCTTACACTGAGTAGGAAGCTTACACTCAGTAGGAAGCTTACACTCAGTAGGAAGCTTACACTCAGTAGGAAGCTTACAGTCAGTAGGAAGCTTACAGTCAGTAGGAAGCTTACAGTCAGTAGGAAGCTTACAGTCAGTAGGAAGCTTACACTCAGTAGGAAGCTTACAGTCAGTAGGAAGCTTACAGTCAGTAGGAAGCTTACAGTCAGTAGGAAGCTTACAGTCAGTAGGAAGCTTACAGTCAGTAGGAAGCTTACAGTCAGTAGGAAGCTTACAGTCAGTAGGAAGCTTACACTCAGTAGGAAGCTTACACTCAGTAGGAAGCTTACAGTCAGTAGGAAGCTTACACTCAGTAGGAAGCTTACACTCAGTAGGAAGCTTACAGTCAGTAGGAAGCTTACAGTCAGTAGGAAGCTTACAGTCAGTAGGAAGCTTACACTCAGTAGGAAGCTTACACTCAGTAGGAAGCTTACACTCAGTAGGAAGCTTACACTCAGTAGGAAGCTTACAGTCAGTAGGAAGCTTACAGTCAGTAGGAAGCTTACACTCAGTAGGAAGCTTACAGTCAGTAGGAAGCTTACAGTCAGTAGGAAGCATACACTCAGTAGGAAGCTTACAGTCAGAAGGAAGCTTACAGTCAGTAGGAAGCTTACACTCAGTAGGAAGCTTACACTCAGTAGGAAGCTTACACTGAGTAGGAAGCTTACACTGAGTAGGAAGCTTACACTCAGTAGGAAGCTTACACTCAGTAGGAAGCTTACAGTCAGTAGGAAGCTTACACTCAGTAGGAAGCTTACAGTCAGTAGGAAGCTTACAGTCAGTAGGAAGCTTACACTCAGTAGGAAGCTTACACTCAGTAGGAAGCTTACAGTCAGTAGGAAGCTTACACTCAGTAGGAAGCTTACACTCAGTAGGAAGCTTACACTCAGTAGGAAGCTTACAGTCAGTAGGAAGCTTACAGTCAGTAGGAAGCTTACACTCAGTAGGAAGCTTACACTCAGTAGGAAGCTTACATTCAGTAGGAAGCTTACAGTCAGTAGGAAGCTTACACTCAGTAGGAAGCTTACACTCAGTAGGAAGCTTACACTCAGTAGGAATCTTACACTCAGTAGGAAGCTTACACTCAGTAGGAAGCTTACACTCAGTAGGAAGCTTACAGTCAGTAGGAAGCTTACAGTCAGAAGGAAGCTTACAGTCAGTAGGAAGCTTACACTCAGTAGGAAGCTTACACTCAGTAGGAAGCTTACACTGAGTAGGAAGCTTACACTGAGTAGGAAGCTTACACTCAGTAGGAAGCTTACACTCAGTAGGAAGCTTACAGTCAGTAGGAAGCTTACACTCAGTAGGAAGCTTACAGTCAGTAGGAAGCTTACAGTCAGTAGGAAGCTTACACTCAGTAGGAAGCTTACACTCAGTAGGAAGCTTACAGTCAGTAGGAAGCTTACACTCAGTAGGAAGCTTACACTCAGTAGGAAGCTTACACTCAGTAGGAAGCTTACAGTCAGTAGGAAGCTTACAGTCAGTAGGAAGCTTACACTCAGTAGGAAGCTTACACTCAGTAGGAAGCTTACATTCAGTAGGAAGCTTACAGTCAGTAGGAAGCTTACACTCAGTAGGAAGCTTACACTCAGTAGGAAGCTTACACTCAGTAGGAAGCTTACACTCAGTAGGAAGCTTACACTCAGTAGGAAGCTTACACTCAGTAGGAAGCTTACACTCAGTAGGAAGCTTACACTCAGTAGGAAGCTTACACTCAGTAGGAAGCTTACACTCAGTAGGAAGCTTACACTCAGTAGGAAGCTTACACTCAGTAGGAAGCTTACACTCAGTAGGAAGCTTACACTCAGTAGGAAGCTTACACTCAGTAGGAAGCTTACACTCAGTAGGAAGCTTACACTCAGTAGGAAGCTTACACTCAGTAGGAAGCTTACACTCAGTAGGAAGCTTACACTCAGTAGGAAGCTTACACTCAGTAGGAAGCTTACACTCAGTAGGAAGCTTACACTCAGTAGGAAGCTTACACTCAGTAGGAAGCTTACAGTCAGTAGGAAGCTTACACTCAGTAGGAAGCTTACACTCAGTAGGAAGCTTACACTCAGTAGGAAGCTTACAGTCAGTAGGAAGCTTACACTCAGTAGGAAGCTTACACTCAGTAGGAATTTTACAGTCAGTAGGAAGCTTACACTCAGTAGGAAGCTTACACTCAGTAGGAAGCTTACACTCAGTAGGAAGCTTACACTCAGTAGGAAGCTTACAGTCAGTAGGAAGCTTACAGTTAGTAGGAAGCTTACACTCAGTAGGAAGCTTACATTCAGTAGGAAGCTTACACTCAGTAGGAAGCTTACAGTCAGTAGGAAGCTTACACTCAGTAGGAAGCTTACACTCAGTAGGAATCTTACACTCAGTAGGAAGCTTACACTCAGTAGGAAGCTTACAGTCAGTAGTAAGCTTACACTCAGTAGGAAGCTTACACTCAGTAGGAAGCTTACACTCAGTAGGAAGCTTACAGTCAGTAGTAAGCTTACACTCAGTAGGAAGCTTACACTCAGTAGTAAGCTTACACTCAGTAGGAAGCTTACACTCAGTAGGAAGCTTACAGTCAGTAGGAAGCTTACACTCAGTAGGAAGCTTACAGTCAGTAGTAAGCTTACACTCAGTAGGAAGCTAACACTCAGTAGGAAGCTTACACTCAGTAGGAAGCTTACACTCAGTAGGAAGCTTACAGTCAGTAGTAAGCTTACACTCAGTAGGAAGCTTACACTCAGTAGTAAGCTTACACTCAGTAGGAAGCTTACACTCAGTAGGAAGCTTACACTCAGTAGGAAGCTTACACTCAGTAGGAAGCTTACACTCAGTAGGAAGCTTACACTCAGTAGGAAGCTTACAGTCAGTAGTAAGCTTACACTCAGTAGGAAGCTTACACTCAGTAGTAAGCTTACACTCAGTAGGAAGCTTACACTCAGTAGGAAGCTTACACTCAGTAGTAAGCTTACACTCAGTAGGAAGCTTACAGTCAGTAGGAAGCTTACACTCAGTAAGAAGCTTACACTCAGTAGGAAGCTTACACTCAGTAGGAAGCTTACACTCAGTAGGAAGCTTACAGTCAGTAGTAAGCTTACACTCAGTAGGAAGCTTACACTCAGTAGTAAGCTTACACTCAGTAGGAAGCTTACACTCAGTAGGAAGCTTACACTCAGTAGGAAGCTTACAGTCAGTAGGAAGCTTACACTCAGTAGGAAGCTTACAGTCAGTAGTAAGCTTACACTCAGTAGGAAGCTTACAGTCAGTAGTAAGCTTACACTCAGTAGGAAGCTTACACTCAGTAGGAAGCTTACACTCAGTAGGAAGCTTACAGTCAGTAGGAAGCTTACACTCAACTTACACTCAGGGAGAGTTGACATAAGTAGTGGTTGGGGTACGTAGAAATTATGTAGGATCTCTTTCATACGTGGAATAAATACGCTACAGTAGCCATTGGTTTTACTACTGTTGACCAACTTTAAAGGCCCACTTTTTATGCATCAAAACCGAACAGAAAGTCGATTATTTTGCCCTTTACTTTTTTTTTAAAAACGTAGTATGATATCGGACGTAAGAGCAATAAATTACTCGGCGAGTGTTTTAAATCGTCCTCGTAATTTATTCCTTTTCGCCCTTGTAGCATAAACTGCTATTATTATGTCTTGTGCTCTCACTCGTTGAAAACGCAGTACACGTTCCATCCATCCATCCATCCATCAGCCTAGTAGGTCCACTGCTGGACATAAGCCTTTCCAGGACTTTGCCACTCCCGGCGGTAATCCTGAAAGAATTGCCCATACTCACACACGCTGGGCAGGCGGGTTGGTGAGCGCGGTGCCGGGACCCTCGCACCAGTGACGCCGCTGTTCGTCACCAGTCTGTTCCATATAAGGCCCGGCTATTAGGGATGGATATACCGCCATCCTAGTAAAAACCCGAAATAAAGTCCAAAACAACGAAGTTATATCCACAAAATTTCCGAGTGACCATAGACTTGTCAGAGTAACGTATGATTAAGAAACTAACTCGAAGAAAACTAGAACAAAATTTGTCCATAAAAATAAAAACTTCACACCCATAGAGTCAGCATCTCTTAAAGATATGATGTTCGACAAGGTAGAGACACTAACTTCAAAGGACATGAATACAAACTACAGGCAAACGGTAAAATCTGTCAAGGAATGTATAGAAAGCTTGCCAAAGAGCAAAAACAAGAACCTATATTTTATTACTAATGAAATCGAATACCTGATAGACGAACGAAAAAAAATTAAAGATGAATTCCAACAGATCATGGGAACAAAAGAAACGATTGAAAAATCTGTATAAGAAAATAAGTAAGAAAATTAAAGAAAGTAAACATAAAATTAAATTAGAAATAATGGAAAAAGAACTAGAACTAAGAAGCTCAACCAAGCGCACCGCCAAAACATTCAGCAATCAGAAAGCATGGATAAAATCTCTGTCTAAACATGATGGAAAAGAAATAACGAATAGAAGCGAAATTGTCGATATAGCCACAGATTTTTATAAAAAACTTTATTCTTAAAAAGATAAAGTCTCAATAAATACACTCAACCAAACTTCGACTGAGGAAACGATTCCATATATTTTGAACAGGGAGACTGAATATGCAATCTTACAACTTAAAAAGATAAATGCTCAGGAGAAGACGGAGTCAGTAATGACACGATTATAGCTATGATTGAACCGCTTGTCCCACCTTTATTATCATTTTTGTTATAATAATAATATACATATATAACGAGACAGAAGCTTCAGGGTTATCACCAAATGGCTCGACACCAGCACCGCCGGTGTCACGGATACCATCTCCATCTGCCATATTCCTATCTCGACCTATCCGTGTTGTAGATTTACTGGGATTTGAATTTATCAAATGCTAGAGAGACCAAATCTCGTACAGCAGCGCCGACAAAAGTGCGCCATTTTTCACGTTGAAAATAGAGGCAAACTATTTTTAGAAAACCACCTGATTGGCCTACTCGGGTTGACCAATCAGAGCTCTTGTCATGAAACCGCATGAACTAGCCTCTACGCTCAACGCTAACAAAACTGTGTCTTTTTATAAATCATCATTTTGGTAATTACAATAATCATGATTCAATTTACTGACAATTCAATTCAATATTTTAAACAGTCATTAGAAACAATAGAAACTATTATTTAATTAATCTATTCCTACTAGTAATAAAGAAATTACGGAACGATTGAAACTACGGCGTAAAACGGATGAACAGAAAAGATTTGCAGATCGAACTTAGATTAATTCATTGTGATGTGAATAATCAGACAATAGAAAGCCTCAAAACTTATTGATTATCAACAAGAAACATTACTAGATTAATATTGAATTAATGAACACTAAATTTAGCCTACACTGTACATAAAATATTGAGCAGCGAGTAGCGACATCTTGAGGACAAGTTTTACAACAGTTCGTTCTCCGGGCTCGCTCCTATCGAAGCCACGTCATATAGTGTCGCGTAGAGACATCTTGCGGCAGATGAACGCAACAGCAAAGTCGCGCCGATATATATATACTCATAATATAATAATGTTAATGAATATTATATAATGCTTTTTTAAGCTTTATTTATTTCTTTGGTTTACTTATTAATATTAAAACAATAAAAATGTGTTTTACCGGATACATTTCGGCCCACGGTTTAATAATTATTCAACTTTTGAGAAAGTGCTAAAATGTTATTGGCTTTTAACGATTTTATAATGTACTACTACTAAAGTTGTCAGATTCAATTTCAAGATGTTTTGCCAAACAACCAACACTGGATAGAAAGATTTTAAAATAGAAAATTTAAAGAAATGTAAAATTTGAATTTATTCCGAATTTGTTTGCGAATACATTTTTCATGAAATTTTACTTGGAATAAGTAATTATAATAATAATTATAATTTGTATAAGAGGTGTGTCAAGTCAAGATCGTAGCAGATGGAAATCTGTAGTCTACCTACCCCTCTGGGAGACACGCGTGGGTATATGTATATATATATATATATATATATATTTATCTATATGTATGTTTACTTTGTACGATCTTCTTCTCAATGTTTTGTATGAGTGTACAAAATTTTATATTAATTGGCAGTATCCTGAAATTTATTTCTATCATAGTTTCGGTAAGAGTAATGTTTATTCTTCACTACCCGATGCTGTAACAGGTGACGGTAGGGCATTTCTTTGACCAGCTTTGAATACACTAGTGTCCTCTAGGCGCCAAGTGGCTCACTGTAAAGTGGGTACCTATAAATATCATTGCAGTATGGGAAAGCACATCGGTAAATTCACGAGTTGTGTTGAGACCTGGATAGCTCAGTTAGTAGACCAATCGCCCGGTAAGCTAGAGGTCCCGGGTTCAAATCCCGGTTCAGAGCTCCTCACATCCAGATTTACTTTACTTTCTGCGTTTCTATACTGCAATGATATAATGTTAAGGCGATATGCGAAAAAAATACGGGTGTTTCTTTTCTGTGTAAGTATTTCATGAAATACACGGAAAATTTTAATAAATTTCTGGTATATGCATTTTGACTATATATAATCTAGGGTTTTGAAATTGGAAAACATGTTTGGATAAAAATTCCTCGATAGAAATAATTGTTGAAATGAAGTCTTCAAACACACTTTTTCTCCTCGTTTGACGAACAGCAACCATATACAGAACTCAAACATATTTTATTAGGTGTGTTTCAACAATATCTAGAGATTTAATATTTGAAATTTTGCTAACTATTTTAGTTTTTTTAATAAAAATATAAAACCAACTTTTTTCCCTTTTGCCCTGAAGCCGTCCCTCTCGCACTGTGCGATTTTTCGCTTGGAGTTGAAACACTTTCGTCATACACATACATATAAATAGATAAATATATATACTATAGCCTATATAATAAACCCTATATATATATATAATACCCTATATACCCTACTCTCTCCCTACCTACCTACTTACTATCTATTAATTATTACTACTAGTATTACTAACGTAACCCTACCTAACTAAAATTAACTGAGCCTAAATAAATCTGCCTGAGTCTGCCTAACTCCCCTAAGCTACTATATTTGAAAACAAAACCAGATAAATAAAATATATAAATTGATATGAAGAGTTCTAAGTTAGTGTAGGCCATGAAGTGATCGTCTAGTCTTTGGTTAGGACCCGTAAGTTACGTTGTGTGTAGTAATCCTGGTTCTTTTAGCATGAATAGCGATGGACCAAGTCTACGTTAAAATATATGTTGAAACCAAAAATCAAAAGAAACTTTAAATAAATAGCAAACTAAAAATGTTAAGTGATAGATCTCTCAACCTTATATTATTACCATGAACGCTCAAACTAAATACTCAGAAATGGAATATGTTTCAAACTGTGAAGAGGTCTATTTCAACTAAAATTTTCAAAGGCGATAATTGAATGAAAAGAACACATGTCATGTATTATAATCTAAGTCTTAGTTACTTAAGTTAGGTTTTATAATATGAATCAATTAAATTGGAAGAGATGAAGAATATCAGAATTTCAAAAGGTTATCAAATTATCTTATAGATAGAAATTAGTTGCTATTACAAAGCATATCTAAAATCAGAACTGATAAAAGTCCTGCATAACCTTTAAAGATGTTATGTGGGATTTGGAATGGAATACAGCACCTCCCCGCCATTCCAGTGAGTTTCGTCTGTACTAAAATAGATAGAAATAGATAAGAAATAGATGTACTTGATAGATTTCATAGTTATTTACTCGTATAAATATTGTTTCTATGGTACAGAATTTTTAGGTCAGTCAGATTAATAAGTTTTTCTATTAATAAGTTTGTTTTTTACCAATAAATGAGTATGAGTATGGCAACACTAACATCGTATGCTTTCGCTACGTTTGTTCGTTTTTGTTTCCGATTGCAAAGGTTTTAGGTACCACATTTTGGCTAGTAAGTAAGTAGGTAGTTACTATCTTTCAGCACGGACCCTACACAGACCGAATCCCTACTAACATTTTATTTTTTGAAATTCGTCACACTGATTACTTACCAAGCCTCGAGTATTAATTTATATATTATTTTATATTATAAATATATATAAAGTAACTATGATTTATATGACCAAATTTATATTGGAGACCAGTGATGTACTTAAAGTATCATAAATATTTTTTTTATTTATATCGCTGTTGGAGACACGATAAGTCGTCAAGATCAAGGTTCAATGACCCGTTTTACGAAACACGAAAAATATTTTTTGTTTTCCTATACAAACTCATGGCCTACCCGGACTCAGTATAGAAAGCCTAAATTGTATTTTCTGTATTTCACAGAAAGTCGGGTAATCGAACCTTGTTACTGATCTGATCACTTATAAAGTCTCCAGTATGCATTTAGTCATATAAAATAAAGTCACCTATTCACCTTATTATACAGGCAAATTCATAATGAAGACCCGGTAAGTTTAGCGATTTATACAACAACAACATCGTCACGACATGAATCCCCGAGGGGGTGTCAGAGGTGTTCCCGAGTGTGAGCTATGAATTGCAAATCACAGAACACACTCGGTATACCCGCATTTCACCGAACATTATTTTATACTTTTAAGTATATACTGACCAAAACAATTAGATGAACGGGCCAACCAATAATCACCTCAGTCACAAGGCAATAAAGTCTATTCGTCTCATTAGCTTGGGCAGTTTAAAGATATTGCCGTACTTCGGGGACAAAAATACATGTTTTAGGGCATGCAGGTTTACCTCACAGTGTTTTCCTTCACCGTTCAGCAAGTGGTAAGTAAGAACAAATACTACGCACATATATTATGTCGCCCGACCGGGGATTGAATCTACTTACTTCTAAACTAATTAGACGAATGCTGAAGACTTTATTACCTTTTGACAGAGGCGATTATTAGTTGGCCCATTTGTCTAATTGTCTTGGACGGATTATTGATCTCAAGCAAGACTGAGAGGACAGCGTTCTTTCTGCCCCTAGATAAACTTTTTTTTTTAATTTCGCATATGTTATTGATCCGTAATACTGATTACTTACAAGCCGGTCTATGTACTTTTACGCATTGTATTATGAAAATTAGAGTGCATTATGTTATGTTTATGTTGTTCAAGAACAACCCCGAGGAGAGTCTCCAGTATGAATTTGGCTACTCAAAATATCAATCAGTCACCTTATTTAGCGAGATGGAGTCGTCCCAGTTACGACGAAGTTATGATAGGTTCTAACAGATGGCGCTAGTTTATTTAGTATTTTTTAAAAAATTGCAGCATTCGTTCGTAAAATTTATTAGAGCTTCATTAGAGCTTTTTTATTTTTGTATGATTTTATAATCGATAAAAATGTGATTATACTCTTATTATGCTTATATCATTGCATAAATCAACAGCATTATTTATGTAAAATAATTTGTTTATTACCTGTAAATATTATGAATTTAGAAAAAAAAAGTTTGGTACATCATCTCTCTCAATTCGCGGGTTTCTCCCATAATTCAATGTTTTTTCCAATCTAAAAGTAGTTTGCTTGAAAGGATGTATTGTAAGTACACCATACATGATTCTTCAGAAAGTCACATCATCGAATAATTTTCTTGAATTTGATGGAAAATAATCATTTTGATGGATCAAATAAAAAACAAGTAGGTAATTTTGAAATTATTCAAAAAAAATAGAAAAAGAAAACATTTGTAGTGATGTGGGATCGATCCTTGCTCGAGCAGATCGAAATTCCACAGATGTAACCATTAGACCAATCAATCTCTACATCGCGCCTTGAAATTAACAACTATTTTATATATAAATTCATTGTTTATGTGTGCGTGCATAGCTACGACAAAATTGCAAATTTTAAAATTGTTTGGGCCCGATGTAGAAACATACAACAGAAAATGACACAATTCTGCCTTTATAAAATAATTAACACATTAAAACTGTCGCATAATACAACGGAGCGAAATATTTTGTTTATTTACTATTTTTAAATACAAAAACCAAATTATAGTACCGCAGCGCCATCTATTGACATGAAACTTAGAATCAGGCACTAGTGTTTAACCTTAAGCCAATATATGGAATTCATCAATATTACAAATAATAAAAGGTGAATCAAATCTCTGCAGCAATTCTGCACCAGTCAGCTTCTTAAGAGGCTGTACAACTGTGAACTTACTATGTTAAACTATACCTGCTACTTAAGACGATACTTCACACTAAGTTCTGTAAATACTCTGTTTGACCACGTTATGAACAAAATACATTATTATTATTATTTTTAATAACCACTACCAATAATTGGTGATGGATGAGATGAGGTATTTCTGAGTTTGAAACTTAATAATTTATTGATGATCAAAGCTGAATAATATTTTAACAGCTGACCTTTATGTATGTCGTAAAACTTATTACTCGATAGATACTTTTATACGAAAAATAACTTATTTAGTCGGCAATCTTCAAGTAAGCCCATAGGACAGTGAGTAAAATTCTTACATCTGTGATTATCTGGTCATAAAATAGAGACTCAAAGTAAGCCATATTAGCAACTTCTCAGAAGTACCTTCCCTTGGATGTGGAATACCCCTTTGACTTTTTTTAGTGTATACTTTTTTTTGAATTCAAAATTTAAGATTTATTTATTTATTTTTAAATTTACGCGCCTATGTTGGTTCCCTGACTACACAACTCTGGTAAAGAACCAACAAGAAATCCAGAGCTTCCCTAAACATTGAAATCACTCGTGTTGCACCATGTCCTATTCAATGATTCAGCCTCTTAACAAATCTACTCAAGTAGTGACTAGCTGTTTCAGATAAAATTATTTCTTTTAGACTTTCATATTCAGCGTATAGTCATTCTGTTAACTATTCAATAGAGAACTTCTATCAAGTCAAAATTGTAAAAACTTCTGTAATACAATCGTCTTGGTTATATTTAAGACAAGTCAGATAAGTACCAATATCTACATTAGAATTTTATCCATTTTATAGAAATCTCTCAAATAAACTTAGATATAGAAATGGTTTCCATGATTTTGGATCTAGAACAATATTTAAGACTATGTCTGTGCCGGATATTATATTGACTAAAATAGCAACATGAACATTTTATTTGTTCACTTGTGCAAAAAAGAAATAGTTAAGTCTTATAATTTTGTATGGCATTTTTACCAAAATAGTAGCTTCTCACTATTTATCTGACCCAGATCCATAGTATGGGCTAAGTAGGCACTCAACTAGACCAAATTCTGGACTACTTCTGTTGAACCAAGACTTGTACTACTTGTCTTAAATTTTATAAGAGCTTGAAGATGTCCTTTATTTTTAGAAACAAACTTCAGCAATAAAGCTATACGATCTACATACTTCCTGGATTCAGAATAATTTTCAACGTTATTAAGGCTATCTCTCGGCTATGTATGATTTTACTATATGACGAACAAATAAATGAATCTACACACACCTGACGAAGTATAGACGCCTTAACCATTTCAGTATAAGGTTGACTATAGTAGTACTGCTATGCTTGACTACAGAGGAGCTATAAATTCTAGTCTCCTGGCGAATATAAATTCATCTTTACTAATATACCTTTATTTTCAGGTAAATTCATTTATAATTCGAAAACATTCCTTCTCCAACAAAACTGCAAACTCGCAATAACCAAACCTTTCTCCAAACTATTTATATAATTGAAATCTTTCCAATTTATAAGGAAATTTATGATTCCAAACTTATTTAAACTAAGCTTTGTACATATATACTGAAGCTTTATTTATTTTAAAATAAAATGCTTTATCTGAATCTATGAAATTCACAATTTCGATATCAAAATCACCAACTTTATTTAAGGCTGATCATGTGATTTTTCTCATTGAACACTTTATCATGAAAACCACTCTAAATGGATTAAAATATGAACTTGAAGTCTGCCCTAATCGATAAGTGAGTAACTATGGACCCGAAACTATTTTTTCTAGTTGCAAAATCAATACTAGATAAATTCACTGGATGCAAGACTTCACCAAAATAAACCATTTTTATGAAAGGTTACTGCAAAATTGATCAAACAATTATTACAGAATTTGAAACACTTTTTTAGTAATAATACATGGAAATATCTCTGATTTAAATTGAGAGAATATTACTTTCAAATTATTCTTTCTATTTGCGAACTCACATAAGGTTTTACTCAGATTTTCACAACAAAAGCACTCACTTCAAACACATCACTTACCCTACATAAAGGTCAAACTTAGTTTTCTAAGAAATAATACTTCACTTCACAAATCTATAGTCAAGAGATTGTTTCTGATCAATACCAGATTCTCTCGGCCACAAACCTTAATAATAATCTAGAATTATTAAAACACTCCTGTCATCTTTATGTGACAGTTTCATAAAGTATTAAAACACTCCTGTCATCTTTATGTGACAGTTTCATAAAGTATAAAAACACTCCTGTCATCTTTATGTGACAGTTTCATAAAGTATTAAAACACTCCTGTCATCTTTATGTGACAGTTTCATAAAGTATTAAAACACTCCTGTCATCTTTATGTGACAGTTTCATAAAGTATTAAAACACTCCTGTCATCTTTATGTGACAGTTTCTTAAAGTATTAAAAAACTCCTGTCATCTTTATGTGACAGTTTCATAAAGTATTAAAACACTCCTGTCATCTTTATGTGACAGTTTCATAAAGTATTAAAACACTCCTGTCATCTTTATGTGACAGTTTCATAAAGTATTAAAATACTCCTGTCATATTTATGTGACAGTTTCATAAAGTATTAAAACACTCCTTTCATCTTTATGTGACAGTTTCATAAAGTATTAAAACACTCCTGTCATCTTTATGTGACAGTTTCATAAAGTAATAAAACACTCCTGTCATCTTTATGTGACAGTTTCATAAAGTATTAAAACACTCCTGTCATCTTTATGTGACAGTTTCATAAAGTATTAAAACACTCCTGTCATCTTTATGTGACAGTTTCATAAAGTATTAAAACACTCCTGTCATCTTTATGTGACAGTTTCATAAAGTATTAAAACACTCCTGTCATCTTTATGTGACAGTTTCATAAAGTATTAAAACACTCCTGTCATATTTATGTGACAGTTTCATAAAGTATTAAAACACTCCTTTCATCTTTATGTGACAGTTTCATAAAGTATTAAAACACTCCTGTCATCTTTATGTGACAGTTTCATAAAGTATTAAAACACTCCTGTCATCTTTATGTGACAGTTTCATAAAGTATTAAAACACTGCTGTCATCTTTATGTGACAGTTTCATAAAGTAATAAAACACTCCTGTCATCTTTATGTGACAGTTTCATAAAGTATTAAAACACTCCTGTCATCTTTATGTGACAGTTTCATAAAGTATTAAAACACTCCTGTCATCTTTATGTGACAGTTTCATAAAGTATTAAAACACTCCTGTCATCTTTATGTGACAGTTTCATGAAGTATTAAAACACTCCTGTCATCTTTATGTGACAGTTTCATAAAGTATTAAAACACTCCCGTCATCTTTATGTGACAGTTTCATTAAGTATTAAAACACTCCTGTCATCTTTATGTGACAGTTTCATTAAGTATTAAAACACTCCTGTCATCTTTATGTGACAGTTTCATAAAGTATTAAAACACTCCTGTCATCTTTATGTGACAGTTTCATAAAGTAATAAAACACTCCTGTCATCTTTATGTGACAGTTTCATAAAGTATTAAAACACTCCTGTCATCTTTATGTGACAGTTTCATAAAGTATTAAAACACTCCTGTCATCTTTATGTGACAGTTTCATAAAGTATTAAAACACTCCTGTCATCTTTATGTGACAGTTTCATAAAGTATTAAAATACTCCTGTCATATTTATGTGACAGTTTCATAAAGTATTAAAACACTCCTTTCATCTTTATGTGACAGTTTCATAAAGTATTAAAACACTCCTGTCATCTTTATGTGACAGTTTCATAAAGTATTAAAACACTCCTGTCATCTTTATGTGACAGTTTCATAAAGTATTAAAACACTGCTGTCATCTTTATGTGACAGTTTCATAAAGTAATAAAACACTCCTGTCATCTTTATGTGACAGTTTCATAAAGTATTAAAACACTCCTGTCATCTTTATGTGACAGTTTCATAAAGTATTAAAACACTCCTGTCATCTTTATGTGACAGTTTCATAAAGTATTAAAACACTCCTGTCATCTTTATGTGACAGTTTCATGAAGTATTAAAACACTCCTGTCATCTTTATGTGACAGTTTCATGAAGTATTAAAACACTCCTGTCATCTTTATGTGACAGTTTCATAAAGTATTAAAACACTCCCGTCATCTTTATGTGACAGTTTCATTAAGTATTAAAACACTCCTGTCATCTTTATGTGACAGTTTCATTAAGTATTAAAACACTCCTGTCATCTTTATGTGACAGTTTCATAAAGTATTAAAACACTCCTGTCATCTTTATGTGACAGTTTCATAAAGTATTAAAACACTCCTGTCATCTTTATGTGACAGTTTCATAAAGTATTAAAACACTCCTGTCATCTTTATGTGACAGTTTCATAAAGTATTAAAACACTCCTGTCATCTTTATGTGACAGTTTCATAAAGTATTAAAACACTCCTGTCATCTTTATGTGACAGTTTCATGAAGTATTAAAACACTCCTGTCATCTTTATGTGACAGTTTCATGAAGTATTAAAACACTCCTGTCATCTTTATGTGACAGTTTCATAAAGTATTAAAACACTCCCGTCATCTTTATGTGACAGTTTCATTAAGTATTAAAACACTCCTGTCATCTTTATGTGACAGTTTCATTAAGTATTAAAACACTCCTGTCATCTTTATGTGACAGTTTCATAAAGTATTAAAACACTCCTGTCATCTTTATGTGACAGTTTCATAAAGTATTAAAACACTCCTGTCATCTTTATGTGACAGTTTCATAAAGTATTAAAACACTCCTGTCATCTTTATGTGACAGTTTCATGAAGTATTAAAACACTCCTGTCATCTTTATGTGACAGTTTCATAAAGTATTAAAACACTCCCGTCATCTTTATGTGACAGTTTCATAAAGTATTAAAACACTCCTGTCATCTTTATGTGACAGTTTCATTAAGTATTAAAACACTCCTGTCATCTTTATGTGACAGTTTCATAAAGTATTAAAACACTCCTGTCATCTTTATGTGACAGTTTCATAAAGTAATAAAACACTCCTGTCATCTTTATGTGACAGTTTCATAAAGTATTAAAACACTCCTGTCATCTTTATGTGACAGTTTCATAAAGTATTAAAACACTCCTGTCATCTTTATGTGACAGTTTCATAAAGTATTAAAACACTCCTGTCATCTTTATGTGACAGTTTCATAAAGTATTAAAATACTCCTGTCATATTTATGTGACAGTTTCATAAAGTATTAAAACACTCCTTTCATCTTTATGTGACAGTTTCATAAAGTATTAAAACACTCCTGTCATCTTTATGTGACAGTTTCATAAAGTATTAAAACACTCCTGTCATCTTTATGTGACAGTTTCATAAAGTATTAAAACACTCCTGTCATCTTTATGTGACAGTTTCATAAAGTAATAAAACACTCCTGTCATCTTTATGTGACAGTTTCATAAAGTATTAAAACACTCCTGTCATCTTTATGTGACAGTTTAATAAAGTATTAAAACACTCCTGTCATCTTTATGTGACAGTTTCATAAAGTATTAAAACACTCCTGTCATCTTTATGTGACAGTTTCATGAAGTATTAAAACACTCCTGTCATCTTTATGTGACAGTTTCATGAAGTATTAAAACACTCCTGTCATCTTTATGTGACAGTTTCATAAAGTATTAAAACACTCCCGTCATCTTTATGTGACAGTTTCATTAAGTATTAAAACACTCCTGTCATCTTTATTTGACAGTTTCATTAAGTATTAAAACACTCCTGTCATCTTTATGTGACAGTTTCATAAAGTATTAAAACACTCCTGTCATCTTTATGTGACAGTTTCATAAAGTATTAAAACACTCCTGTCATCTTTATGTGACAGTTTCATGAAGTATTAAAACACTCCTGTCATCTTTATGTGACAGTTTCATGAAGTATTAAAACACTCCTGTCATCTTTATGTGACAGTTTCATAAAGTATTAAAACACTCCCGTCATCTTTATGTGACAGTTTCATTAAGTATTAAAACACTCCTGTCATCTTTATGTGACAGTTTCATTAAGTATTAAAACACTCCTGTCATCTTTATGTGACAGTTTCATAAAGTATTAAAACACTCCTGTCATCTTTATGTGACAGTTTCATAAAGTATTAAAACACTCCTGTCATCTTTATGTGACAGTTTCATAAAGTATTAAAACACTCCTGTCATCTTTATGTGACAGTTTCATAAAGTATTAAAACACTCCTTTCATCTTTATGTGACAGTTTCATAAAGTATTAAAACACTCCTGTCATCTTTATGTGACAGTTTCATAAAGTATTAAAACACTCCTGTCATCTTTATGTGACAGTTTCATAAAGTATTAAAACACTGCTGTCATCTTTATGTGACAGTTTCATAAAGTAATAAAACACTCCTGTCATCTTTATGTGACAGTTTCATAAAGTATTAAAACACTCCTGTCATCTTTATGTGACAGTTTCATAAAGTATTAAAACACTCCTGTCATCTTTATGTGACAGTTTCATAAAGTATTAAAACACTCCTGTCATCTTTATGTGACAGTTTCATGAAGTATTAAAACACTCCTGTCATCTTTATGTGACAGTTTCATAAAGTATTAAAACACTCCTGTCATCTTTATGTGACAGTTTCATAAAGTATTAAAACACTCCTGTCATCTTTATGTGACAGTTTCATAAAGTATTAAAACACTCCTGTCATATTTATGTGACAGTTTCATAAAGTATTAAAACACTCCTGTCATCTTTATGTGACAGTTTCATAAAGTATTAAAACACTCCTGTCATCTTTATGTGACAGTTTCATAAAGTAATAAAACACTCCTGTCATCTTTATGTGACAGTTTCATAAAGTATTAAAACACTCCTGTCATCTTTATGTGACAGTTTAATAAAGTATTAAAACACTCCTGTCATCTTTATGTGACAGTTTCATAAAGTATTAAAACACTCCTGTCATCTTTATGTGACAGTTTCATAAAGTATTAAAACACTCCTGTCATCTTTATGTGACAGTTTCATAAAGTATTAAAACACTCCTGTCATCTTTATGTGACAGTTTCATAAAGTATTAAAACACTCCTGTCATCTTTATGTGACAGTTTCATGAAGTATTAAAACACTCCTGTCATCTTTATGTGACAGTTTCATAAAGTATTAAAACACTCCCGTCATCTTTATGTGACAGTTTCATTAAGTATTAAAACACTCCTGTCATCTTTATGTGACAGTTTCATTAAGTATTAAAACACTCCTGTCATCTTTATGTGACAGTTTCATAAAGTATTAAAACACTCCTGTCATCTTTATGTGACAGTTTCATAAAGTATTAAAACACTCCTGTCATCTTTATGTGACAGTTTCATAAAGTATTAAAACACTCCTGTCATCTTTATGTGACAGTTTCATAAAGTATTAAAACACTCCTGTCATCTTTATGTGACAGTTTCATAAAGTATTAAAACACTCCTGTCATCTTTATGTGACAGTTTCATGAAGTATTAAAACACTCCTGTCATCTTTATGTGACAGTTTCATGAAGTATTAAAACACTCCTGTCATCTTTATGTGACAGTTTCATAAAGTATTAAAACACTCCCGTCATCTTTATGTGACAGTTTCATTAAGTATTAAAACACTCCTGTCATCTTTATGTGACAGTTTCATTAAGTATTAAAACACTCCTGTCATCTTTATGTGACAGTTTCATAAAGTATTAAAACACTCCTGTCATCTTTATGTGACAGTTTCATAAAGTATTAAAACACTCCTGTCATCTTTATGTGACAGTTTCATAAAGTATTAAAACACTCCTGTCATCTTTATGTGACAGTTTCATGAAGTATTAAAACACTCCTGTCATCTTTATGTGACAGTTTCATAAAGTATTAAAACACTCCCGTCATCTTTATGTGACAGTTTCATAAAGTATTAAAACACTCCTGTCATCTTTATGTGACAGTTTCATTAAGTATTAAAACACTCCTGTCATCTTTATGTGACAGTTTCATAAAGTATTAAAACACTCCTGTCATCTTTATGTGACAGTTTCATAAAGTAATAAAACACTCCTGTCATCTTTATGTGACAGTTTCATAAAGTATTAAAACACTCCTGTCATCTTTATGTGACAGTTTCATAAAGTATTAAAACACTCCTGTCATCTTTATGTGACAGTTTCATAAAGTATTAAAACACTCCTGTCATCTTTATGTGACAGTTTCATAAAGTATTAAAATACTCCTGTCATATTTATGTGACAGTTTCATAAAGTATTAAAACACTCCTTTCATCTTTATGTGACAGTTTCATAAAGTATTAAAACACTCCTGTCATCTTTATGTGACAGTTTCATAAAGTATTAAAACACTCCTGTCATCTTTATGTGACAGTTTCATAAAGTATTAAAACACTCCTGTCATCTTTATGTGACAGTTTCATAAAGTAATAAAACACTCCTGTCATCTTTATGTGACAGTTTCATAAAGTATTAAAACACTCCTGTCATCTTTATGTGACAGTTTAATAAAGTATTAAAACACTCCTGTCATCTTTATGTGACAGTTTCATAAAGTATTAAAACACTCCTGTCATCTTTATGTGACAGTTTCATGAAGTATTAAAACACTCCTGTCATCTTTATGTGACAGTTTCATGAAGTATTAAAACACTCCTGTCATCTTTATGTGACAGTTTCATAAAGTATTAAAACACTCCCGTCATCTTTATGTGACAGTTTCATTAAGTATTAAAACACTCCTGTCATCTTTATTTGACAGTTTCATTAAGTATTAAAACACTCCTGTCATCTTTATGTGACAGTTTCATAAAGTATTAAAACACTCCTGTCATCTTTATGTGACAGTTTCATAAAGTATTAAAACACTCCTGTCATCTTTATGTGACAGTTTCATAAAGTAATAAAACACTCCCGTCATCTTTATGTGACAGTTTCATTAAGTATTAAAACACTCCTGTCATCTTTATGTGACAGTTTCATTAAGTATTAAAACACTCCTGTCATCTTTATGTGACAGTTTCATAAAGTATTAAAACACTCCTGTCATCTTTATGTGACAGTTTCATAAAGTAATAAAACACTCCTGTCATCTTTATGTGACAGTTTCATAAAGTATTAAAACACTCCTGTCATCTTTATGTGACAGTTTCATAAAGTATTAAAACACTCCTGTCATCTTTATGTGACAGTTTCATAAAGTAATAAAACACTCCTGTCATCTTTATGTGACAGTTTCATAAAGTATTAAAACACTCCTGTCATCTTTATGTGACAGTTTCATAAAGTAATAAAACACTCCTGTCATCTTTATGTGACAGTTTCATAAAGTATTAAAACACTCCCGTCATCTTTATGTGACAGTTTCATTAAGTATTAAAACACTCCTGTCATCTTTATGTGACAGTTTCATTAAGTATTAAAACACTCCTGTCATCTTTATGTGACAGTTTCATAAACTATTAAAACACTCCTGTCATCTTTATGTGACAGTTTCATAAAGTAATAAAACACTCCTGTCATCTTTATGTGACAGTTTCATAAAGTATTAAAACACTCCTGTTATCTTTATGTGACAGTTTCATAAAGTATTAAAACACTCCTGTCATCTTTATGTGACAGTTTCATAAAGTAATAAAACACTCCTGTCATCTGTATGTGACAGTTTCATAAAGTATTAAAACACTCCTGTCATCTTTATGTGACAGTTTCATAAAGTAATAAAACACTCCTGTCATCTTTATGTGACAATTTCATAAAGTAATAAAACACTCCTGTCATCTTAATGTGACAGTTTCATAAAGTAATAAAACACTCCTGTCATCTGTATGTGACAGTTTCATAAAGTATTAAAACACTCCTGTCATCTTTATGTGACAGTTTCATAAAGTAATAAAACACTCCTGTCATCTTTATGTGACAGTTTCATAAAGTATTAAAACACTCCTGTCATCTTTATGTGACAGTTTCATAAAGTAATAAAACACTCCTGTCATCTGTATGTGACAGTTTCATAAAGTATTAAAACACTCCTGTCATCTTTATGTGACAGTTTCATAAAGTATTAAAACACTCCTGTCATCTTTATGTGACAGTTTCATTAAGTATTAAAACACTCCTGTCATCTTTATGTGACAGTTTCATTAAGTATTAAAACACTCCTGTCATCTTTATGTGACAGTTTCATAAACTATTAAAACACTCCTGTCATCTTTATGTGACAGTTTCATAAAGTATTAAAACACTCCTGTCATCTTTATGTGACAGTTTCATAAAGTATTAAAACACTCCTGTTATCTTTATGTGACAGTTTCATAAAGTATTAAAACACTCCTGTCATCTTTATGTGACAGTTTCATAAAGTAATAAAACACTCCTGTCATCTTAATGTGACAGTTTCATAAAGTATTAAAACACTCCTGTCATCTTTATGTGACAGTTTCATAAAGTAATAAAACACTCCTGTCATCTGTATGTGACAGTTTCATAAAGTATTAAAACACTCCTGTCATCTTTATGTGACAGTTTCATAAAGTAATAAAACACTCCTGTCATCTTTATGTGACAGTTTCATAAAGTATTAAAACACTCCTGTCATCTTTATGTGACAGTTTCATAAAGTAATAAAACACTCCTGTCATCTGTATGTGACAGTTTCATAAAGTATTAAAACACTCCTGTCATCTTTATGTGACAGTTTCATAAAGTAATAAAACACTCCTGTCATCTTTATGTGACAGTTTCATAAAGTATTAAAACACTCCTGTCATCTTTATGTGACAGTTTCATAAAGTAATAAAACACTCCTGTCATCTGTATGTGACAGTTTCATAAAGTATTAAAACACTCCTGTCATCTTTATGTGACAGTTTCATAAAGTAATAAAACACTCCTGTCATCTTTATGTGACAGTTTCATAAAGTAATAAAACACTCCTGTCATCTTTATGTGACAGTTTCATAAAGTAATAAAACACTCCTGTCATCTGTATGTGACAGTTTCATAAAGTATTAAAACACTCCTGTCATCTTTATGTGACAGTTTCATAAAGTAATAAAACACTCCTGTCATCTTTATGTGACAGTTTCATAAAGTATTAAAACACTCCTGTCATCTTTATGTGACAGTTTCATTAAGTAATAAAACACTCCTGTCATCTGTATGTGACAGTTTCATAAAGTATTAAAACACTCCTGTCATCTTTATGTGACAGTTTCATAAAGTAATAAAACACTCCTGTCATCTGTATGTGACAGTTTCATAAAGTATTAAAACACTCCTGTCATCTTTATGTGACAGTTTCATAAAGTATTAAAACACTCCTGTCATCTTTATGTGACAGTTTCATTAAGTATTAAAACACTCCTGTCATCTTTATGTGACAGTTTCATTAAGTATTAAAACACTCCTGTCATCTTTATGTGACAGTTTCATAAAGTATTAAAACACTCCTGTTATCTTTATGTGACAGTTTCATAAAGTATTAAAACACTCCTGTCATCTTTATGTGACAGTTTCATAAAGTATTAAAACACTCCTGTTATCTTTATGTGACAGTTTCATAAAGTAATAAAACACTCCTGTCATCTGTATGTGACAGTTTCAAAAAGTATTAAAACACTCCTGTCATCTTTATGTGACAGTTTCATAAAGTAATAAAACACTCCTGTCATCTTTATGTGACAGTTTCATAAAGTAATAAAACACTCCTGTCATCTGTATGTGACAGTTTCAAAAAGTATTAAAACACTCCTGTTATCTTTATGTGACAGTTTCATAAAGTATTAAAACACTCCTGTCATCTTTATGTGACAGTTTCATAAAGTATTAAAACACTCCTGTTATCTTTATGTGACAGTTTCATAAAGTAATAAAACACTCCTGTCATCTGTATGTGACAGTTTCAAAAAGTATTAAAACACTCCTGTCATCTGTATGTGACAGTTTCAAAAAGTATTAAAACACTCCTGTCATCTTTATGTGACAGTTTCATAAAGTATTAAAACACTCCTGTCATCTTTATGTGACAGTTTCATTAAGTATTAAAACACTCCTGTCATCTTTATGTGACAGTTTCATTAAGTATTAAAACACTCCTGTCATCTTTATGTGACAGTTTCATAAAGTATTAAAACACTCCTCTCATCTTTATGTGACAGTTTCATAAAGTATTAAAACACTCCTGTCATCTTTATGTGACAGTTTCATAAAGTATTAAAACACTCCTGTTATCTTTATGTGACAGTTTCATAAAGTATTAAAACACTCCTGTCATCTTTATGTGACAGTTTCATAAAGTAATAAAACACTCCTGTCATCTTAATGTGACAGTTTCATAAAGTATTAAAACACTCCTGTCATCTTTATGTGACAGTTTCATAAAGTAATAAAACACTCCTGTCATCTTAATGTGACAGTTTCATAAAGTATTAAAACACTCCTGTCATCTTTATGTGACAGTTTCATAAAGTAATAAAACACTCCTGTCATCTTTATGTGACAGTTTCATAAAGTATTAAAACACTCCTGTCATCTTTATGTGACAGTTTCATAAAGTATTAAAACACTCCTGTCATCTTTATGTGACAGTTTCATGAAGTATTAAAACACTCCTGTCATCTTTATGTGACAGTTTCATAAAGTATTAAAACACTCCCGTCATCTTTATGTGACAGTTTCATAAAGTATTAAAACACTCCTGTCATCTTTATGTGACAGTTTCATTAAGTATTAAAACACTCCTGTCATCTTTATGTGACAGTTTCATAAAGTATTAAAACACTCCTGTCATCTTTATGTGACAGTTTCATAAAGTAATAAAACACTCCTGTCATCTTTATGTGACAGTTTCATAAAGTATTAAAACACTCCTGTCATCTTTATGTGACAGTTTCATAAAGTATTAAAACACTCCTGTCATCTTTATGTGACAGTTTCATAAAGTATTAAAACACTCCTGTCATCTTTATGTGACAGTTTCATAAAGTATTAAAATACTCCTGTCATATTTATGTGACAGTTTCATAAAGTATTAAAACACTCCTTTCATCTTTATGTGACAGTTTCATAAAGTATTAAAACACTCCTGTCATCTTTATGTGACAGTTTCATAAAGTATTAAAACACTCCTGTCATCTTTATGTGACAGTTTCATAAAGTATTAAAACACTCCTGTCATCTTTATGTGACAGTTTCATAAAGTAATAAAACACTCCTGTCATCTTTATGTGACAGTTTCATAAAGTATTAAAACACTCCTGTCATCTTTATGTGACAGTTTAATAAAGTATTAAAACACTCCTGTCATCTTTATGTGACAGTTTCATAAAGTATTAAAACACTCCTGTCATCTTTATGTGACAGTTTCATGAAGTATTAAAACACTCCTGTCATCTTTATGTGACAGTTTCATGAAGTATTAAAACACTCCTGTCATCTTTATGTGACAGTTTCATAAAGTATTAAAACACTCCCGTCATCTTTATGTGACAGTTTCATTAAGTATTAAAACACTCCTGTCATCTTTATTTGACAGTTTCATTAAGTATTAAAACACTCCTGTCATCTTTATGTGACAGTTTCATAAAGTATTAAAACACTCCTGTCATCTTTATGTGACAGTTTCATAAAGTATTAAAACACTCCTGTCATCTTTATGTGACAGTTTCATAAAGTAATAAAACACTCCCGTCATCTTTATGTGACAGTTTCATTAAGTATTAAAACACTCCTGTCATCTTTATGTGACAGTTTCATTAAGTATTAAAACACTCCTGTCATCTTTATGTGACAGTTTCATAAAGTATTAAAACACTCCTGTCATCTTTATGTGACAGTTTCATAAAGTAATAAAACACTCCTGTCATCTTTATGTGACAGTTTCATAAAGTATTAAAACACTCCTGTCATCTTTATGTGACAGTTTCATAAAGTATTAAAACACTCCTGTCATCTTTATGTGACAGTTTCATAAAGTAATAAAACACTCCTGTCATCTTTATGTGACAGTTTCATAAAGTATTAAAACACTCCTGTCATCTTTATGTGACAGTTTCATAAAGTAATAAAACACTCCTGTCATCTTTATGTGACAGTTTCATAAAGTATTAAAACACTCCCGTCATCTTTATGTGACAGTTTCATTAAGTATTAAAACACTCCTGTCATCTTTATGTGACAGTTTCATTAAGTATTAAAACACTCCTGTCATCTTTATGTGACAGTTTCATAAACTATTAAAACACTCCTGTCATCTTTATGTGACAGTTTCATAAAGTAATAAAACACTCCTGTCATCTTTATGTGACAGTTTCATAAAGTATTAAAACACTCCTGTTATCTTTATGTGACAGTTTCATAAAGTATTAAAACACTCCTGTCATCTTTATGTGACAGTTTCATAAAGTAATAAAACACTCCTGTCATCTGTATGTGACAGTTTCATAAAGTATTAAAACACTCCTGTCATCTTTATGTGACAGTTTCATAAAGTAATAAAACACTCCTGTCATCTTTATGTGACAATTTCATAAAGTAATAAAACACTCCTGTCATCTTAATGTGACAGTTTCATAAAGTAATAAAACACTCCTGTCATCTGTATGTGACAGTTTCATAAAGTATTAAAACACTCCTGTCATCTTTATGTGACAGTTTCATAAAGTAATAAAACACTCCTGTCATCTTTATGTGACAGTTTCATAAAGTATTAAAACACTCCTGTCATCTTTATGTGACAGTTTCATAAAGTAATAAAACACTCCTGTCATCTGTATGTGACAGTTTCATAAAGTATTAAAACACTCCTGTCATCTTTATGTGACAGTTTCATAAAGTATTAAAACACTCCTGTCATCTTTATGTGACAGTTTCATTAAGTATTAAAACACTCCTGTCATCTTTATGTGACAGTTTCATTAAGTATTAAAACACTCCTGTCATCTTTATGTGACAGTTTCATAAACTATTAAAACACTCCTGTCATCTTTATGTGACAGTTTCATAAAGTATTAAAACACTCCTGTCATCTTTATGTGACAGTTTCATAAAGTATTAAAACACTCCTGTTATCTTTATGTGACAGTTTCATAAAGTATTAAAACACTCCTGTCATCTTTATGTGACAGTTTCATAAAGTAATAAAACACTCCTGTCATCTTAATGTGACAGTTTCATAAAGTATTAAAACACTCCTGTCATCTTTATGTGACAGTTTCATAAAGTAATAAAACACTCCTGTCATCTGTATGTGACAGTTTCATAAAGTATTAAAACACTCCTGTCATCTTTATGTGACAGTTTCATAAAGTAATAAAACACTCCTGTCATCTTTATGTGACAGTTTCATAAAGTATTAAAACACTCCTGTCATCTTTATGTGACAGTTTCATAAAGTAATAAAACACTCCTGTCATCTGTATGTGACAGTTTCATAAAGTATTAAAACACTCCTGTCATCTTTATGTGACAGTTTCATAAAGTAATAAAACACTCCTGTCATCTTTATGTGACAGTTTCATAAAGTATTAAAACACTCCTGTCATCTTTATGTGACAGTTTCATAAAGTAATAAAACACTCCTGTCATCTGTATGTGACAGTTTCATAAAGTATTAAAACACTCCTGTCATCTTTATGTGACAGTTTCATAAAGTAATAAAACACTCCTGTCATCTTTATGTGACAGTTTCATAAAGTAATAAAACACTCCTGTCATCTTTATGTGACAGTTTCATAAAGTAATAAAACACTCCTGTCATCTGTATGTGACAGTTTCATAAAGTATTAAAACACTCCTGTCATCTTTATGTGACAGTTTCATAAAGTAATAAAACACTCCTGTCATCTTTATGTGACAGTTTCATAAAGTATTAAAACACTCCTGTCATCTTTATGTGACAGTTTCATTAAGTAATAAAACACTCCTGTCATCTGTATGTGACAGTTTCATAAAGTATTAAAACACTCCTGTCATCTTTATGTGACAGTTTCATAAAGTAATAAAACACTCCTGTCATCTGTATGTGACAGTTTCATAAAGTATTAAAACACTCCTGTCATCTTTATGTGACAGTTTCATAAAGTATTAAAACACTCCTGTCATCTTTATGTGACAGTTTCATTAAGTATTAAAACACTCCTGTCATCTTTATGTGACAGTTTCATTAAGTATTAAAACACTCCTGTCATCTTTATGTGACAGTTTCATAAAGTATTAAAACACTCCTGTTATCTTTATGTGACAGTTTCATAAAGTATTAAAACACTCCTGTCATCTTTATGTGACAGTTTCATAAAGTATTAAAACACTCCTGTTATCTTTATGTGACAGTTTCATAAAGTAATAAAACACTCCTGTCATCTGTATGTGACAGTTTCAAAAAGTATTAAAACACTCCTGTCATCTTTATGTGACAGTTTCATAAAGTAATAAAACACTCCTGTCATCTTTATGTGACAGTTTCATAAAGTAATAAAACACTCCTGTCATCTGTATGTGACAGTTTCAAAAAGTATTAAAACACTCCTGTTATCTTTATGTGACAGTTTCATAAAGTATTAAAACACTCCTGTCATCTTTATGTGACAGTTTCATAAAGTATTAAAACACTCCTGTTATCTTTATGTGACAGTTTCATAAAGTAATAAAACACTCCTGTCATCTGTATGTGACAGTTTCAAAAAGTATTAAAACACTCCTGTCATCTGTATGTGACAGTTTCAAAAAGTATTAAAACACTCCTGTCATCTTTATGTGACAGTTTCATAAAGTATTAAAACACTCCTGTCATCTTTATGTGACAGTTTCATTAAGTATTAAAACACTCCTGTCATCTTTATGTGACAGTTTCATTAAGTATTAAAACACTCCTGTCATCTTTATGTGACAGTTTCATAAAGTATTAAAACACTCCTCTCATCTTTATGTGACAGTTTCATAAAGTATTAAAACACTCCTGTCATCTTTATGTGACAGTTTCATAAAGTATTAAAACACTCCTGTTATCTTTATGTGACAGTTTCATAAAGTATTAAAACACTCCTGTCATCTTTATGTGACAGTTTCATAAAGTAATAAAACACTCCTGTCATCTTAATGTGACAGTTTCATAAAGTATTAAAACACTCCTGTCATCTTTATGTGACAGTTTCATAAAGTAATAAAACACTCCTGTCATCTTAATGTGACAGTTTCATAAAGTATTAAAACACTCCTGTCATCTTTATGTGACAGTTTCATAAAGTAATAAAACACTCCTGTCATCTTAATGTGACAGTTTCATAAAGTATTAAAACACTCCTGTCATCTTTATGTGACAGTTTCATAAAGTATTAAAACACTCCTGTCATCTTTATGTGACAGTTTCATAAAGTAATAAAACACTCCTGTCATCTTTATGTGACAGTTTCATAAAGTATTAAAACACTCCTGTCATCTTTATGTGACAGTTTCATAAAGTAATAAAACACTCCTGTCATCTTTATGTGACAGTTTCATAAAGTATTAAAATACACTTCCAGTAGGAAGCTTACACTCAGTAGGAAGCTTACAGTCAGTAGGAAGCTTACACTCAGTAAGAAGCTTACAGTCAGTAGGAAGCTTACAGTCAGTAGGAAGCTTACACTCAGTAGGAAGCTTACACTCAGTAGGAAGCTTACACTCAGTAGGAAGCTTACACTCAGTAGGAAGCTTACACTCAGTAGGAAGCTTACACTCAGTAGGAAGCTTACACTCAGTAGGAAGCTTACACTCAGTAGGAAGCTTACACTCAGTAGGAAGCTTACACTCAGTAGGAATCTTACACTCAGTAGGAAGCTTACACTCAGTAGGAAGCTTACACTCAGTAGGAAGCTTACACTCAGTAGGAAGCTTACACTCAGTAGGAAGCTTACACTCAGTAGGAAGCTTACACTCAGTAGGAAGCTTACACTCAGTAGGAAGCTTACACTCAGTAGGAAGCTTACACTCAGTAGGAAGCTTACACTCAGTAGGAAGCTTACACTCAGTAGGAAGTTTACAGTCAGTAGGAAGCTTACACTCAGTAGGAAGCTTACAGTCAGTAGGAAGCTTACACTCAGTAGGAAGCTTACACTCAGTAGGAAGCTTACACTCAGTAGGAAGCTTACACTCAGTAGGAAGCTTACACTCAGTAGGAAGCTTACACTCAGTAGGAAGCTTACACTCAGTAGGAAGCTTACACTCAGTAGGAAGCTTACAGTCAGTAGGAAGCTTACACTCAGTAGGAAGCTTACAGTCAGTAGGAAGCTTACACTCAGTAGGAACCTTACACTCAGTAGGAAGCTTACACTCAGTAGGAAGCTTACAGTCAGTAGGAAGCTTACAGTCAGTAGGAAGCTTACACTCAGTAGGAACCTTACACTCAGTAGGAAGCTTACACTCAGTAGGAAGCTTACACTCAGTAGGAAGCTTACACTCAGTAGGAAGCTTACACTCAGTAGGAAGCTTACAGTCAGTAGGAAGCTTACAGTCAGTAGGAAGCTTACAGTCAGTAGGAAGCTTACACTCAGTAGGAACCTTACACTCAGTAGGAAGCTTACACTCAGTAGGAAGCTTACACTCAGTAGGAAGCTTACACTCAGTAGGAAGCTTACACTCAGTAGGAAGCTTACACTCAGTAGGAAGCTTACAGTCAGTAGGAAGCTTACACTCAGTAGGAAGCTTACACTCAGTAGGAAGCTTACAGTCAGTAGGAAGCTTACAGTCAGTAGGAAGCTTACACTCAGTAGGAACCTTACACTCAGTAGGAAGCTTACACTCAGTAGGAAGCTTACACTCAGTAGGAACCTTACACTCAGTAGGAAGCTTACAGTCAGTAGGAAGCTTACACTCAGTAGGAAGCTTACACTCAGTAGGAAGCTTACACTCAGTAGGAAGCTTACACTCAGTAGGAAGCTTACACTCAGTAGGAAGCTTACACTCAGTAGGAAGCTTACACTCAGTAGGAAGCTTACACTCAGTAGGAAGCTTACACTCAGTAGGAAGCTTACACTCAGTAGGAAGCTTACAGTCAGTAGGAAGCTTACAGTCAGTAGGAAGCTTACACTCAGTAGGAACCTTACACTCAGTAGGAAGCTTACACTCAGTAGGAAGCTTACACTCAGTAGGAAGCTTACACTCAGTAGGAAGCTTACACTCAGTAGGAAGCTTACACTCAGTAGGAAGCTTACACTCAGTAGGAAGCTTACACTCAGTAGGAAGCTTACACTCAGTAGGAAGCTTACACTCAGTAGGAACCTTACACTCAGTAGGAAGCTTACAGTCAGTAGGAAGCTTACACTCAGTAGGAAGCTTACACTCAGTAGGAAGCTTACACTCAGTAGGAAGCTTACACTCAGTAGGAACCTTACACTCAGTAGGAAGCTTACACTCAGTAGGAAGCTTACACTCAGTAGGAAGCTTACACTCAGTAGGAAGCTTACACTCAGTAGGAAGCTTACACTCAGTAGGAAGCTTACACTCAGTAGGAAGCTTACACTCAGTAGGAAGCTTACACTCAGTAGGAACCTTACACTCAGTAGGAAGCTTACAGTCAGTAGGAAGCTTACACTCAGTAGGAAGCTTACACTCAGTAGGAAGCTTACACTCAGTAGGAAGCTTACACTCAGTAGGAACCTTACACTCAGTAGGAATTTGTTGAATTAAAACGACGCCGACGGTGCCAGGAAACCTCTACAAATGACACCACCCATCGAGATTATACTTCTCTGAGATTTTTGAAGTACCTACTTGACTATTGTTGGGTTGTTTCTGTGTAAAACAACTATTGATTGTGTGCAGTATCTGTTTCTATGAACAAAGTTAGTTTACTGCGATGCTGTGACAGTGATTAACTAATTTCCAATTGATTTTCATCTACAACTGCTGCTGTATACCATAAATCATCAAAAAAATCGTTGTCAACATTAATCCTCAAAAGAAAACGACCCCAATTTTTCTTTGTTGTGTTCGAGTTGAATGTTATCATTGTACGGACGCTAGAATGTCAGACTACTTACCTGATGCCAATTCTTATTGCGGCGCCATAGCTGTTAAATAGTTAACAAATAGGGGGCATACTTGCGCATCTAGGTTCCACCATAGATAAATAAAGGAAGGATAGATTGCTATCTCCTTGTACTGTTCGCAATACTAAAAATAACGTTGCTAGATGGCGTTACTTGTCTCGCTGGAAATAAAATTTGTCTGAAATCGACGAAATATAGCATTTTAGTGTTCTGGTTCATCATATTTATTTATTTCATGAATAAAAACACGAAATTGTCATAACATCGCATCAGAAATTAGTGAATTCTTAATCAGGTGTTTTTAAAATTTTTTTCATTAAACTTTCGGTGGTAAGCTGGCAATCTAACAAAGCGTGCAGATGGTTATTCTGGATTCCGGTAGATGGCGCACAACGATCAATTAAACAAAATATGTGCATTAAAATACGCTTTATTTACCTAACACACACTACTCATACATACCGGTATATAACTTTACTCTTTGACTCAACTGCATGCACGGTTGAGCGATTTATCCTCAGATTTATCGTATGCCATGTGTCGTATTGTCGTATTCAAGCAAATTTTTGTTTTTGTGGGTGCAGTATAGTTGCTACACACACACATCGAATTTCGTTTCATCAACTGTTCGATAGATGGCACTAGGTATGTCACAATTTATCTAGTATAGTAGTGACATCAAAAATAATAAGTCGAACTACTAGGTACCGGCGAAAATAATAAGTTTTACGCGGGCTTTGTTTTAATGTATGGAGTGAGCAATCTATCCTTCCTTTATTTATCTATGGTTCCACCAACTGCTTCGATGCGATAGAATTGGTTATACACTGTAATGGTTTGCAATTTGTTACTTAAATAAATAAATAAAATTGTAGTACCAACCTAAGAAATTAAAACTATGCACAAGCCCAAAAATAATATAATTATAAGTGTGGTGGTTATAAATAAACTACTTGCAGCAGCCCGCCTTGTTATAGGAAGTTAGCGCTCCAGTCAGAGCTACAGTGTACATACTGTACATTGCTACCAATCGCTTCAAGTCGTCATACGTTTTCTTTTATTTAGGTGTACTGGCCACAGTGGCGTAGCTAGGTAGGCAAAGGCCCCGGTGCATAGAGAAAAAATCGGGCCCTCACCCCCTCTTTCACGGTAGCTTCAACTTATATTGGCCTTCAAAATTATAGATAGGAATAAAAATAGGATACAGGATACAGTGAGTTGAACTTATCATTAGTACACTGAGAGAAAAAAGATACGTAATTCTGTAACTCACTTACTTATGTGAGGACCAATTCAGGATACTGTTACTTAAGTAGCCGACAACATGCCGCGTAAGTAACCGGCAGTTGTGCCAGAGCCCGTAGTGTACGTAGCCCTCTTCGTTACATATACCAGTGTAGCCTACTTACTAAAAAGATGTAGGTACATTACGTCATGGTGCCTCTTACTTAGATACTGGCCTAGTGAAAGTGAAAGTGAAAGTGAAAAACATAATAGGTGCACTACGTCATGATGTTTCTTACGTCCATACTGGTGTAGCCTACGTACTATGAAGATGTATGTGCATTACGCCATGGTGCCTCTTACTTACATACTGACGTAGTCTACGTACTGTGCAGATATAGGTGCATTACATCATGTTGTTTCTTAAGTACATACTGGTGTAGTCTACGTATTGTGCAGATGTAGATGCAGTACGAAAAGGTGCCTATTACTTACATACTGGTGCTGCTTACGTACTGTGCAGATGTAGGTGCGTTACATCAAGGTGCCTCTTATGTATATACTGGCGTTGCCTACGTACTGTGCAGATGTATGTGCATTACGCCATGGTGCCTCTTACTTACATACTGGCGTAGTCTACGTATTGTGCACATGTAGATGCAGTACGAAAAGGTGCCTCTTACTTACATACTGGTGCTGCTTACGTACTGTGCAGATGTAGGTGCGTTACATCAAGGTGCCTCTTATGTATATACTGGCGTTGCCTACGTACTGAGCAGATGTATGTGCATTACGCCATGGTGCCTCTTACTTACATACTGGCGTAGTCTACGTATTGTGCACATGTAGATGCAGTACGAAAAGGTGCCTCTTACTTACATACTGGTGCTGCTTACGTACTGTGCAGATGTAGGTGCGTTACATCAAGGTGCCTCTTATGTATATACTGGCGTTGCCTACGTACTGTGCAGATGTAGGTTCATTACGTCATGTTGTTTCTTACGTACATACTGGTGTAGTATACGTATTGTGCAGATGTAGATGCAGTACGAAAAGGTGCCTCTTACTTACATACTGGTGCTGCTTACGTACTGTGCAGATGTAGGTGCATTACGTCATGGTGCCTCTTATGTAAATACTGGCGTTGCCTACGTACTGTGCAGATGTAGGTGCATTACGTCATGGTGCCTCTTACGTACATACTGGCGTAGTCTACGTATTATGCAGATGTAGATGCAGTACGAAAAGGTGCCTCTTACTTACATACGGTTGTGGATTACGTACTGTGCAGATGTAGGTGTGTTACATCAAGGTGCCTCTTATGTATATACTGGCGTTGCCTACGTACTGTGCAGATGTAGGTGCATTACGTCATGGTGCCTCTTACGTACATACTGGCGTAGTCCACGTATTGTGCAGATGTAGATGCAGTACGAAAAGATCCCTCTTACTTACATACTGGTGTTGTCTATGTATTGTTCAGACGTAGGAGCATTACGTCATGGTGCCTTTTACGTATATACTGGTGTTGCCTACGTACTGTGCAGATGTAGGTGCATTACGTCATGCTGTTTATTACGTACATACTGATGTCACCTACGTACTTTGCAGATGTAGGTTCATTACACCATGGTGCGTACTTTGCAGACGCAAGAAGCACCATGACGTAAGAGGCAACATGACGGAGTGCAACTACATCTTCACAGTACGTAGACTATACGAGTTTGTACGCAGGAGGCACCATGACATAGTACACCTGCATTTACACAAATAGATTGCATAGACCACATTAGTATGTCCGTAAGAGGCACCATGACGTAGTGAACCTGGATCTGCACATTACGTTACATAGGCTACATCAATACGTACGGCATTTCAAAATTGGCACGAATGCATTAGCAGCAATTAAATTAATATAGAATGTATATGTCGCCGCCCTGTGGTTAAATCAGCCGCCTGATTGTTATTAGTTTTTCGGAAGCCATACATATTCGTGGTTATTTTTTTCATGACCACCCAGAAATATAATTTAAACCAAAAGGCTAGCCATATAGTTAAGGAGCTGATTTAACCACATGGCGGCGACATATATATAGTAAAAAAGAGTAAGGACTATTCGTAACGTGTCTACAACACTGCACCAATATCGTAACATAAAACATAATGCATTAAAATACACCATAGAATTATATGAAAGAGGTTGGTAAGCATATAAATGATAAGAAAATACATTTACAGTACAAATTATTGTTTTATTACTTTTACAAAAGAAATTATTGTTTTATTACTGTATACTAAAAAGAAAAACATTCTTAAATATTTTTTAGATCTTACAAAGTTGCAAAACGGCACCCCGTATGGATAAGGATCAAACTGAAAACTACCCGCGACATGTACTTAACTAATAAGAGAAAGTAACTAACCACCGGGTTCTAAATTGAGAATTTCACAAAGTACCTAAATACTGTAGTATCGTTCTGTCTGTCTCTTCAGGTTTCTTAAAAAAAGTACGAGCTATAATGATACCTACTTCATTTACTTAAGGAAATTCTCAATTTAAAAACCGGCGGTACGTCTAGTTGACAATACTTAAAATACATAAAATAAAATTATGTAGTTATCACTATTTACTAATCGAAATTGACTGGGGTACAATCCTTAATCTAAAGTCCATCTAACAGTGACATAATATTTTAAATTTCGTAACAATGTCATTGTACAAGGTACAGGAGACACAAGATTGTCATGGAAACAAAATAAATAGTTATTTGTTTTTTTCACTTCAAAAGCATAATAATGATGGCTAAAATCAATACTTTCCAATGCAAGACATTTAAATACAACTTTTTCATCACATGTGTATATTTTTTCGACTTCCGCAAACAGAGGCAAACCAGTGGATTCTATTCCCATTCTACAACTGTGCACTGTGCAGCTTATGCATATTTTTTAAATTTAAATTACGAATTGACTATGAAGGCGTTTTATTTTATGAATTATGAACGACTTGGGCACTACATCAAATAAGATTTATTATTTATTATAAAAACATATAAGTACTTGGGGGTTTTTAGGGGGATTAAAAAAAAGTCTTGGGGGTAAATTTTGGCAGGGGTTGGCAACACTGTGACGCATGCACGCATGACTGACGCCATCCATTCTTTCTTCCGAAAACGCGGGTAGCTTTATTTCGTAAATTGTGACTGTGTGCTGTTAAACTAAAGAAGTAAATTTCGTGATCTGGTTGAAGTCAAGTTCACCATGAGTGAAGAAGACGACACTGACAGTGTAGGAGGAGGGTCATTGGGTGACTCCTGTAAATTTTCCATTGCTGTAGCGTCTTCGAATCAGAAGAATAATAGTGACGATTGCAATCTTGCTCACCACAGTGGAGGTGTAGACTTACAATACATTCTTATATGGGTTATTAACGAAGACGGTGTCGCTTGTTGCTTTTTACAAAAGTGACAAAAAAACATACTGTTATCTGTTATTAGTCAAGTTAGGTAAACTTACAAAATCAGTTCTAAGTCAGCTAGAATTACATTGACAGCTTGCGTCTTTCTATCAAATTTTGTTGTAATTCCGTACATTCCTATTTGGATTGTTGTCCATATGTCCTCAGACTCTTCAGGGTAATAGGCGCCTGTCGCTTGAAAAATTTTAAAGGCGCAATCAACCGCCGTGATCAGTTTTTGAAATGTGTAAAGATTGTTATTGATAACTACATAAGCTTTCCTTATGTCAGCTGCTGATGAGCCCACGGATATGACGTAAGGCTGTACGGTGCGTCCAAGTTTTTTCAACTTCTCCGTTTTTTCCAGGATTGTAGTTGTCACTTCGCCTTCGTTGACAACTTGAGAGACGAACCCTTGGCTTATCTCGGCACGCGATGGTTTCCACGTTGGTTTTCTTTGCTTACGGGTTGGTGAAACGTTTATCACCAATGGCAGCACCATCAAAGCTATATTTGTTGATGTTTCTGGATTGGTATCTGTAACAGTAAAGTATTAGGTTAAAATGGTACATAAATCTAAGGAAATCAAACTACAGAAATGAAACTCAATGAAATGAAATGAAAGAAAAAGAAAATGAAATGAATCCACTTTAAGTAAATGCATACCGTCAACTAAACTAAGCAGCTCACGTAGCGTGTTAGCTACATATTTGTCGCGGGTAGCTTTTAGTTTGATCTTGGCGTAGTTGAGGATATCTTCTTTCTTCAATAAAATTTTTGAAAATAAATTGTTCCCTTTTTCAGGAAACATGTGATCAAAATCCTTGAGTAGCTGTAAACAAAACAATGTTGGTCAGTAGAGTCTGTCAAGCAAGTCGTGTCCAATGATCACAGAGTAAACTTTTAATATGGCAACAAAATTTGATATGTCAAAACTGTCAAAATCTCTTAAAGTCGCCCACTGAGCAAATAAAACAAAGTCGCCCAAAATACTTACGAGTGTGTACCCTTGCTGCTGTTGTAGGGCCGGAAAATCGTTGAAATAGTTTTCAATCTTGCCTTCGCCTGCCTTGATTTTATTCAAGCGGAATTCTCCTGTTTCTTTCCAATTCTTTTGAACAGTTTCCCAGGGTTCTACGTTATTCTTGAGCCACGAGATGTTTTCTTGGTGATCTGAGACAATATGAAAAATATATTTACTATGAAACATCACAAAGAGTTGGTGTTAGTGGTTGGAAGTACATGCACAGGCCAAGTGCGAGCCAGCCTGAATTACTCACTAAGGGTTCTGTAATAATTACATATTATAAAGCATATCTCACCTTCCTCTGATTGTTCACGCAGTGAAATGCTTGAACTAGTGGATGCACTGGAAACTGATGCTGATCGATTTGATTTAGGTAAATCGCCTATTTCTCTCAGTTTTCTGCGTCGGCTAATATAGCTTTCATATAACTTCCCGCTGGCATTTTTTTTTTCACACCATCAGCGGATGCTATGTATGCTGAATAATAAACCACTGCACTCTCTTTAGGGAACAGTAGACATATCTCTGTAGTGAGTTTGTAAAATAAATGTTTGTAAATTAATCACATTTAAGATGTTGAAAACCTGTAACAAAGAGACAAACAAATTATTGAGGTTTTTGTCGGCGGTGAGACACTAATAAATTTATATAAAATAGGTTTATGGAGGCTACCACACAGCATTTATAAGCACAGAGGTATGTCAAGATTGTGCGTAGTGGCAAACCATCGTCTCTGCCTACCCTCTCCGAGACACTGGTGTGACTTATGTAACATTGAAGAATTTCAAAGAAAACTTTTGTGACTTTATTAATACAGATGTTATGTTATGTAAAATGTTATTTATCATTAAGTGCCACTAACACGAAGGCGAGTTAAAACTATACTTGAGTAAACTTTGATAACATATGGAGTTGTCAGTGTGATAACTGTTGTGTGGTAGTGCTATCATAAATAATAATAATAGGTACTTATTCAGGTGACAGGATGTTGTTACTTACTCTATTTTTTTTTGCAGTATCATCAATGTTTGTTATGATGTTGTATTCGTCTTGGTACTGGAAATTACAAACACAAGATTAAGTTCCACCGTTGTCATATCCAGTGACCATCTAAGCATGAATTCAATAATCAAATGTTAGATTACTCTAGGTAAAAAGGTTGCTTTACATTTTTAGGGCAAACAGTCGTGAGCACCTTATGCAATGAAAATAGAGCCTAAATTGAAACACACATCTTGTGTCTTACATCCTATGTCCCATGCTGTCTGAATAACCCCTGGTCCTACATATAGATAAATAAACAAAGCATATTTTAGAATATCCTTATTATCGGTTATGTTGAAGTGGGTTGATTACATTTTTTTCAAGAAAATTTAAAAATACTTACAATTATTGGGAGGTTCGGAATTTCTCCTTTCTTTGGAGTCTGCAGTGTATTTTCACTATGAAGTAGGATCTGCACAAAAGGGGCACCAAGTGCTATTAAATACCTAATATACAGCTTGTATAGAATAAGTTGCTTGTATTGATGAGTTTAACGACCCTCTCAAGTATGACAGGACCTTTCTGAAACACCCAGATAGTCGTTCATAAACTCACACCGAGTTGGGTTTCCTACCCGGGTCGCAACACTAACCCGTTCAATAATGAACTCGAGTCTCAACACCGACCGTTCAAAAATGACAGTGTCGCTACACTGGTGTCGAATTTTTCAACATCAACTCTGAGCAGGGTTCGCAAGGTTCGTATAGGCTCCAAACGTCACCTGACATCCACGTTAATTTTCGTAAATGACATGGCGTTAATTTTCGTACCGAGGGAATCGTCTCATCGTTATAGTTTATATATTTACGTTAAATTTCGCACAGAGGGGGTCCTCTCAACGTTATTATGCTAAATATAATGCAAAAATGACAACTGACGTTCGGAGTGTCGCTACACGACGAAACCCGTTCAAAAACTCAGCGTTACAACCCCAGTGTTCCTACCCAGCCCTAGGTTATTTAATGAACGCACTTCTGTATTATTATGTTGCAATCCCCATACTACAGCTGTTTAGCATTGAGTTCTACCATCTATCTTTGAAACCCATCATCAATAGGCCAAGCATACACCCATAGACTAGGATGTATGTCTACACTTCCCGTAGAGATAATGTATGAAAATGTAGACGAAAATATAATAAATGTAGTATGTATAAATAAATATAAAATATTCCGAATCATGGCAGTTGTGTTTCTTTAATATATTTATTATTTTAAAAATGCTCTCACCACTCCAGGCGTCAGCTTAAGCTTTAACTCCTCTATTTTCTTTTTGAACCTTAAGCGTTGTCCTATTTTAGGAAACAATTCTTTGATATCCTCATCTTCAAGTAAAAGGACAGTGCTTAGATCTAATTCATTATCTGAAAAAAATTGTACTTAAGGCACTCATGTGTGAGTGTCGATAAGGGGGCACTATACCAAGTAAATTTTTTAAGTCTTTTTTCCCATAGTGCACCCTTATCTATACACCCCAACCCACCCATGTACACAATGCATGATATGCCAGAGAGATTTGTCTGCAGTCGGTCTGCCTGCACCAAGATATAGGACTGACAGACCTTGCGATGTGTTACAATTTACAACTTGTTCTAGCGTGTGTGGTGTATTCAAGTCGATTATAACAGGTATTTAGCTGGGTTGATGGGTCAAGTTGTCAATTGCAAGAAACCAGAGATCTGACTGAAAACGAATCGTTACATTTTACGACTTGACTTACTCAAGCAAGATTGAAAGAATTTAAAATCGCACAAGACTGATGAAATACCTACTTACGAACGAATGGTGGAATAAGTACTGATGGTGTTCTGAGAGTGATAATTTTGAAACTAACCTTGAAAAATTTGAATATGGTCTTCACAACTTATTTGTTGAAGAATTTCTTCAACTGACGGTGCGTTGGGTGTTGGGTTCTACCGGCGGCGCCGGCGCCGGCGACGCTACAGCAATGGAAAATTTACAGGAGTCACCCAATGACCCTCCTCCTACACTGTCAGTGTCGTCTTCTTCACTCATGGTGAACTTGACTTCAACCAGATCACGAAATTTACTTCTTTAGTTTAACAGCACACAGTCACAATTTACGAAATAAAGCAACCCGCGTTTTCGGAAGAAAGAATGGATGGCGTCAGTCATGCGTGCATGCGTCACAGTGTTGCCAACCCCTGCCAAAATTTACCCCCAAGACTTTTTTTTAATCCCCCTAAAAACCCCCAAGTACTTATATGTTTTTATAATAAATAATAAATCTTATTTGATGTAGTGCCCAAGTCGTTCATAATTCATAAAATAAAACGCCTTCATAGTCAATTCGTAATTTAAATTTAAAAAATATGCATAAGCTGCACAGTGCACAGTTGTAGAATGAGATAAAAATGGCGGACACTCTCACTGCCCCGCGTTCCGAAATAGAATTATTTCGCTAAAATCGATTACGAAAGTATGAAGTGAATGGCTTATGATCCATTATAATTCTATTACGGACCGCAGGGCTGGTGTGGTGTGTCATGAGTAGCATTGGGAGAATTGGAATTGACGCTATTTTCAAACGCGATCATAATTTTGGAATGAAATATTAACCAAAATAAATTAAACTAACATACAATATTGTTAGCTACCTAATATTTTTTGATACCATATCTTCCCTTCGGTCCGAAATAGAATTACAATGGATCATAAGCCATTCACTTCATACTTTCGAAATCGATTTTAGCGATATAATTCTATTCGGACCGCAGGGCTTGTAACACAAATATAAATTATAAGAGCGAAATGAAATCAGACGGACTAACGAATGTTGCAAAACAAAGGAACTGAGCAACGACAACGAAAATAATTAATATGTTAAGGTTGCATTCCTAAACACCCGGGTAAATGTAAAATTTAACTGTCAACCAACCGAGTATAAACGTACAGTACAGTGGAGACCAAATCAAGCCATACACTTGCAGTACGACATTAGCCCCTACAGAGAAGAATATAAGATAGGTACAAAGTCCAATGTGTCTTACTTGATGCGGTCTCCACTGTACATAAACCTTGTCAGAAATGTAAAATTCAAATTGACAGTTTAAATTTCACATTTACCCAGGCATTTAGGAATGCTACTTATGAATGAATAATGGTTGACTTGAATGAAGGAACCTCAGAATAAGGAACACCGTGCAATTCGTTCGTTTCATTCTACGCACAGGCTTTTGTTTGATTTAGTTGCAGGTTTTGTTCGAACCCCTAAAAAAAACCCCAAAAAAATCCTGCCCCTAAGAATCCCCCTTTTAACACTTCTACCCCCTAAATTTAGGGGTAAAACCCCTAAGTTATCAACACTGCGTCAGTCCGTCCGTCCGTCCCAGTGTTACCAGGTCCCCGCCATATCTTGTCGCCTAAATGCAAAAATAAAGTAGCCCAAAATCTATCAAGCAAGAGTAGCCTACATCGCCTAACCACACCATAGTGACCATACGATATTTTAATATATTATTTGATCAACAATTTAGAGTATAGACATTTTAGACTTTAAGTTGGTCGGGCGGTGTCTCGTCGACAATCCATAGAGAGTTTTCGCTGTTTGCCATAAATACCGAGCCTGATTTTAGTAAATTTTAATCATGTCGAATTTACCCACTGCTATTTACTTACCAGAACTCATCTAGAATAAACTTGTAAATAGTTTTAAGAATGGATGGAATTAAATAAAATACAGAATCTAAATTACAATTTAATGATCCAAACTTACCGAAAACAGTGCCGTACTTACTTACTTTTAATAGAAGCTGATTTCTCCCATTTACCTAGGTAGTGCACAAAACAAATATTAACGCGTACGCACACACTTTGCCGCCTTTCGTTTTTTTTCTTTTCTTTTCATCCCACACTGCTGCCAACTCTTCCAAATAAAAGATTAAATTAAATAAATTTAATTAAATAAATGCCAGCCTTTTTAAAACGCTAAGTAGTAAGAAAAGTCAGTAAAATAATAATAATTAAATTAACTTGTAAAAAAATTAGCAGCCGCGGGACGTTTGTTAAATGTGAATCATTGAATCGCCGAGCGGAGACGGAATGAGCCGACGAGCCCTAAGCGTGCCGACGTTTTCCGTCACGCCCCATCGAGTCGGTTTTATTGCCAAGGCGCGCTCATAGATGTTTCACATCAAAATCATTGGACTACTTACTAAAATCAAAATTTTAAATTACTAAATAGTAAAAATACAATTGTCAGTTTAAAGACATTTCGATTGGGTAGCTATTACATTGCATTGCGTAGACATTACATTGCGTAGCCGGTCAGCTAGAAAGTAAGAAGGTTAGGTACTTACTATTAGGTACCTACTTATGTCTTAAATTCGCTAGAAGTCGCTAAACTATTTGTGTCACACAAGTTCACGTGTAATAATTAGTTTATTTAATTAGGCGTAGGTACTTGTAAAATCTCTATTTAAATAGATAATTCAATAATTAAATTTGTACAAGAGATGTGTGCTTTAATAATCTTTTAACATCATACCTAAAAAACAAAATACCTACATCTGCGAAAAGCCATAACTCCCGAAGAAAAACTCGGAGTTACCTTAGTTAATTTATATAACCTATTCCCAGAACATCAAAGGCCCTTGTATCCATGACGGATGATTTAAGCGGTGTCAGAGAACGAATCTTCTTCAAGTGACTAGAAAGTCCGATTCGGGAGCGGCATGCTCTGCCGCAGCCCGGACACTGAAAATCAGAGGTTGAGACCTCTGCAGGGGGTTGATGCATGAGGGCTAGGAGGCATCAAACTCACAGAACATAGCCAAAGATTAATAGCAATTTTAATTTTCAATTCGATAATGTAATTTTTGCCCCACACTGATTGAACCGCCTAGAATAACAATGTCAACAAGTGCGTTGTTATGTAACACAATACTGGCAACACTTTTCGCTTCCATTATAATGCTGTTGCATACGTACGATACGTAGTCCGTTACAGGAGGAAGTCGGCCGAGTACGTATAATGGTACCTCATACGTACTGTACGTAGTGCCATACAGAAGTGTTAGTAAGACGGATACTTACTGTACGTAGCAGCGTACAGTAATAATGTAACCGCATACATACCGCACGTAGTCCGACACAGGAACTTATAATACACCCGCATACGTACTGTACGTAGTGCCATACTGGAGTGTAAGTAAGACGGATACTTACTGTACGTAGCAGCGTACAGTAAGAATGTAAACGCATACATACCGCACGTAGTCCAACACAGGAACTTATAATACACCCGCATACGTACTGTACGTAGTGCCATACTGGAGTGTTAGTAAGACGGATACTTACTGTACGTAGCAGCGTACAGTAAGAATGTAAACGCATACATACCGCACGTAGTCCAACACAGGAACTTATAATACACCCGCATACGTACTGTACGTAGTGCCATACTGGAGTGTTAGTAAGACGGATACTTACTGTACGTAGCAGCGTACAGTAAGAATGTAAACGCATACATACCGCACGTAGTCCAACACAGGAACTTATAATACACCCGCATACGTACTGTACGTAGTGCCGTACAAGAGTGTTAGTAAGACGGATACTTATTGTATGTAGCAGCGAACAGTAAGAATGTAACAACATACATACCGCACGTAGTCCAACACAGGAACTTATAATTCACCCGCATACGTACTGTACGTAGTGCCGTACAAGAGTGTTAGTAAGACGGATACTTATTGTATGTAGCAGCGAACAGTAAGAATGTAACAACATACATACCGCACGTAGTCCAACACAGGAACTTATAATTCACCCGCATACGTACTGTACGTAGTGCCGTACAAGAGTGTTAGTAAGACGGATACTTATTGTATGTAGCAGCGAACAGTAAGAATGTAACAACATACATACCGCACGTAGTCCAACACAGGAACTTATAATTCACCCGCATACGTACTGTACGTAGTGCCGTACAAGAGTGTTAGTAAGACGGATACTTATTGTATGTAGCAGCGAACAGTAAGAATGTAACAACATACATACCGCACGTAGTCCAACACAGGAACTTATAATTCACCCGCATACGTACTGTACGTAGTGCCGTACAAGAGTGTTAGTAAGACGGATACTTACTGTATGTAGCAGCGAACAGTAAGAATGTAACAACATACATACCGCACGTAGTCCAACACAGGAACTTATAATTCACCCGCATACGTACTGTACGTAGTGCCGTACAAGAGTGTTAGTAAGACGGATACTTACTGTATGTAGCAGCGAACAGTAAGAATGTAACAACATACATACCGCACGTAGTCCAACACAGGAACTTATAATTCACCCGCATACGTACTGTACGTAGTGCCGTACAAGAGTGTTAGTAAGACGGATACTTATTGTACGTAGCAGCGAACAGTAAGAATGTAACAACATACATACCGCACGTAGTCCAACACAGGAAGTTATAATGCACCCGCATACGAACTGTAAGTAGTGCCGTACAGGAGTATAAGTAAGACGGACACTAACTGTACGTAGCAGCGTACAGTAAGAATGTAACCGCATACATACTGCACGTAGTTTAACACAGGAACTTATAATGCACCCGCATACGTACTGGAATATGAGGCTTACTACGTATTTCATGTTGTTACACCATTGAGAATGATGCACAGTCTTTATACTGGTGTTCCTGTATTATCATTATGAAGCATGGTGTTGCTTATAACTGGTTCAGTATGCAGCTTCATTAATAAGTAAGTGACAACTAAATTATTGATGCGACACTCGTAAGCAGTATCTCGTTGCAAGCTACGTGGTACGTAAGCTGCGACGGGCTACGTATACGTAGCTTTTTTTTCTGAGTGTAGGCTTAATCTATACGTCATCTCTATGAGGGGTAAAATCTCTGTGTTTATATAAAAGAAAATGGGAATAAATAAGCAACGACGCAATATAAAATCTTTATTATACGAAACACGAAATAAGAAACACGATTTTTAACAGAGTTCCCTGTCCAATTCACAACCTCTTGCGCGCTTTAATTTTTGCGAATTTGTCTACAACTTCACTTAAATCCAAGTTTGATGCCGCCTTATTTTCTATTGCAATTAACGATAAGTGTCGAAGGCGATCTTGTCCAATGCTGTTTCTTAAATAAATTTTTTATAATCTTCAGTTTACTGAAAGATCTTTCTGCTGCCGCGGAAGTAACAGGAATTGTATGAAACAGTAGCATTGCTGTATACACTTCCGTAAGGTCACATTCGAGCACGCCAAATTTCGTTATAATTTCTCTGCAAAGTTGCCGAATGGACCACGTCTCCGTCAATTGAGGAAGGACCAGATGGTAAACATTAAGAAATTGGAGCGAAAAAGTGGGTCCAATTATATCGGAATATTTCATCTGAAACTGATCACATTTCGCGAGTAAAATCGTTTTATTCATGCTAAGCAAATTTTTTGGAATCAAAAAGTCGAACGTTTTACAAACTGCACTCATACCAGAAAAACGCGCATCTAACTGATTGATTATTATGTCGAGTACATTGTTGAAAATGGTTACTCTGAAGACTTCTTCCTGATTTTGGAATCGGTGATCAGAAGCCAATTCATCGAAATGCTTTTTAGTTTTTCTTCGTCGCTTTTCTGGAAAGGTAGGATCGATATCGTATTTTTTCGCGGTTTCGGTGGCCTTGGATTTGAAGTCATTCCTGTGCTCTTTTAATTTATTCGTTGTTTCGTCCAAAGCCTTACTCGCCTCGTCCAAAACGATATCACGTTTTTGCAAAATTTTGGAAACATAATTGATCCTGTTCAACACGCTGTGCATGAATTCGCAAAGGAATACAAACTCAAAATTCAGCAATTTTGATTTTATAACCTCTGCTTCACTACGTTCGTCTTTACTTGAACTCTTCAGCGTCATTTCGGACAATGCTTTAATAATATCGAAAAAACGAACTTTGACTGCAGCTATTGAGTTAACCCTGCTCGACCATTTTGTTGGATTCAATTTTTTCAAAGTGATTTCTGATTCGCCAGTAAATTTTGATAAGAGGTCCCAGCGATTAATGCTGTTTCCAAAGAAGTTGAACAAGTCTTGTATTATTGCAAAGAACTTCTGAATTTCGATAGAACCTCTGATTGTTGATGTTCACTTAAAATCATTAAATAAAAAAATTTAAAATCTTGTTAGCAGGGTCGAGGTTTTCTAGCTTCCGGAGCTGGCGAATTGGCTGACCCGCTCTTTTCAAAGCTTAGGTTGGAGGGCCCCCTGAGCTCTAGGGCCCTGGTGCACTGCACCAGCTGGCCCTATGATAGCTACGCCACTGACTGGCCAGTTCGATTTTTAAGCAAGTAGGAGAAGGCTGTGTATTATTTGTTAAATTTCTACGTTGCTAGATACACCTATGAGAATTACCAGGAGTTTTGTTCGATTTTCAAATTACTTTTCCGCCCTAGGGCTGAAAAATGGCCGGATCTTTGAATAAACAAAGGCCGATTTTCAGACCGAGAGAGATGATAATTCTATTCCCACACGGTATAAACAACTGAAAGACAAATAAAACTACAATTTTCTTTAAACCCATAACAGCAAGTACTAAAACAATCAACAATCATTAGAGGGAGTGTGTTGTGTCACCCGACTTACCCCTGTGATTGTCGAACAATGGGACAAACAATTATAGACCACGGCGCCATTTGAATATTTATCTAACTGTTTATTCTGTGATCGACCTCCGCCATTCAAGAGAGAGGAGGGTGAATTTCGGGAACACTCAGTCTAATTTAAGAGATTATGACCTCGTTAGATGAACACACAATGTTCAAAGTTTGCACAAGGTGCAAAGTTTGGTCTATTTGACATGTGGATAATATACTCACCCCCGGTTTCTGAAAGGCCAATCATAGTTAACAGTGGATTAAAAAAACTTTAACCGCAAATAACGGTGAAAATAAAGCATATATGAAGTCTGAATAGTGATGAATCAATAATTAACTTAGTTAATTTTTGATTTCAATGTGAAATTCCCACTTTTTCTGGCTTAATCCGCAGATCATTATTTTTTAATCTACTGTTAACATTGATTGGCCTTTCAGAAACCGGGGGTCAAAGTGACTCTTCTAGTCCGGTGTCCGGTGGTTTCAATGTTGTTTCGGTATTATCGGTCATTCATTATACAATTATTTTTAACATTTTAGTGAATGACTGCAAGTCGATGACTGTTACTCTATTTTTGTTAAAAGTTCTTAATTCTTAATTCTTGATTATTTATTGTACACACATAAATTTATAACAAAATTGATGTCTTAAATATAATGTACAGTGGTGAGCTTATCTCAATACTGAGATTTCTTCCAGCAAACCAAGCCTGAAAGTGAATATTTGTTTTTGATTTTTGGGTATACATATGTCCTTTCGTTCTGTAAAAAAAAAACACTGAAACATTCTACATTTTCCTGTATAGAAAAATTACGCAAAAAGATTTTTTAAGTTTGTGTATTTCTTTTTAAATAACGAAAGGAAAAAAAATGTATTACATGAATACTTTGAACTCTACGCAAAAATATATATTTCAATGTGAAACAAAAAAAAATTTTTTTTCTGTTTGCAACGCCAAATTACGTGTTTCGTGATTTTAGTGATCTTTCCGATTTTTTTTCCCGATGCTTGTGATACTTGTGTCAAATCTGAAAAATTATAATTTAGTTCAACTCCGTAACTACCTACACAAATTTTATTTGTTTAAAATATTTTGATCTTTCTTTCTAAAATTAATACTCCTTATGCAAACCTCCAATTAATTGACTTTCAATACCAATCGGAAGCGTCTCTCCGTACGTGAGCCGCACTAAGTGGTCACGTGACCGTCGCGTGCGCAGTCGAGTGGCGGCATGCTGCGCTCGAGAGCATATGCAACACTATGCAGGGTAACTCGGCCATTATGAGCGCTGAATTGTTGTTTTTCATCAAGATTATTCTTCTAAGCGTTTTTTATTATTTAGAGCGAAGTGGCAAATGATTCAACCCTTTGTGTAATAAATAAAGTCATTTTGAAATAATTTCGAAAATGTGTAGTTTACAGGAGAACACAATAACCTCACGACATGTATCCCTGAAGGGTGTCAAAGATGTTGCCGAGAGCTATTTGTTACTAAAATAGTCAACACGTGATAGAAGGTGAACGGCAGTGACCCTTATCGCCATACTTCTACCACAAATACACGTTTCTTAGAGTAGATTTTACTTCACACCTTTACCTTGCAGCAAGTGGTAAGTACCTATACAAAATATTAAGTAAACAAAATATTAAGTATACTAAACATTAAGTATACAAAATATTAAGGCTGATTTAAATCGGCTTTAAAAAAAATTGCGAGGTAATTTAGCTTTTATCTAGTCCATTTAAGTACATTTTTGCAATTTTAGTTTTGATAGCAAACAACCGACAACTAAACCCTATAAAGCTAGTTATAGTATGCACATAAATTCCTAAAAACTCATTGGTGCATGTTGATGGCAGGCTCTGAACACGGTTCTCATGTCATGATTGAGAGCCCTGCGTCCTACCGACTGGGCAACCGCTGCTTTGTGAAATAATGCATTAAAATGTTATTTTTACCGGACTTACATCGGAAATAACATGGCAGTAAGAGTATCTGTAAAAAGTAGTCGATTCTCTCAAAGTAACAAACAATAAAGTGAGTGCGTGCTCCAAGCGGCGCGCCTCGGTCACTGCAAGTGTTTCAAGCCTACCGAGTGGTCGTTATTCTCAACTTTTATTGTTACTTGCTCACTTAAAAACTAAACTAACTAGGTTTTCCCCTTTAACACTTTTCTGTACATGTTCTCGAGAGAACTTTCAATATTGTTAGGGTTTTAACTTATTTACTTTCCTAGTTTTCTAAAAAACAAAAATCTATCTCTGTTAAGTTCGTCAATTTGTACTTTATATTTATGCAATAAAGAATGTATGATGATGGTGATGATGATGTGATGATGATGATGATGATGATGGTGATGATGATGATGATGATAATAACAATTATGACGGACTTCTTGAAAAACCGTACCGAAGTGGTTACTTAAATTTTTTACCTACTCTCATACGGTTTTTTACTGACAAACAACGTAGGTAATATAAAACCGTTTTTGATTTGTAATTACTTTACGTAGTAGGGTGTAGACAATAAAATACTATTTTAGCTCGGAAAGGCTCTATCTATATTTATCATTCGAAATATGCGTGCAAAGGTGCATTTTATCCGCTAATGTGGAAAAGATTTTTAAAATTCAAACCTTTCTATTCAAAAAACTAAAATTAAAACTAATGATAAATAACAAAATGAAATAAAAAATTACTTCAAAAACTAAAATCCAACTACTGTAATATCACTCTCTAAAAAGTATGAAACAAGAAAATATTATCATCTGATAATTTCACTAAAAAGTATGAAACAAGAAAATATTATCATCTGATAATTTATCAGATGATAATATTTTCTTGTTTCATACTTTTTAGAGAGTGATATTACAGTAGTTGGGTTTTAGTTTTTGAAGTCATTTTTTGTTTAAATTATTTTGGGGATATAATTCCGTGATAAAGTATATGCAGACCCGCTTTACATATACATACGTATTTATTATATATATATTTTGGGAAGGATTGGAGTGAAGCTTGATTTTATAAAAATTATTCCCAATTATCAGGTGCAGGCAAGCAAAGCCGCAAGCAACAGCTAACAATATATATATATATTTTTGAAATCTGCGACTTAAGCCCTTTTATTTGATACCCAATACGGCATAATTAAGACATTTTTTTTGTTTATGACTTTATGCCCTCTAGAGGGCGCTATATTCAATTTAATATAACGTCACGTATTCTATAACCAGCGGACGATCAAGACGCTTCCAACGATACGTTATTTGTCAAATGATGATAAGTAGTTTAGCAGTTATGAGGGAATAGATGAACATTCATACATACATACTGGTCAAAATCATAACCCTCCTTTTTGCTTCGCCGTAGTCGAGTAAAAAGCAATGCTAACTTTATAGAAATATTTCAAAATTCGTCAATACAATAGCAGCACTTTTCCAAAAGGTATGCTTTTAGTTTGCGTTTAAAGGAATTCACTTTCGTTACATTTTTTAAGTCAGTAGGTAATCGGTTAAAAAAGCTAATTTTTAGTGTAGGTTGAATAGTGCATAGGTGAATACTTAGTTTAAAAAGGCGTCATTTTCAAAACTAAAATCCATCAAATGAAATGTTTCCAATTAGGTAACTGTCTTGACAACGGAACAAAAGAAAAAACGTCTGAAAAAACATGTTTGTGAGTTTTACATTGATCAGATAAGTAGTTGACTCAGCGTAATTAAGCAAATACCCTTAAAATACCAAAGGCAAGGACTTAGTTATGGTCACCTAATGCTGTAAATCATATTTTTTAACACATATAATTCAAAAATAAGAAAAGCAATCATAAATTGTGTGGTTGGGAACTAGACGCATCGTCGCATCCACATCCACCTTATTTGTATCTTGTGAAATTATGAATTAATGAGCTTTTGACAATTTCACTAAATTTCATGAAATTTTAGTTCGTTGACTAAATGAGCATCATCGTTAGATTGTGACACGGTCACTGATGTTAATGTCACTTCTGTTTGAACTATAGATTTAGTAAAAGACAGGAATAGAAATGAAATCAATACATATTTAAGGCTCCAGTCCCCTAAAAATCAGTATTCTTGCAGAATTATCAGAAAAGAAAGATTTTATTTTAGTTAGTAAGAAAGCAATAAATAAAATACATTTTACGTTAATTTATAGTGTGGAATTTGAAGATTCCAAAACACATTTTTTCATTTACTTTAATGCTACTTTTAATAGGGTTTTTAGGCTTTAAACATACCTTTATTTATGTTCTACGCGTTGAGAGTCTCATTCATGCACACGTCACGTAAAAATTATGACAAAAACAAGAAATTTATTCAGGTAACATTTATTCCCATATCTTCAACAATAATCTTACCTGGTTACTTTTTTGGATAAAACTTTAGTTTTCTTATTTCGTGTGCTTTAAGAAGTTGTGATTTTATGAATTCAACCACTGATAAAATATTTTTTTTCTACTAGAAAACTATCGTTTAGCGTAGTCAAATTTAAAACACGTAGAATAGAACTATTAATAAGTGAAATAACAAAAAACGGTATTTAAAAAATTATTTTAAGAACATTTATCAAATCGAAACTTATCGACAGTTTAAAACATAAAACGCGTCGATATTTCCCTCAGTTTCGCTGGGACATCGCAGCGTTCAGACGTGTGTTGTGTAGCTCGACGTCATTTTACCTCCCGCTCGCACGGTTGCTCCCTTTCCCTCGCGTAGATTCTTATGGAGAGGCGAACTGTATCATGAAAGTTGCTCTACTTGAATATTGCACTTATCATTTAATAAGTAAACAACTATGGATAAAATATTTTTTGAATATTTTAAGAAATCCCTGTTTCGATAAAATAAAGTCTAATCTACGTCCGTCCGTATTTCACAGCATCATAACTTTAGCACCGTAAAGATAAAGACATAAAATTTGGCACAAAAATAGCATTAATTTGCCTACATATTACATTGTAAAAAAAATATTAAAAATTTGAAATTTAAAAAAAAAAATTTATAACAAAAGTGAGAAAAATAAAAAATATCCTAAAAATACAATATGGCTATCAAACTGTAGACACTAAAAAGGTGATTGTGAAAATATATACTTTTACTATATTTACTGGCACTGGTTTTGTGAAATCTTTAAAAAAACCACAATAATGTGTATGTCCGAAACTGGTAGACCGAAAAATATGAACAAAATGTCCATTTTAGATCATAACTGAACAATAACCGGGAAAACTATAGTGATTTAAAAATATAAAAAAAAGTAAAATAAATAAAAAAATAATTTATAAAAATACAATATGGGTATCACATTGTAGGTATTAAAAAGTTTATTGTAATAATATATAGTTTGGCTATATTTAATTGCATCTATTTCGAGAAATCCTTGAAAATCTATAAAAAAATGTATGTCCCCCCTCTTATCTCCAAAACTGGTGGACCGAAAAATAGGAAAAAAATCATGGTAATATGCATTTACGTAAGAATTACAAAAAAATAAAGCGGTTGAGAAATTCACGAAAAAAAATGAGAAAACTAAATTTATCATCCACAATACGGAACCTTAGGTTCTGACTAGAGTCTGACTCGCACTTGGCCGGTTTTTTTTCAAGATGTTTGCGGTCGGCCGTTTTTTTGGGCGGTTTTAATTTAGTTTTCGGAGCTTTTATTACTACCCTTAATTTTTACCATAAGTATCCGGTTATCCGGATAATACATTATCCGTTATCCGGATAGTAAAAATCTGCGAATAATTGCATGCCCTAATTCGCTTAGATTAAGTTATGTTAATGTGTGTTAATTCGAAAACCCCTAAAGCCGTATTATACCGGCACCGCCGTCGCCACTTCTTGGAATAACTAAAGCTGAAGCTACATCCTTTTTATTACTTTACTTACTTTTATTTAAAATATCTTAAAAAGCTATCGAAGTCACTAAAACCGACAGTCGAGATAACAACGTGCTAGACAATAATGCATCAAAACAAAAGAACGTACGCAGCTGCGGTTCTTATCATTAAAACATCACATTTCTAAAACTTAATTTTTTACCTTTTTTATTGCACCTTAGTCATAATATGAGACAGGTAGACAAAGATATACATGTTTTTCTATTTTTCATTACCCTGAATTCCTGCTGTCTTGTATTTTCTTATCCCTTGGTTAAAGTAGATATAAGGCATATATTGTATAGTATAAGTTTTATGTTGAAAAAAAAGACATGATCTTGCTAAGTTTCTTGCCCTTCTTCTTAGCAAGACTAATCGAATGGGCGGAGGTAGGCATGCATTTATATTATGTAACCTATTAGTATGTAGTATATAGGATGGGATTTGGTCGGCCGCCTGGATTCGTGCGGGGGGCTCGGTTGGTGATCATTGAACCTTGTTCCTGGTCCCTGGCCGGGTCTCCGGTATGGGTTCGAGCGGCTGATTGGATTTTACCTTGTATAATATATATTTTACCTATCATTTTAATCGTAAATATATTGCTACATAAATTAAATAAACCTTTAATTTAGTTCATGTACATTTATTATTTTATTACATATATTTTTTTATTAGATTAAATTTGACGTGTAAAAAGTGTATATATCTATACCTGCTTTGCAAAATAAACTATTTGAATTTGAATTGAATTTGAATTTAATCATGGACACACAAACTGACAGACACTTAATTACCGTAAGAGTTTCTATTTTTGATATTATATTACTTAAAAAACTGATTTCACCTTGTATAATAATATTTTACCTATAATTTTAATCGTATATATATTGTTACATAAATTAAATAAACATTTAATCTAAGTAGTTCATGTACATTTATTATTTTATTACATATATTTTTATAAGATTAAAATTTGACTTGTGAAACGTGTATTATATATACCTACTTTGCAAAATAAACTTTTTGAATTTTGAATTTTGGACTTATGACTTGCATCTCACAGTTCACACTCAGATCACCTCTTGACACCCCTTCGGTAAAAATCTGCAAATAATTGCATGACCTATAAAATGTATTGTGTCTAAATACTAATCACTCTTACTGCTACCAATAAGCCAGCTATTCCAGGTAGATTTACTTTTGTTTATTTTGCTTTTGCAAATTCATTTTGTTTGTTCCGATAAACAAACCAAACTTTGTAAATTACCGTTACTTGAATAATTAAAAATCTTCACATGTCAAATTTTAAGTAATCGTAGACTCATTTAACGAAGTAGAGCAACATTCAGGTGCGGTCTCTAACATCTTAATGCAGCGGAGGGAGCGCCACTTCTAAAGCATCAGGTAAGATGAAAGCGAAATGTTGCAAAGAGAGTCTGGGGCCTTAAGAAAAAATTAAAAGTAGATGCAACCGAGCGAAGCGAAGAGGAGCGTGTTAGGTTACGATAATCATAAGTAGTCCAATCAATCTGAAAATGTTTGTGTATGGAATAGGTTGAATCAAATGTACACTGGGTGAAAATTGGGATTACATGAACATGAGGTCAGCAGGAAAGTCTTTACCACGTTTCATTCCCTTAACCGTCTCCAGAAATCTCTCTCCTTTGAAACTAAAGTTAATCTCGCACAATCTCTACTTTTGCCTATGATCAACTACGCTGATGTCTGTTTCCTAGATGCAAGTCAGGAGCTGCTTGGTAAACTTGAACGTATACAAAATCTGGGAATCAGGTTTATCTATGGACTAAGAAAATATATCTCACATATCTCAGTACCGTGAACAGTTAAAATGGCTTCCCATTAAACAGCGTCGGTATGTTCATATCCTCTGTTGCCTTTTTAACATTTTAAAGAGTCCCACTTCTCCTCCATACCTCCACGATCGTTATGAGAATATCTTCCTTGGAGACAAGCAAGTCAGGTCTCACACAGTCTCACTTTTAAAAATACTTTCTCATAATTTCTTTTCTATTTTATTTTTCTATTTCTTTTATTTTCATCTTTTATATTTTACTCGTGTTTTTACAAATAAATGTCTTTGTCTTTGTCTTTGTCTTTGTCTTTGTCTTTGTCTTTGTCATAACACCGGGGCGTATGGAAACTCTTTCACTGTTAAGTCCATCAAACTGTGGAACTCCCTTCCTCACACTATCAGGGATAGCCCCTCCATTGGTGTATTCAAAAGGAAATTAAAAGAGCACTATCTTCGACAACCTATCCTGTAGCTATATGTATATTGGTATATTAGGTATATATATTATTTACTGAATATGTATTTTTATAATTATTTATACTATGTAGGCATTTGCATGTAAATTTCATGTAGTTTATTATATTATTATATTTTTAACTATTAGGTATCTGCTTTTAATTTAATCTTGTTTCTGTGTAAGTATTACCGTGCACAATTTGAATATATTATTTATATGAAATATTCCTATCACCTTTGTTTGCTGGAAGAAATCTCATTATTGAGATAAGCACACCATTGAACATAACTTTTATCATGTAATTTAGAATTAAGTTTTCTGTGTGCATTGTGAACGGTTTCGCAGCCGAATTGTGAAATACCTGCTTTTTTCTAATTAATCGACACAAAACACTTAAATTAAAAATTCACTCAATAGTTATACAACAAAACCTACCTATGTATTGTGTATGTTGCTATCGCAAAGTATCCATTGATTCCCGTAAATTAGTATTTAAAAAATGTTGAAATTCTAATTTACAGAAACCAATGGAAACTTTGCGAATGTAGTAACTATACACAATACATAGGTAATAAGGTTTTGTTGATTAACTATTGAGTGAATTTTGAATTTAATTGTTCTGTTTGGATTAATTAGAAAAAGGCGGGTATTTCACAATCCTGCAGCGATTCCACTCTTATGAATATTATTAACATCAGGAGTCTAATTTTTTGGAAACACATTAAAAAAAATCTTCCTGGAGGCGGGGGAAAATACTATTGTAAAAATAAATAAAATTCGGGAGCCGAGCAAAGCGAAGTGGAGGGAATTCTCGTAATTTTGAGGAAGAAAACTCAGAGGGGGGATACACTTACACCATCTCTCCCACCTTCTTCCGTTAAGACTAGAAGGGTCGCCCCACTCCGCTCCATTTCGCTCGATCACCAGCAACGTAATGTAATGAAAAACAAAGCCATAAAAGTATATATAGGTGATTCCCTGCCTACGTCAGGATCGCTCATGGCGTCTCACGTGGATATTTGGGCGATTGACGAAAGAATTCACAATCAAAAGTTTTCTGATTCGGCAAAGTCACAAATCACAACAAATCACCAAAATCAACACACCTGCAGATAGACAATATCTTAATAGATCTCGCACAATTACAATCAATAATCAAAATCATTAGATTACGCGGAACAACAGCGATTCGTCGAAAACGTGGTGCACGCTCACGTTGACGTTTCCAATCTGCCCGCCAACATGGCCGCGCTGACCATCGACACGACGCTCCGCTAGACTGACAGCTCTCAGTGCACAGCTGTCAACCTCGTTCCAGCGCAACTTAACAGATGGCGACAGTGATGTGCGCCGTCACGGCCGGACTGACCTGCGACCGTCCTCGGGCGCTGCGGTTTGCAATCCTGCAACAATTACACAAGAACCTGTAGTCAAGCTTGTCAAATGACTCGCTCGTCCAACCTGACATTCCAGGGATTGATAAGCTTTCCCTGCAATAAACAACTCTTGTCCGTCTGTACTTCTATAACCGTAGTAACAACCTCAACCTTAAAGTAATCCGAAAGCGTGCGTCCCTTCGACCACGTATGGACCGGACGGCACCTTTCGTTTCAGCTTTGAAGCGTGCATCCCTTCGACCACGCATGGACCGGACGGCACCTTCCTAACATAGCCTGTTACTGTTCAAGCAACCTGACTGGACCGGACGAGTGTGTCCCTTCGACCAGCCACTCGTGCTTGGCCCGGACGACACTGTCCCTTCGACCAGTGCAACTTCTGAAGCCTGGACCGGACGAATGTGTCCTTTCGACCAGCCGCTTGTGCATGGACCGGACGACATTGTCCCTTCGACCAGGTTCACGATTAAAACAATCCAAATCCTCAGAACCCAAATAGGTACTCTCGTTTGGCGAATAAGCAACCAATAGGTCACATATACGGTTACACATACCTGTCACTGTCAGTCATGGACTGTCTTGCTCAGCGTGCATTTGGACTCTGTGCTCAAGGGTTTCATGGTTAGAATTGACACTAAGAGTATCTGATCCTGCTGTGAGTGTGTCAGATTCTGCTGTTAACGTATCACAACTACTTAATCTGTCAGGGCATTCAGTGTTAAGATCTACATCTACCGGAGCTAACCTATAGGGGCGCCTTTGAACAGTTTTGTGTGGGTCTATTAATTCGATTTCTAGCTCTCCCGTTTTTACACACTTATTAAGGATACCTTCTATAAAACAGTCAGCATACTGCTTCAGTAGCTTAATGAGCGCTTGTTTATCATCTCCTGTCAAATCTGTATCTACCTGAGAAAAATCTGGCTTAGCTTTTAGAATTTTACAAAAAGAAATTTGTTCCTTAAGGGAAAATACTAGGTCATCGTTATTAATTTGAACGCTTACACCATTTTGTAAAATATCCCTCCCTATGATGACAGGATCGCTAATACAAGAGTCCGGTACTACGTGAAATGTCAAGGTCTGTGAAATTTCCCCTATATTGATCTTACTTGAAATTTGCAATATGCACTAAATTTCATCACCACTAATACCAGCAAGATAAACGAGGTTCTGGCACACAGTACCCGGGAATTTACTAGAAATACTTTTTTTTATCAAAGAGCAAGATGGTCCACTATCAAACAAGAAGGAGACTGGCTCACCGGATGATGTCCTCAAAGTGCCTCTCGACATTCGTTGTTCACACAGATTGACCTCCTTGTTAACTGCAGCCCTATCACCAGTCTTCTTTTCTGGGCAATTTGTTGCAAGGTGACCTGATTTTCCACAAGTAAAACAAGTCACAGATCTCTCGGGTAGACGCGCTTAACTTAAAGCATCTTGCGGTTTTGACATCCCAGCTGAATCCTCTCGTCACTTTCTACATTCGGTTTGCCGATGCCCTGTTATTCCACACCAATGACATTTTCCAGGAAATCTGGAATCCACCATTCGAGGTCGTTTAAAGTCGGGTTCTTGAATTTCAGTCACATCTAAGCGTCGTTTCAGTGAAATACCACCAAGGATTCTAAATAACTGAGTCTTGGTCGTAACAACATGAGCATTCAATTCGCGTCGAATCAGACCATCCTTTTGACATAGAATCGATATCATGAAATCGGTTGTTGCATCTTCTGACATTTGGATCTTCAGTATGCGTTCTATCAGGGTCCACAAGCGTAAGCCGGCTTCGGAGGCGGTTTTATTAGCCCCAATTTGAAAACGCAATACTTCATCAAAATAATCTTGAAATAATCTCGGCCGACAAAATCTGGCCATCAAACTTTGTTTTATCGCATCCCATGTCAAATCATTCAAACTTAATTTAGTAATACAGGAAGCGGCGCGTCCTTTTAGCGCATCCGTAAGGGCCACAAGCAAATCAACACCATCGAGGCGCCTTTTCTTGACAATAAGTTCAGTAACGTTGCACCAACCTTCTATGTCCGCGTCCGCGTCATCTGGATTAAACTGTACTAATTTCACAGCGCTCGACTGCGCGCTAGTACCCGCCATCGACGACGGTGACGTTGCTATCACTTTGGTTAGTAACGCTTCCATATTACTCAACAGTTTCATGGCGCTATTTTCCTCAGATGGTTGTTTATTTTCTGGTTGTAGCTCATGTAATCCCACTTCTGATATAGGTGATTCCCTGCCTACGTCAGGATCGCTCATGGCGTCTCACGTGGATATTTGGGCGATTGACGAAAGAATTCACAATCAAAAGTTTTCTGATTCGGCAAAGTCACAAATCACAACAAATCACCAAAATCAACACACCTGCAGATAGACAATATCTTAATAGATCTCGCACAATTACAATCAATAATCAAAATCATTAGATTACGCGGAACAACAGCGATTCGTCGAAAACGTGGTGCACGCTCACGTTGACGTTTCCAATCTGCCCGCCAACATGGCCGCGCTGACCATCGACACGACGCTCCGCTAGACTGACAGCTCTCAGTGCACAGCTGTCAACCTCGTTCCAGCGCAACTTAACAGATGGCGACAGTGATGTGCGCCGTCATATATATAAAGTTTGATTTTATTATTCAAAATATTTACGGAATGAGATTTCCAAATTTTACTATCGTTAAAAGATCTTACGTTTGGTGCATTAAGATGACTAAGGTTAATAGTACAAGTTGGAATAGCAAATGTGTGTATTTATACAACTTTTGTTTATGCAAATGTATTCATAATAATTTTGATCATCATAGCAACATTATGGTGCCAAATAATTAAGAGTAATGTAGACATATTTAAAGACAAATGTACAAGGATTACTCTTTGGTTTGGCAGTGTAATTAATTATACACGAGAGACTTCAGTACTTCCCACCCAGAATTTGAGTCACCATGTGCTGTGCTCCTCCGTCGATGAAGTAGGAGCCCCCCGTGATGTTACGAGCATCCTCATTGTTCGCGAGGAACACTATCAGCCTCGCCACCTCGCGTGGCTCTATCATGCCAAACAGCAACGCTTCGTTTATCCTTTCGTAAAATCTGTCGACGTTAATGGAAGAATTGATACTGCCAACGATATTGGTTCTGACGTACCCGGGATGAACTGAATTGGCTCGGACTCCGCGATCTGCGAGGTCTAAAGCCACGCATTTAGTAAACATCTCCAGCCCGGCTTTGCTTACACAGTACATATTTGTCTTAGCAGAAGGACATTTGGAAAATAGGCTCAAAATGTTGATTATATTCCCTTTAGTTTTAATTAGATATGGTGCAACTTTGTTGGTCAGCACCACAGGAGCTCTAAGGTTGACTCCGATGATTCTATCAACGTTCGGGGTGACATCTTCATCTGTCATACTTTCCATTGATGCAATTCCGGCGCAGTTGATCAAAACGTCGATTCTTCCAAAATGTTGGACAGTTTTCGGAACGATGGCGAGGAGCTCTTCTTGCTTGCTTAGATCAGCGACGATGGTCAAGTGCTTTATGGTGCTTCGTTTTTCGCAAAGCGTCAGTATTTCTTTTAATTTGTCTTCATTTTTGTCCACCAATGCCAGTTGGGTGGATAGTTCGGCAAACTGGAGAGCGGTGGCGGCACCGATACCTGATGCGGCACCCGTCAGTAAAATTACTTTTCCTTCAAACGCCATTCTGCTCGGAGTTAAGATATTGAAAGCGAAAAATTATCCGAGGCTTATATATATAAGTGTCTCGGACAAAAGAATATTACTAACATTCACATCAACTGCAGAATATTAATTATTGGTTCAGATGTAAATGCAAAAAACACGTGCATAATTGCCGTTAAATAAGCATTACAAAGTACACTGAAAATATTCAAAAGAGTATATTTTATCAATCGATCGTACAATTTCTAGATGGATCTACGGGTGATCTACTTGAAAGTTTATATTATTCAGTCAATTTAAATTTTTGCAGAAGTGATACAGAAATAATGCTGCCATTTGGACTTCTCTATGTTATAAAATATACAAAAGATTATTATGTCAGCGGCTTTAAAATCCCTTTTGACTTTCCGTTGTTCCCGTGAAATGGTTCTCAAACACGTTAGCAGTATCCATACCAACATTTTCGACTACACCATAGTTATATCCAGTCCACTAGCGTTTTCATACATTTTAGCGTTTTCATAAATATTGGTCACCAGCTTTTGCCCGCGGCTTCGCCAACGTTGAATTTGTTTTTGTGTAGTCTATAAAATCAATCAATATTTTTGGGACTAATAATTTTAGAGTACGTATTTTACCTAATCCTTTTATTTGTTTCGGGGTGTTTCTGGTTCTCATCAAAATTATTTTATTTGTCTAAACAAAATTTTAAAATTTGTATCGTTATTGGCACGCCAAAAGGCCAAGTCCCATATCTGACGAAAACAATTTTCTTTGTCTCTGATATTATCAGGCCGAGTGACTTCACAAGCCGCGTTTCTGGCCGACAATTATTCTTGTGCTTGTTTGATCCTCCAGCCCAGAGTGCATGTGGCTAGGCCGACGGGCAACCCAAGTTTTAATAATTATAGTCTTTAACCTAAAAGATTGGTTACATAGTATTAATATAATGTTTAAATGACTTCACTTACATGATTAACAAACATAATTATGGGTACGGGACTAACCGTATTTGGTTTTTATATTTTCCCGAATTTCTGGCCCCATGGTCGCGGGATGACTGGTTGGTGCAGCGATGACGGCAGGCTAGGAAGCGTAGAGATCTACCCTCCGTCTCTGTCGTTTATTGTTACTTGCGACGACGACTGGATTTTCTTCATCTACAGTCCTACACACTGCACTGACGGTGTCCGTTTGGAAATCGCAGGATGATTTACGAGCATTGCTCTTGCACAACTCAATCACTGGATTCCGAGTACTCGACAATTGAAGCCATCTTCTTGGTTGAAAGTACTCGTAATAATGTTTACCGTGTAAATTTAAAATCTTATGATTAACACATTTCGCTTTACGCCAAAAAGCACATAATGGCTTGTTCTCTCTGTACTTATGCTCTTCGAAGACCCCACTTAGATAGATAAATAAATAATAGTGGTCCACTGCGTATTGAACTTCATAGGGACCTCTGTGAGTTCCTAGGAACCTGTGTGAGCTAAACGTTAGTATATTAACCAGCACGAGCGGGGTCGTTGAGCCAATGCAGCGTACCTATGCTTGGCCCTTGGCCACTACCACTAGGGTTGCCAACTCTCGGAGGAACCAACCCGGGAGATTTGAACAATTCAGTTGAATGAAAGTCGGTAATATTTGTTATTTTTAATTTGCTTTGTTTTGTAGAAGTTTATATCGTTCGTATTTTATATGAAAAATCGAAACTTATTTCGTCATTAAATTATTTATTTCGTGCGATTCACCTATTTCGTTAATGACAATTATTTTATTTCTGAAAATACGGAGAATTTATTGCATCCCGGGTACTTGGGAGGTTGAACAATATTCCCGGAGTCTCCCGGGCATTCCGGGAGGGTTGGGAACCCTAACTGGTAGTCCACACTGATGGAAAGCATCCGTGACATGAGATCTAAGACGGAGGTACTCGCACAGAAAGTGCTGAAACAGGCGAGGCGTTAATCAATGTGTCCAGGGGCTTTTGCAAAATCTACGAAAGTTGGCAACGGATGAATGACTGACACCACTCTCCCGGTAAAGCTTCTCATGACGTCATGCTAGAACATGCCGAGTCGCTTGGCGGCATGCAGGGTGGTGGAAAGTCACGTTCGAAGCCTGCCACATTAAGGTGCTACGGAAAAAAAAATCGACACTTTTAGAACTTGGATATCTGCTTCAGTAAATAATGTATTATTTTGATAAAATAGTTTATTATTTTTGGAATATTTTTCTAGGGATCTGTAAAACAGAAACGCGATTGGAGAAATTCGGCTCGATAGAAATATTTTTTGAAATGTGGTCTTTTTCTACAATTTAGAATGACATATGGACTGCAGTTATATTTTATTTAAACGAAATTTTGATAGCAACCTTAGTACATTTAATATTAATAAAAAACCGACTTTTTGCTACTTCTCCACGAATTCGTCCCTCTCGCACTGAGGTTTTTTTCGCATATGGAGTAACAGGGACACTAAAACTTTTTCACAACTAAAAGGATTAGTCAGTTAGCGGGTCCTGCTCTAATTGGCGTATTTGGAGTATCAGCGGTTGTGTCTCAGTTTACACAGTATAGTAGGGTACAGTTGTACAGTTGTACCTTCCATGGTTGGAAAAAAAACTAGTAAAAAACACAAACGAAAACTTGTGTCGCCACTGGGAGACTGTTGAATATTAATCTCATCAAACAAATGGGTTGATTAGCACATACGTGTCCAAGTGCACGCCCGCCCTAACGTCGCGTCAGGTAATAAGCTGCCAATTTGCAAGTGTGCGCTCGCTCTTAGCATGTAAACTGCTGCCGTTAATTCGAGAGAATGATGACAGATGGAGTGTGGCGATATCTCGAAAAAATAATACAAGTCAACAAGAGCTTCTTCACGACAAAAATAAATAAAGGCACGTTAAAAAATATCAACGGTACAACAAATGGGACGAAATAAATCCAAATCATGATTATTTAAACTTTTTTTATAAATAAAAACCCTGGAATAGAATATATATACGATCTTATTATTTGGTAAGGTATATCAGTTTTATAATACGACAACACTGCCTTACACCACAGATATTATAAACCTTTTTCTGAAATGTCGATTCAAAAAGTCGAGGATTCATACTGCAGGCATTATGATTGCTGATTTGACAGAAATAATGAGCAGAAGGAAATTTTAGTTATAGCACGAGCTCTTTGAAAGGTGACATTTATTTATACAGCCAAACTACCATATTGACAAGTAATAATAATAAATCAGCAACACGGATCGTAATACTTTTTGCTAATTTTGCCAAATAAAATGTTGACTTCCTATAGTAACTGACTCGGAGCTGGACTCGGGAAAACGATAAAAACAAAAAGGGTAATAGAACATTGATCACTTAGATACAGAGTCTTAATTCAATATGATTTCTGCTACATAAATAAAATGACAACCTCTATATAAGATTCTTAAATTCAAGTGAACACAGTATCGCTAATAGACAACTTTTCGCCAAAAATAATATTTTTTGCGCTTTTTTTTACTTTTACGTAGAAATTGAGTCAGCTGATTTTGTACAGGAAGTAGAAAATATATACGACAAAAATACTTTATATTAACAAATGGGACCTTTTAACGATATACAATCTACCCTAAAATCATCATGATAAATATAAAATATTGAAATGCAAAACAGTAAAAAAAAGGTTTTATCCCCTGACATTTGCAAACGTCACCATTCTCTCGAATGAACGGCCGGAGTTTAGGTGCATTAATTAGATAAAAATGCTTGTTTTTATTGTTGTTAGCACACCAACTAAAGTTGCTTTTTAGAAGTCTCATATAGATTTAAATATTATTCAGGAAGAAATTATGTTTGTGGTAAACTCAAGGAGAATAGATCTATATAAAATTATAATATATTTATAATTTAAGAAATGCAACGACAAAGTATTCAAGGTGAAGTCTAAATCCATCCTTATTGATGTAGTGCATTACCGCAGATACCAGTAAGTGAGCTCTCCTGGACGACTAAGTGAAAAGTCCGAGCCCGCAGGGCGAGAACTTTTATATACGAGTCCAATACTACTTAATGGTCGAAGCATAATATACAAGGTGACTTTTTGATCATCGTCCAAATTCATACTGGCGGCTTGATAAGTGATCAGTATCTTGGATCAGTAACAATTTTTGTGAAATTCGTAAAATGAAATTTCGGCTTCCCATAGAAATTCAGTTCGTCCCGAGTGAATCACTATGGGGAGTCGAAATTTCATTTTACGAATTTCACCAAAATTGTTATTGATCCATGATACTGATCACTTACCAAGCCATCAGTATGAATTTGGACGATGATCAAAAAGTCACCTTGTATATAGTGCTTTTCTCAAAAATAAAACGAGACATTATATAGAGGTATAGAAGCTGATGAGATGAAATGAACTTATTAAGTAATATTGAAAGTCAAATTAAATAAAACATATTTATTTATATAATGTAAGTATATCAGATACACTTATTACAGGTCGGTTTTATTGTAATATAATTAAATAATCTATGTCTATAGGTAATAGTTTTATGCAATAAATAATAAAGGTAAGGTGTACTTAAATAAGAAATACACTTGAATAAAAATTGGAATAAGGAATAATTAATAATATATTATATGCAATACATAATAAATATATGCCTAACTCCGCCCATTCGATTAGTCTTGCTAAGAAGAAGGCCAAGAAACTTAGCCATATCATGTTTTTTTTTTTCATATTATTAGTGACAAACAAATTAATGTATAAGTAAGCCCATGTTTTAATTGAATAAAGAGATAAAATACAAGACAGGGAAAATTATGTTATTAAAGAAAAAACAAAATAAATCTCATACGTTGCTCATATTGGGGCAACACTTTATTTGACAATTGTCAAATGTCAAAAACTGTCATTGGTCAGAATGCACTTGTAATACCGTTCATTAATGCCAAAACACGGGGAATCTTACATCATCTGTTCCGGAGATATGGCCAATCAAAATTTTGCCGAAAAACTGTCAGTTGTCAAAAAGTGTCAAATTAAAATATGAGACCGTAATCAGTGATCTCAAATGCTTTTTAATACCGTATTTCATGGAAATCGGACCACATTTTAGTACCTGTCAAAAAACTGCCAAACCTGTCTGTAGCCGCTGGCTACAGGAATGCAGAGATGATGAAAGAGGATAAATGGATGGGTTGACACGAGAGAATTGTGGGAAACAATGTGGGTGCACTGACTGACCTGTGTTATATGTTTCGATGGGCCGGCAAATACGCCGCGTGTCGTCTCTTCTCGTTGGGCTGATTGAATTGGCGCTTTGGGCAGTGATGAGCTGGATGTCTTGGAGTAATACACAGCACTGATAAGATCACAAGACACGGTAGATACGCGAGATTGGTTCTGGCGTCGCGAATGTGTGCACACGTATTATTCGGTCGACGGTTGCGGCGAAACAGAGAGTGAGCCAACGCGCGGGTTGGCGCCAGCGCGCGGGTGCGCAGACGTGCGCCTGGGGAGGCGTCTCCAGCCGAACAGAGCGAGTGAGCCGCGGTTTGGCAGCACGCGAGTCTATTGTGTCGCCAGGTGGCGCCAGCGCAGCGCCGCGATATTAGTCATGCACATGTCATGTTCGAACGTCACGCTGGTAACGTAGTGTAGCGTGAACATCCTGGGGGGGCCGGGGCTGCGGCTCCTCTTGAGCTGAGTCCAACGGCAGCCTGGCTATCTTGAACACAGGTCGTCGCAGATTTCCATGAGCTGTGTCCAGATCCACAACTCGTATCACTCCATCCTTGCCAGGTATCGTGCGGAGAATTCTTCCCAACTTCCATTGGAGCGGAGGCAGGTCATCCTCTTTGATGAGGACCAGTTCACCCACTTGAGGAGGGGAAGAAGGGGAGAGCCATTTGGAGCGGGTTTGCAGGGTATGGAGATAGGATCTGGACCAGAGAGTCCAAAAGCGCTGAGAGAGCGCTTGAATGAGTTGAAACCGTTTAAGAGCAGATATGGGTCTGTCGTCAAAAGATTGCTCAGGTAGAGCGGTGAGTGGACGACCAATAATGAAATGTCCGGCCGTGAGAGGTTCAAAGTCCGTAGGTTCGGATGAAATCGGGCAGAGGGGTCTTGAGTTGAGTATTATTTCGTGCAGAGCGCCGAACCAAGTTATGTGCTGATTCGCGAGCTTGTGAGTGATTGCATCATAGTTTGTGCCGCAGTCTGAGCGAATGAGAACTGGAGTACCGCGACGTGAGATAAAACCTAACAGGGCTCGTGCTGAGTGAAATTGACCATGTACGTCTGCTATTTTAAGTGAGACGGTTGGCAACAAAATTGATGTTTTAGTGACGTTCACTACACGTTGTGCGAAGTTACAAGAATTCTCTGCTGGAGTTGAAGTCATTGAGTGAAAATGAACTGAGTGTGTATGTGATGAGTGTGTGTGTGATGAGTGTGCTGAGTGCGCTGAGTGCTGGTTTCATTGAGTGAAAATGAGCTGAATGTGTATGTGATGAGTGAATGTGTGAGTGAAAATGAGCTGAGTGTGTATGTGCTGATTGAATGTGTGAGTGAAAATGTATGTGCTGATTGAATGTGTGATGAGTGTGACTATATGTGAAAATGAGTTATTAAAACTTGAGCGCTACCAACTCCAACGTGCGGATAGCTTGTAACTTGCGCGGGCCGAAATAACAAAGGGTATGTTCAAACGGAACACGGAAAATAAACACGACAGAGAGAAAAAAAAAAATTTTTTTTTTTTTTTAAAACAACCTGTATATGAGCTGAACCAACGTGGAACACCCTATATGTGTACCATTAACAATAAGATCAGAGATGAGAAGAGAAAAAAAAAAAAAATTGTTTACTATATTTGTACTATATATACCCGGTTAAAACAGCAGACAATAACACGAGATTACCGTAACATTAAATATCAAAAAGGGCTGATCAACTTGTTCACCAAAATGTCATAACAGTATATTTACAACAAAACATCAGTCGTCGAAAATTCTATTTATAGAATAAAATACCTACCTACTGCCTCGAACGCGTAAACAAACAAAGAATGTATTTACCTCGCAGAAATCGGATCTAAATGAGCGGACAATCCAATGATGCAATGTATACGTATGTACTCAAAATAAAACGAAATAAAACGAAATAAAACTCGCACCAAAAAAATATCTCGCAAAATACGTGGGTAGATTTAACTTTTCGGGCGATACAAAACTTGTAACACGTTATGAAACTTAAAATGTGAACTATTTACGAGCAGAGTTGAATCACTTCGAGAACATTTGAAAAGATTGGGTCGGGAGTTACATGTAAAAAATGGTACCTAACAGTGTTGAGCAAAATGCTGACTTTGAGTTTAATTAATTTTACGTATGGGGTTTATAAGGGCTGATAATTAATCCCGGGGAGTGACGGGGGGTGGTTTAATAAAGAAATATAGTGGACTGTAACAAACAATTGGGCTGAATGGATAACCAATTCCAGAACACAAGATAAGGTGTCAAATTAATACCCGGCACCGGGTCTATAAAATTTTGTTATTTGTTTAAACAAAATGGGTGATCCAAAAGGATATAATTATATTATCTGAGCTGAATAATAATAACAAACGGGATGAACGTGAGTTTATTCTGTAAAGGGGCGGGGGGGGCCGGTTCTATACCGATAAATGGAATGTTGTAGGCGGCGGCGGTTCTAATTACCTACCCGCAATAGGTATTCGAGACCACAAAATATTTTTTGCCGTGAAAGGGGGCAAAATATTTAACCCGGTGAAAATGGACTGTAAATCGACGGGGGCTGGTTCAAACAAAGTTACGGGCCGGCGGGGGGGAGGCGGGGGGTGATATAAACCAAAAATTTTCCGTTCGACCAAAATTTTTCTTGTATTGAAAATGGACTGTAGTAAATAGAGGGGGGGGGGGCTGGTTCTAACGGTTCGAAGGGCCAAAATGTAGCCGCTGGCTACAGGAATGCAGAGATGATGAAAGAGGATAAATGGATGGGTTGACACGAGAGAATTGTGGGAAACAATGTGGGTGCACTGACTGACCTGTGTTATATGTTTCGATGGGCCGGCAAATACGCCGCGTGTCGTCTCCTCTCGTTGGGCTGATTGAATTGGCGCTTTGGGCAGTGATGAGCTGGATGTCTTGGAGTAATACACAGCACTGATAAGATCACAAGACACGGTAGATACGCGAGATTGGTTCTGGCGTCGCGAATGTGTGCACACGTATTATTCGGTCGACGGTTGCGGCGAAACAGAGAGTGAGCCAACGCGCGGGTTGGCGCCAGCGCGCGGGTGCGCAGACGTGCGCCTGGGGAGGCGTCTCCAGCCGAACAGAGCGAGTGAGCCGCGGGTTGGCAGCACGCGAGTCTATTGTGTCGCCAGGTGGCGCCAGCGCAGCGCCGCGATATTAGTCATGCACATGTCATGTTCGAACGTCACGCTGGTAACGTAGTGTAGCGTGAACACTGTCAAATATCAAATTTTTTATTTGGGTCATGTAGTCCCTGTCAAACCATTAATTACAATCACAACCCGAAGTATCTAGCAGTAGCCGTCCAGGAGAAACAAAATTATGCAAAAAAAAATTTTTTTTTTCATTGGACCTGGCCTCGTCAAGTCTTTTTCTTAGAATACCATGAACATGGGTCTAGCTTCATCCATTTACTTCAGCCAAGAACTATATTCCTTTACCTACGATCGATATCGTGAATTTTCTACATGCATTCGTGATAAACTATGATAAAAACTATACACAAATTTTATAGTGACAAAAACCGACGCAAAAAACCACAAAAACCAATATAATATACGAACATATTGTATGTACCCCCGCCTTTCTGAGTCCAATTTATTTCTCAATTGCTTAGATAACCAACCAGTAACTAATATTTCTTATTTCGCTTTGAGCTAGGCAAAGAGTATCCCTGCCATGCAGCCTCGAATGCTCCAAATTCAAATTCAAATTCAAATTCAAATAGTTTATTTTGCAAAGCAGGTATAGATATATACACTTTTTACACGTCAAATTTAATCTAATAAAGAAAATATATGTAATAAAATAATAAATGTACATGAAGTAAATTAAAGGTTTATTTAATTTATGTAGCAATATATTTACGATTAAAATGATAGGTAAAATATATATTATACAAGGTAAAATCCAATCAGCCGCCCGAACCCATACCGGAGACCCGGCCAGGGACCAGGAACAAGGTTCAATGATCACGAACCGAACACCTTCAACGAGGGTTAATCTGGTTTATTAGTCCAAGGGGTTAATCCGTACATACAACATTGTACCGACAATTAAGCTGAACGATGAGATCCTTGCCAGGACTTATAGGACACAATAAAATGAAACATACTGCGCTTAATTAAAAAAAAAAATTACCCAGATGAAAAGATTTATAAATAATGTCAAGCGAAGACGATATGACGATCGTAGATATAGTTAGTATTGTGTCCAACTGTACACGCTGCAAGACTCCGGGATCGTTTACCTGTGTCAATACAGACATTGAAAAATATAAATTCATTAAAAATAAAGGTTAAACTATTTTTCTCCTCAGAATAACCTTCAAATATCTAGTATTATAATTGTATAAGTTTATTTATTATATGTATGCATAGTTTTTATAGGTATTAATTTAATGTAAGGATGTTTAATAATAATAATAATAAAATTCTTTATTGCACAAGATAAAAATTTCGTACATAGGCGAGCTTAATACTATTTAGTATTCTCTACCAGCTAACCTTTGGTAATTGGGAAGTTGTTGCGGGTAGTGCCATGATGTCAAAATATTATAGGGTACCGATTTAAATATATATATTACTCAAACACTTAGTAAATTATATTATACTACATGCTAATAAACATATACAGTAATTAATAGCAGATAACAACATTAAATGATAAACTACATATACCACTACATAAATAAATAAGTATAATGGATATATACTGAAGAGAATTTGTCTAAAAACTTAAAACAGATAAAATATTGAATTATTGTGGATCATTCTGTAAATCAAGAAAGTGTTGTTTTATCTTATTCTTGAATAAGACGGAGCCTCACGAATGTGTAGCGGCAAACTGTTCCACAAGCGTATTGCACTCACAGTAAAAGAATTTGTATACATGCATGAACTATGCTCAGGTGTACGAAGAAGCCAAGTTTTGCTGGGTCGTTCAATGCGATCGAGGGACGAAAGAGGCACAAAACGTTCCTTAAGATATGACGGGGAACTTGGGTTATGGAGAATACCATAAAGAAAGGTCAAAATATGGGAATCTCTGCGGAACCTGATATTAAGCCAATTAAGTTCAGTGCGGAATTTAGAAATGTGATCATACTTACGCAATCCGAATATATAACGGATGCATAAGTTGAGAAGTCGGTCAAGCTTATTAAGAAGTTCCTCAGTGAGGTCGGGATAGCATACATCCGCGTAATCTAAGATGGGGAGCAATAACGAATTAACAAGAGTAACTTATTAACAATAGAGATGTTTAAGTTTTGTATATGTAAGTTTATGTCTTAGATAAGTATATTTAGGTATATATTTATTTTGATCTCCTACCTTTCTGATTAGCATTAACGCCTTCCTTGTGTTATTTCTAGAGATGAAACGGATAGTGATTTGGCCGGATACCGGATACCGGATATCCGGCGAGGCACTAGGCCGGATAGCCGGATATCCGGCGGCCGGATATCCGGCGGCCTCAAGATATGCATTTCGCACTAATTGAGCAAGTCTAAATATTACGCACCAAGGTGCGTGCGGGTGCAAGTGGGCGAGATTATTCTTGCATTTTTTAAATGAAGATCATTTCTAAATTTTCATTTCTAAATGATCGTATCACAATCATAAAAATGCTGGTTTGCAAACGCGAAACAATCTCCAATCCTAACGAAATTTGTAAATATGTATCTTTTGTCTCCTTGGAGTGGTGTATACTGTATATAAATGGACATCTGGACAAATGGATATCTTTAAATGAAACCGCGTAATATACCGTTCATACTGAACTAATTTTCCAAAGTAACATATTGAAAAAACAAAATTAAACCTGCCCGCCCAGTGCCCTTTCAAAATTTAAAGTAGGTTTTCAAAATGAGTATGGAAACATGAAAATATTTTTTCATTTCCACAAGTATGTTTCTTTGGAAAAATTGTTTAGTATGGTTTCGGTATTTATTTATTTATTTATTTATTTACTTTAATTAAAACGGACAAACCAATTACAATAATTAAAGATAGTAACACAAACATAAAATGGTACAATCAACTAAAATAAATAAGAGTAACACGTAAAGTCAGAAACAGGCCTTCTCACAAAAACACAAACACTCTGACAATATTTTCTGCCATCCATCAGCAAACAGATCACAGTCCTGATTGGCGTTTAGAAGAGCGTTGAGGGAGAGAAGAGTACGCGGTATGGGTGAGTTAGATCGCGCCTTTGTGCGACACGACGGCACAGCGAAAAACCTGTGCTTACGGCCGCGAAGATAATTAGTGGGAGTGAAAAATCGACACAGCTTACCATGCAGATCTGGAGCATCAATATCTCCCCGAAGAATTCTACACATGACCGCAAGCTGGTATGACCATGTGTTTTTATTAAAAGATACATGTTGAGTTACATTCGGTATATTGTGAGACCAAAAGAAGCTGGTGTAATGTATGAAGAAAAGCATAAACGTTTAGCTCAATTCTTATTCACTTTATGTATTAGAATTTAGATTATTCAATCATTGATACAACTATTTTGTGATTTAAACGACTTTTTGTATGTTGAGTTAAGTATCCGGTATCCGGCCGGATACTGTCTACTATCCGGCCGGATACCGGATACCAAAAATATGGCCGGATAGGCCGGATACCGGATAGTAACCGGATATCCGTTTCATCTCTAGTTATTTCGTAAACTATCTGTTTGCTTTCAAAGGTTGCCTGAAAGATATTGCTATTAGCAATAAGTGCCGCCTTTGTACACCAGGTTTGATTGTTTTGTGTTTGTGTTGTGTGTGAGGGTGTATTAATTTGAGTAAATGTGCATAAAGTGTTATAATAGTAGTTTATGCTACAAGGGTGAAAAGGAATAAATTTCAAGGACGATTTAAAACACGAGTGTAGCGAGTGTTTTAAACGTAAAGGAGTAATTTATTGCTCTTACGCCAGTGTATCATACTACGTTTTTCAATGCATAGTGTGAGGAAATAAAAAAATATAATCTTGTAAAATTTAAATTATGATAGGCTCAAAAGGACTGTATCCAGAGCCGTTAAACAGTGGAAAAAAAAAGTATAACATTTATGGTACACAGGAAAGGTTGCAGGTTAGCCAACCACAGTAAATAAATAAAAAAAATAAAAAATAAAGCCCTAGGGCAAAATGATCGACTTTCTGTTCGGTTTTGATGCATAAAAAGTGGGCCTTTACGAGCACTTGCATTGAAAATAAATTTAATTAATAAATAATTAGCCATTGGGACACTTCTTCTTTGCCTGGCCCTTTCCCATTTTATTTGGGGTCGGCCCTCCGTCCTGGGTCGTCTCTTTGTTGACTTGGGCTTCTTTGACGTTCTTATTTGCAATTACGCAATGCGAAAATTGCTGAGACAACCACGCTACTGTAGCGCGTCGGGCATGTTCGCTGAGGCCAGAGTGCCTGATTTTTTCGCTGTGCTATCCAGGATAGCATCATTTTGGGATCGTCTTGGAAACTCCGGCAATAGTATCTTAAGGATGATCGTTGGTAAAATTAACGAAAACCCAATTTTAGATCATTGGAGGTCCGTGCAACGTTCCCCCAACAAAAAATAAATAGACCTAAATAGTGCAAATGAATTCTTTAATTTTATTGTATTTTATTTTATATTTTATATTGGACATTTTTTAATTTTAAATTGAATTGTTGTTAGAATATGGACTGTAAAAAAACACTCATTTTTATATTGGTCTGAAATAAAAAACATATTATTATTATTTCGAGAATTTTTGATCTCGTCTCTCCCTCTTGGCCAAAAGAATTTAAAGAGAGAGAGACGGTACATCCCTCGGCAGAAGCACAGTCGACCGAGGTTCAGAGCCCCAGGGAAAGAAACCGGCGAACGACAACACAACACAAAACACACAAACAGTTCGTACACAAAATATAAACATTTAAACATAGCATTTGGACAAATGGGAATAACTCGGCATTTGCTGACGCTGTCATACAGAGTGCAGCGCTGGTTTTCAGTTATCCCCAGCTCTTAGGGTATTGTTCAGAGCAGAAAGTAATAAGGGTAAGTACACAATAAGAGAAGGGCTGTACATAAGTGTGTAAGGTTTATGTTGTGTCTGATGATAGCTTTTTTACTTAATTTTTTGTATTTTCTAGTTCTATTTTCAAGTGTTTTAGCTGTAGTTTCAATTCCTGCATTTCATTATTATTTCGAGAATTTTTGATCTCGTCTCTCCCTCTTGGCCAAAATAATTTAAAGAGAGAGAGACGGTACATCCCTCGGCAGAAGCACAGTCGACCGAGGTTCAGAGCCCCAGGGAAAGAAACCGGCGAACGATGCGAGCAGTATCGAGCAGAACCGCCTTCTGCATCCGCGCTGGAAGCGAACTGCCGCGGAATCCCAACCGTCTCAGGTTGGTTTCGAGACTGGTTGGTATTAACCCGTTCGCGGATAAAACAACTGGGATTATTTCGGTGGATGCCACGCCCCACATGTCGGTAACCTCATGAGCCAGATCGAGATACTTCCTCCTCTTCTCGGTTTCGGCTTTCACGAGGTTCTCATCGTGTGGGATTATGATATCCACCAAAAACACCCGAGACTGCGCCCGGTCCATCAACACGATATGAGGTTTATTCGTGAGAATAGTCCTATCCGTGATGACAGACCGATCCCAGTAGAGCTTGGCGCGGCCGTTTTCTAGTACTGGCGCCGGTGAGTACTTGTAATATGGCACCTTCTGATTTACGAGGTCGTACTTGTGGGCGAGTTCTTGATGAAGGATTTTGGCCACTTGGTTGTGTCTGTGCAGATACTCAGTGTTGGCAAGAGCGGAACACCCGGAGATAACATGTCGGAGAGATTCTCCAGGATGGGCACATGCCCGGCAGATGTCCTGGGTCCCATCCTTGATAATGTATTTCCGGTAGTTACGCGTCTTGATCACCTGATCTTGTATTACACAGACAAAACCCTCGGTTTCCCCGAAGAGGTCACCAAAGCGCAGCCAATGCATGGAGGTTTTTTTGTCAACGTGAGGCTCGTGAAGGCCCTTGTGAAACCTCCCGTGCAATTCCTTTCCTCGCCACACAGACTCTCGTTCAGCGGTGCTAAGTAAAACCGGGTCGCGCCATTCTTCGCTGGCTAAGGACAAAGGGGTGAGTCCTTATTATTATTTCGAGAATTTTTGATCTCATCTCTCCCTCTTGGCCAAAAGAATTTAAAGAGAGAGAGACGGTACATCCCTCGGCAGAAGCACAGTCGACCGAGGTTCAGAGCCCCAGGGAAAGAAACCGGCGAACGATGCGAGCAGTATCGAGCAGAACCGCCTTCTGCATCCGCGCTGGAAGCGAACTGCCGCGGAATCCCAACCGTCTCAGGTTGGTTTCGAGACTGGTTGGTATTAACCCGTTCGCGGATAAAACAACTGGGATTATTTCAGTGGATGCCACGCCCCACATGTCGGTAACCTCGTGAGCTAGGTCGAGATACTTCCTCCTCTTCTCGGTTTCGGCTTTCACGAGGTTTTCATCGTGTGGGATTGTGATATCCACCAAAAACACCCGAGACTGCGCCCGGTCCATCAACACGATATCAGGTTTATTCGTGAGAATAGTCCTATCCGTGATGACAGACCGATCCCAGTAGAGCTTGGCGCGGCCGTTTTCTAGTACTGGCACCGGTGAGTACTTGTAATATGGCACCTTCTGATTTACGAGGTCGTACTTGTGGGCGAGTTCTTGATGAAGGATTTTGGCCACTTGGTTGTGTCTGTGCAGATACTCAGTGTTGGCAAGAGCGGAACACCCGGAGATAACATGTCGGAGAGATTCTCCAGGATGGGCACATGCCCGGCAGATGTCCTGGGTCCCATCCTTGATAATGTATTTCCGGTAGTTACGCGTCTTGATCACCTGATCTTGTATTGCACAGACAAAACCCTCGGTTTCCCCGAAGAGGTCACCAAAGCGCAGCCAATGCATGGAGGTTTTTTTGTCAACGTGAGGCTCGTGAAGGGCCTTGTGAAACCTCCCGTGCAATTCCTTTCCTCGCCACACGGACTCTCGTTCAGCGGTGCTAAGTACAACCGGGTCGCGCCATTCTTCGCTGGCTAAGGACAAAGGGGTGAGTCCTTTATCACATGCCACGACTTCTTTATGGATTGCATCATCCGTTTTCGACAGGAAATAATCCCTGAGACTGCATATTTCACGGTTGTGCATAGCCTTGGCGTTTAAAAGACCTCGACCACCACACTTCCGCGGGAGATACAGCCTCATGACCGACGATCTCGGATGATGCATCCTATGAAGGGTCAGGATTGTGCGGACTTTTCTGTCCAGAGCATCTAGTTCGGTCTGAGTCCATCTGAGCACTCCGAATGTGTACATGAGAACAGGCATGACCCAAGCATTATAAGCTCGTACCTTATTTCCGCCCGACAAAAAGCTCTCAAGCACTTTTGTCAGGCGATTATAAAATACCCCACAAACGGCTTGTTTCATGTCTGCTTCATTCACACCGATTGTTTGGGACATGCCAAGATAACGGTATGTTTCAGTCTCAGAAAGGGATTTCAATCGATTGGAGCCGACATCGACTCCATCGGAGCGAACAACATGACCCCTCTCCACATGCAAGACCGCACACTTTTCGACCCCTAGCTCCATTCTGATGGAGTTGCTGAAATCATCAGTGATCTTCAACAACTCCTCCAGTTTCTGAGCTGTGGGGCCAAAAAGCTTCAGGTCATCCATGTAGAGAAGGTGCGATATCCGCATTCCTCCCCTTCGAAACTGAAAGCCCGCCGCTGATTTCTCCAAAAGTTGACTCAAAGGATTCAGCGACAAGCAAAACCAAAGCGGGCTCAGACAATCACCCTGGAAAATGCCTCTTTTTATCCGTATTTGGTCATCGGCATCCGTCATTTTCTCGCCTGCGAGACTAAGGATAGTACTCCATTGCCCCATACATGCTTCAAGGAAGTGTCGAACTGTATTGTCGACTTTGTACAGCTCAAGGACCCTTAGGAGCCATGAGTGGGGGACCGAGTCGAAAGCCTTTTTGTAGTCTATCCAGGCGGCGGAGAAGTTCCGACGGTTGCGTCTGACCAGTTTGCCAGCGACCGCGTCAATGAGGAGCAGCTCCTTGCTACCGCGGCTACCACCCCTACATCCGTTCTGAGCATCCGAGATGATGTGATTTTCAACAATGTGTTGAGAAATCTTGGAGTTCAGAACGGAAGTAAACGTCTTGTATAGAGTACAAAGACACGTGATGGGGCGGTATTTCGATGGATCCGCGGTATCTTCGCTTTTTGGAGCTAAGTGAGTGACTCCGGTAGTTAAGAAGTTTGGGAGCGTACCATCGTCAAGGGCCTGTTGGAACTGCCTTGCGAGGGTAGCATGGGAACGCCAGAATCCTTTCAGCCAGTAATGCTGCAGTCCGTCTGGTCCTGGAATTTTCCAGTTCGGGGCTTTACGGACCGCAGCAGTTACGTCCTCCTTCGAGATTCCGACTGGGTTCATTGGTGTGATAGACGCACATGCTCCCTCGACAGCTTCGAACCACGGGCCCTCCTGATGAGTGACAGGCTGTGACCATAGGCTTCGCCAGAAGGCGACTACATCAGCCTGCTCCGGTCGAGCGCCTATCGGTCTCATTTCCGGACGCTCCAGAGTTCTGTAAAACTTCTTTTGGTCACTCTCGAAGAGACGATTATGTTGGTGCCTCTTTACCGTTTCGGAGTATCGCCTTAATCGCTTACCCCAAGCAGCAATCTTCTGCTTCAGGTAGTCGATGCGCTCTGTTAGGTTTTGGTTAAAGTCTGGGTTCGATATATCAATGTGTTGCCCAGCAAATGCCTCCGTAATAAAGCGCATCACTCTAGGCCTCGTGTTGCCTGACCTGAAGCTGGTTAGTTTGCCGATAAGGATCCTTGCTCTGGTGATACGGCGGTTAATTCTGCGTTGCCAGGCTGGTATCTGACCACTTCTGGGAGTGATTGATCCAGTACCTGGCATACGAACGCCAACTATCTGGCAAACTGCCATAGCGGCGCTGAATAGAACCGTATCCGTATCCCAGAGGTCGATGCTGCTTTCCAGAAATGGAGGCAGCATCTGATTAATGACCCCTACGACATCCCGAACCTTGATGCTCAGAGGCACTCGGGGAAGCCGAGGCCTCAGTTCCATAGGCACTTGGCGATACTCTACAATCGTCTCTTCTAATATGCTCCTCATTTGCTCTAAATCCTGGGAGACCGTTTCTGCAATGTTTTCTTCTGCGACATTTTGTGGATTAAGTTCTGTCTCTTCATTGCCATTTGGTTGGGTAGAGACATCTTCCACATGTGGTGCATTATCCATTACAGGAACAGTCTCGCATTTCAGTTGTTCGAGTTCGGCAGCGTTAAATACGTTAGAGCGCTGTATATACCGAACTCTGTCCGCTAGGTTTTGTTCCGTGACAGTTATCGAGGGCTCCAGCAACAGAAATTCGCGGAACATTACTGCTCGATATCCCGTTGCACCGGTATTGCCCCCCGTTGCTCTGAAGTACGCGCGCATGGCATTGGCGTTCATTTCGCTAGACCATCTCATGCGCCGTACTCTCTCACCAGCGGCGAGTGCCGAATGCTGGGTCTGTGAAGACCCTGCCGACACCAAGCCAACTGGTGGTGATGGTGGATTGGCGGACTGGTCCGGTGGTTGGACCAATCTGCGGTTTGTGCTGGCGGCTCGCATGCTGCTACGTCCAGCGCCAGCCCCAGACGCGCCCTGGCGATCACCCCCAGGTAGCGGCCCTATACGCATTCTAGAATTCCGTACCATCATGATGAGAGATTGCCATTGCCCTGTTAGCCGTGTAAGTTTTGTACACGTTGTCCGCCTCTTACGTGGCCTGCTGTTCGGCTCGGACGTAGGGTTGGACTTTAAGAGGCTTATTATTATTATTATTATTATTATTATTATTATTATTATTATTTACTGCGGACATCCATGTGATTCGGGGTCTTCCTCGTCCTCGGGGTTTAGTTACGATATCTAGCACTTTTCTGGTCATGTGGTCGGATGGTCGCCTCATAACGTGTCCGTACCACCGCAGACGGCTCTCCTGTTGTTTATCTGGGATAAGTCTCACTTTGAAGGTGCCTCTTATTATGTGTGTGTTACTGACATGATCCAGCCTAGTTACACCACCTGCCCACCTGAGCAACTTTATCTCTGTGCAGTGTAATTGATTTTCGCGCTGCTTTTTGAGTGGCCAGCATTCGGCTCAGAATGTCCGGTCGGACGGCTGCTCTGTATACTCGTCCCTTTATGCGCACGGGCATTCGGCTGTCGTATAGCACGCCGGATAGTTCTCTCCATTTCATCCACCCGGTAATTATGCGATGGGTGACATCAGTGTCTATTGACCCATCTTTACCAATGAATTAGCCATTGGTACACTGGTACAGACAATTCTGAATCTGTATCAGAAACAAGCACTCGTGTCACAATGGCCCTCATCATATCGCAGTTGCACAAAATACTTGTGCTTTTTCGGTGCTTTTCTTTATATAAGGTAAGTTCTGTTTTTGCGAATAATTTAACATTATATCATTGCAGTATATAAATGTTAATTTATATCTCCTTGCGATGGATAAATCGCCAAGTGTTCAAACATAGAAATTTATTTCTATCATAGTTTGCGAATAATTGTTTGGAATACTTAAGAGGGAAGATGACGCATTGATTTTGTTGCAATAATCAGGATACCCATAGTTATCAAATATCTAAGTTCTTCTAACGGTTGTAGAGAAATTTTGAACGAACCGCGTCAATTGAATCATTTATTTACCGTACATATGAAATGTTATAGCGGCGATAGCTCAGACGGTAGAACGCTTGGCCTCTCAATCTTGTGACCCAGGTTCAGTCCCCATTCGGGCCTGCACCAATGAGTTTTTCAGAATTTATGTGTACTCATATAACCGCTTGATGAACGGTGAAGGACAACATCGTGGGAAAACATGCATGCCCTAAAAAGCGTGTATTTGTGCCCGAAGAACGGTGATAAGGCTCACCACCCATCACGTAGGGATGTAATAATCGTCACTGAATCGCGGGTGTACCGAGTGTGGACTGTGACTTGCATTTCACAGTTCACACTCGGGAACACCTCTGGCACCCCCTGGGGATTCATCTCGTGACAATAAACACATGAAAAAAAAATAGGCAGTCATAGGGACTGCCGACACAAGTGAAAACTTTTCACTTCTGGCCAAGCGCAACACGTCGTAGTATGTCGGTGACGCAAACCCATAAGATTTAGATACCTGCAAACCACTGTTTCAGAAATTAAAAATTCTGCCCCTACCTTGTATGTAATAACTTGTATGTTATAAGGGAAATTTGTTTGTTTGTTGCCCAACATAAATATTATTTTGACAAAACCGCAGATGTGTTCAAAAAACAAACAAGAAATAAAGATCGTTTATATCTTCCCAACTGTAAGTTAAATCTTTTCAAAGAAAACGTGTTCATTATGTGTATTAAAATTTATAACAAGCTGCCAGAAGAATTCAAGAACATGCCTTTGAAAATGATGAAATGTCTGGCTACTAAACAAATGTTTTTATGACATTAGAGAGTATTTAAATCTTACGACCTGATGACATGAAATTTTAATAATAATATGACATACATTATCATTTGAAACAATATAATAAATAACAATTTAGATAATTTTAGTTTCATGTACATAGATAACGTAAATAAACTTTTTTTTGCATGTATATTTTAATATGTGTATACTGTATAGTACAGTAAAATATAAAGAGGCCAAACTGTAGATATATTTTTAAGATCTGTATCGGTACCCATAGTTATACAAATAAACTTTTCATTTCATTTCCCATACCAAAAATCGCACAACAAACCTAAAGAAATTTTTACTTCAAAAATCTTTTGCAGCCATCTATTTTACTCTATTTTAGACTTACTGATTTTCTCTCGAGTATCGATTTCAGGATTTAGTTGGTGTTTTCTTTATACAATTTTTTGGTTACTAGGAATTTAAAAAAAATCGTGTTTGTATTTCAGCTAGAAGCCGAGTTGTATAATAAAAACTCTGAACGACCAGCCACGGCTGAAAACGCAATAATGAAACCTCATAGAGTTCGCAGTTCTACTTGATGCAAAATGAGTTGCTCAATCTCAGGTCACCCATGCCCTTAAGTATGGATGAACGATAACTGAAGTGCTGATTTTGTTTTTTTTGCATACATAATTTTCGTTGACTTAATATTTTAGATAAATTTGACTTATCTGACTGTATTTTTATAACAAGAGACTTAAGGGGCTCTACAATGCTAAACTTTAGTCCTGCTTAGTCCTGCTCTAACTCTTTTGTT